>VXBZ01006334.1:467701-713225 GCA_013399135.1 Heliornis fulica | reverse complement strand
AAACTAACAGGACACCCAGGACAAATTCACCCCCCCTTGCCATAATACACCAAAATCCTAACAATGCTGTTGAGAGGGAGAAGAACATCCAGTAGAGGATTAAGTTCACTAGACCTGAACACTGACCTCAGGATACAACACAGCAGGACAGGCAGTAGCTTACACTTAAATAGAGATAGAGGGATTTCTGATGCTGCAAAGATGACTGCCATTCAAAGGAGATCAGAGCATATTCAGCTAGTCCTTTTCAGGTGAACACATGTTCTTCAAACTCACTAGAAGCTGAATGGATACTCAGTTGGATGTATCATTTTAAACTGGTGTTCTGCTAATACAACAGTATGGCTGCCAACTGGCTCAGAGCACAGGGAAAGCCTGCTCATATCAAACAGAAATCAAATGGCTTAAAACAGATAAATAAATGGCCTAGACATCAACATGCCTTTGAAATCTGCAGAGTTTGAGTTTTAGACCTTAACTTAGCCTACCAAAACCTAAAGAAGACTTGGCACCTTTGGTTTGGATCCAAACCATTTAAAGTAGTCATAAATCATTTAGGTTGGAAAAGACCTTTAAGATCATCCAACTAGCATTGCCAAGTCCAACCACTAAAACTTGTTTCTAAGTGCCACATCTATATGTCTTTTAAACACCACCAGGGACAGTGATTCAACCACTTCCCTGGGCAGCCTGTTCCAGTGATTGGCAGCCATTTCACTGAAGACATTTTCCCCATACCTAACCTAAATCTCCTAAGTGCAACCTGAGGCCATTTCCTTTCCTCCTATTGCTTGGTACTTGGGAGAAGAAACTAAAACCCACCTGGCTACAACCTCCTTTCAGGTAGTTGTCGAGCAATGAGGTCTCCCCTCAGCCTCCTTTTCTCCAAGACAAACAACCCCAGTTCCCTCAGCTGTTCCTCTCAAGACTTGCTTTCTAGACCCATAACCAGCTTCTTTGCCCTCCCTTGGGCATACTCCAGCACAGCAATGTATTTTTCCACAGCCATGCTTCCCCAAGCCTGTAGCTTTAGCATGCAGCAGTTGTGACACAAGCGCAAAACCCAGCCTTGAGCCTTGTTGAACCTCCTACAGTTGGCCTCGATCCATTGATCCAGCCTAAGTCTCTCAGGAGCCTATCAACGCTCCTGCACAACTTGGTGTCATCTGCAAAGTTATGAAGGCTGCACTCGATCCCCTCATCCAGATCATTGATAAGGACATGAAACAGAACAGTACTGAGCCTTGGGAACACCACTTGTGACCAGCTACCAACTGGATTTCACTCCATTCACCACAACTCTGTGACCCAGCCATCCAGGTTGTCTTCTTCCCTTCCAACTTGTCTTTTGGCACACGGGGGTGGCCTATTCCTATTCCTTCTGGAAGGATGTCCAGCCTTCCTGGTACACAGAATTTGAGTAGGATTTTGAAGCAGAGGTTTCCTTTAGCAACCGAGTAAGCTGGGTAACACACATATAATCGTCTGGGCAGGGACACCATCAGGTGACTGGATTAGGCCCTTTCCAGACACGTTTACTGTGACTTTTTCTTCACTGAATTCTACATTCCCTATTTCTTTGATTAGTTACAGTGCTTACTGCACAGTTTGTCTGGCTTTATCCTCCCTCCTATGTTTGACAAAATGGCTGTCCTGCAGAAAGCATATAAAAAAGTCACATATTTGTGATGCTGGTAGCATTTTTATTTGAAAATAAGCCTCTAGCCAAAGAAGTTCTGGACTCCTATGAAGTTTTAAACTCAGTTATTTATTCCCATCTCTTGCCTAGAGCATTTAGCACTGGTTTATTTGCAGGACAAAGGCTTCAGTAAACTCTTAGGAATACCCTGGGTGGAAATGAGAAGAAACTCACTTCTTCAGAGTGTCCATTTCAGGGGCACTTCTGTTTCCTTCTTCCCAGGGACCACATCTGCTTATGGTATGACTTGGTGCCAACCTTCTAGGCAGAGCATTTAGTGTTATGCCTATATAACAACAGGATATGGCCAAACACAAGACTGTAGTTACATACCTAATCTTCTTACTAAAAAATTACAATTATATTACTTAACAACACCTTCTGCACAGAGAGTGGCAATACTGGTTTAATTTTCAAAGGCAGTGAAAAATCTCACAGCTCCCCCCACAAGATCTCCAAGAGCAGCCAATTCACGTGACACCCAGTGTCACATGAGAGCTGCAAAGTGCTGGCTGTACCAGGGAGTGGGGAAGGGGAGCTTTGACCCCAAACAACTGGTACAGATGACTTTCTGACATAAAACTTAGTAACAATGTGCAACAGTAAAAGCTCAAGTTCATTTTAGGTCTGTTATGAATATAGCATGAAACAGAAGTACATTTGAATGTACTGTACAAATGGGAAAATAGAGATACTTAAGTGGGTATGGCTAGTCTCTCCCTATATAAATGATACATCATAAGATTCACGTTTCAGTGTTCAAAGAGAAAGATAATTCTTTTAAAAGATGTTAGATGACACTAAACCAGAAACATAATCCATCTCAAAACTTGAAATGTTTCTCTCCAAGTAGACAAATATAAAAACCTCTAGGAGAGTGTAATAAACACCCCTCATAATGAGCAGAAAGCCACATTATTACTCAGTAAAATGCCATATTTAATACACTGAGAAAATGCAAAAATTATAAGGCACTGATGTATAAGCCTTGCTTCTCCAGATGGGATCTCCCCATTTTTGTTCTCTCAGACACAGTGAAGAACTAGGGATTTCCCACTGATGTTCGCCTGTGACACACTGTGCTTGGCTGGCCTGCCAGCTCGTGTAGCAAAACCCCTAAGGTGTACAAAGGGTTACTTCAGCAACATACATGCCTGTATTATTCTTGGCTTAACATGGGGATTTTATTTTGCTTGGGCAAAAAGCTGTGACGAATTAAAAGCCGCAAGTGTAGCCAAGCAGCACTTCATTTACTCTAAGCCTCGCTGTATTCACTTAAGGCCCAGAGTAGCGTGTTGCCACCTTTCAGGCAGTTCTCCTCACAGGGTGTATTATGTTCACATTGCCTTAGACGTTTCAGCAGTACTTAACTGGGGAAAGCAACTTCCATTACAATAGGGAGGAATCACAAGGTGAGTGTTATTAAAAACTGCAGTCATCACAGAGCACACGTGCTATGCTCAGTATCACAGGAACTAAACAGTAGGTGTTCTGCACCTGAAGCCTGATAATGGCCTTCATTTTACTATTCCATACTCCTGGGATTTATCAAGGTACTTCTTTAGAGGCTAGGTCAGGTGAGAGATCACAACAATCCTACACAGCACCAGGAGATTAGTGGGCTCTGCCCCGACAGTAATACAGGTCATATGTGTAGTGGGAAAAAGAAAACAAGCAGCAAGACCTGTTGTATTCAACTAAAGGAAGGATTGGATCCATTAGTTTTCTGGTGTTTACCTGCCTTGATCACACACATATATGATACTTTACATGCTACCTGACACACCATTTGAAAGTTGCTCTGCTCTAGGAAGAGGAGTCAAGCATCTTCTGTCTCACACTGTACTGATGAGGCCAGATGTTAAATCACAGTGTGAGTGTTTTAACACCTGACATTAACATCAGCAGCACTGCTACCTGAACACATTCATTATGGATATCATTTTGCCAATGCCCAGGGCTTGTTGGCAAGGTCAGTTGACCTTCCTGACAATACTTCAAGCAGCAGAGGTAGCAAAGAGACACAAACCCACACAAAGTCACAATTTTCAAGAGATACAATACTGTTTGCTGGGAGGAAACTGCAAAAGCTCTCAGAGTCAAAGCACTAGGAAACTACTCTTGTGGTGTTGCATCAAAGGAGACTACCCAATTTGTCAGTATAGGTCCACTCATGTTCCGTACCCGGAACCACCATGATTCAGATGCACGAATAACAAAATACACAATGCCCAATTTATCATTAGAAGTTCAGACATGTTGTGTACTTGGAACTACCATGATTTGGATGCACGAGTAACAACGGACACCTTCAGCCTACTCTTATTTATTGAACTACCATGACTGTCTCAAAAGAGTTTGGTTGCGTTCAATTAGAAATAGCATGGCTGGCTTCATGAAAGTGTAATTTATTGAAGCAACAGATGCACAGACTTTTTGGACTGCTAGTGAGGAACACACTGTCTGCAAGGTGCTTATGAATACAAAAGATCTTAATGTGTTATAAAAATACATAATGTACCTAAAATATAGTGACTCCTTAGAGATTTCTAAGTTTCCTGAGCTGACACTTAGTGTAACTAAGTGTCCAAATCTTACCCAAAGGTGTCCCAATGAAGGGTGTGGGGGTGGAGATGAAAGAGGGTGGGAACTTCTCAGCTTAGCTGCATCAACATCTGAATAATTGGGACGTAGATAAGAAAGCCCATGCTCTTGGCAAAACATGTGTTTTGACAAATGTGCAAAACTGAAGGTCATAGATAGAAGCTAGAATGAGAACCAAAGAGATGTTTTGAGAATTTAATTGGCTTCAGAAAAACACTTCTGCTTAATGAAAACAAGGACAGGTGTTTATTATGAGTTTTCTCATAAGATGTACAATAAAAAGGGGAGCCTTGCTGAAAGATGTAACACAACAAGGTGGATGCTGAACTGAAGTAGATTCTCCTGAATTCATCTCAGTGTGCTGAGCTCTTTTCCAATCACCAATACCCCTTGCATCTCTGATGAAAGAGAGGCTCNGAGGGGTGGTTTTGTATTAGAACAACATGATAATGAACAAGGTTTATTAGCAGACAGCATTAGTCAGATTCATAACAAATTGAAGGCTCAGGGTAGCAAACTTGCAGCTTGTCAGTTCTGTTTAACCTTCAAGCTCCAACATTATCACAGGGATTGGCTATGGTGTCTCCGCCTCACTCCATCCTCCATGTGTGCTATCCCGGAGTCAGAGACATCAAGCTCCCCTGATGCTCCCAACCTTTGAGATTGCCTTAGAACTTATTGTGAATATGGATGTTTAGGAACTTTTCTGGTGATAATGATGCTCTGCATTTCAGTTGCTCATCCCCCTGGAATGCTTTGTAAATGCTGAACCTTTCTTGGAAATGTGAACTCCAGTTTGATTTCTGAGTTACCTCCAGCAATTATCCCACCTGTGGCCAAGGAATGATAATTATAAAGCACTGCCACAGGCAAAGATTGCATAGGGATGTCAGGATGTCCTTATGAAATCTAATTCCTACTTGGTGTGGAACAAGAACCTGAGGAGAATAACTGCATGAGTTTAGCTCTCAATAACAGAAGATGGTGCCACTTGCTCAGCATTCTGGAGCCAAAGCCAGTCTTCTCTGCCTACACCTGTCCAGAACCTGCCAAGATCAGTGCAGAGACTTCCTGTGACTATGGGAGAGCTGTAACCCATAGATCCAAATGAATATTGCACTTCAAGTGGTGCATCATTTAATGTTTTAGTGTAATATAAACAGTAAAATAAAAAACACTAAGAGAGTAAGTTAGTTCTACTTTCAGAAAGAATAACTCTCATGCAACAGCAATTGCCTATAACTGGAAGCTTCAAGTGCTGTTCAGGTGCATTCCTAGTGTCTCCATATTACTGTTAATTTAATTCTCTCAGTGGGACATTTGGATGTCTTACTGAAGTGTCTGGTTTTAAAGAGAGCTCACTATCTTCTGAGGACAACAAGCATCTCGTATAAACAGAACTTTTAGTAAAAGAAGTCTTGCTTTTTCTGAAGAGATTCAAACACCCATGTACACAAAGATCCAATCACATTATGGATGGGAAAGACAAAGGGATGTACAGCTGTGGCACTTCTGTGCTGCAACAGACACATAAGAGAGTGGAGAAAAGCCCTCAAACGTTCCAGAAATCTGCCCCGAACTAGAAAGATTCCTCTCTTCAGAACTAGAGACTGCATGTACTAATCTAGCCAGGCAACGAAGACAAAGAAGGATCTAGCAAAAAAATCCTAAGGATTTACGAATTGCCAGTTAGACATCCTGGAGGTATGGCAGAATCTGGGCACTCTGTCAGCATTGCAACAAAATGCACATTCCTCACAGGGCATGCTGTATATAATCCTCATGGTGTTTATCTTTTCCCATTTATGCTGATAGAAACTCATCAGTGATTTAAATTGACAGCCACTTGATTTGAGAGGGCAAAGCCTTGAAAACCTCCTTCCCAGTTTGCTGCATTCAGTAGGACCAGGTTTCACTTTGTTCCAAACAACAGAGCACGATGGAGCATTTGTAAATGCACTCTATCTTTTGTAAATAAATCTGACAGCATTAGAGATAAATCCAGAGTCCCTTGAGGGCGAGATCAGTGCACAGTTGCATGCTTGTACGAGTGTACACCTACCATTAGTCTGAAAAATCGGAACCTACTGACATAATGGGTAGTTGTGATCAAGGCAGAACAAAGCTTTCTACCCAGTTCCTAAATTTTTCTGTCACTGTTAATCATCTCTGTTTGGAACAATGTTTCTTGTTTACTAGCAAACAACTGCCTGTAGACAGGCTAAATATTTCTCTATCAATGCTGCAGTACACTCATATCAGGATCCAAACCCAAAATGCCAGGGATAGGGATGGTCCTTCTCCCTTCTGCAAACTCAACGTGCCACTGTAAAGCCATCTTTCCCCGACACAGACCAGCAGGTCCTGTCTGTCTAAGGAGCCTCTCCTAAGGGGTCTTGTACAATTTCCTTTATGCAGACTGGAATTAACAGGCAGCGCCCCCCTGCACCGAGCAAGCACAATTAATCATCACTGTCACGGACGGCCAGCACTTGCTAAGGTGTGCTACCAAGGTCATAGCCCTGCTGTACATCCCGATGAGGAGGGAGAAGAGCAGCGGGTGACTCTGCTGGTGTAAGCTCTCTACCCTGGGGAAAGCTGGAGATCTGAAATCCTGCTTCTTGCAGGTGTTGTGCTGATTGTATCTGTCTTCCTGCTTTCACTGAAACACAGTGATAAACAACACCTCAGAGCTGGAGGAGGACAGCTGAAGACTTTAACTGAAACAGAGTACAGCTGATGTTATAATGGCAGCTCTCTGGCAGCTGCCTTTGGAGGTTAATTACCTTTCTAAAGAGTAACGATTCATCTTTTTGCCCATACCACAATAACCTGCAATGCTAATTCTCATTTTGAAGACAGGAAAACTGATGACCGAGAAAAGGTTTAATAAATATAACTCAAAAGAAAGAATAAATTTGCCATAACAAGGTACTAGAATCCATCAATAAAAACTCACACCAAAAGATCACAACTCTGAGAATTCCCAGAACATAAATATTTTCTAGGATACACCATCATTAGAAAAACCCATCAAGCTTTTGTTTCAATAAACAGCATCTGCCAGGAGCATCTTCTCTGAAACAGAAATTACTAAACAAAATTTGGTGTCTCATTTATTATGGGGGCAGACTTCTGGGTTGGTGTCTCAGGAGTCTTTGGAAAGCTTTAAAAAACAAAGAGAGGCCCATCTCATTTGATGCAAGACTCTCTGTCTTAAATACTTTAACAGGTGTTATGAAAGCACTAACGTTCTGGACCTGCTGAATATCACTTTATGGAAAGCACCCTTAGTTGCTTCTGAATCCCTCAGCTATACTAGGCAGCTACATAGGCACCTTCCTGTCTCAGCGACAGAAAACAGCTCCCATTTTATCTCTGTTAAAGAGAGTAAGGAAATGAACAGAAGAAAACCAGCTGCAAAGGGACTCCAGTATACAGGCATTAGTGACAGGTGTCAAGAGTAGGAGAAACACATCCAACCCACATCCTCGGTTAGCAGCGAGAGTAACGGCCAGCCCTAGCGAGATCCTTGGGTTCCCGACAGACTCCGCCTGCAAGAGAGAAGAGAAAGGTACCTAGAAAAATCTCTTCTGTGGGTGGTGTTAAAAAAAAAAGTTAGCAGCCAAAACATAGCACACCTCATGACAGAAAGGCTTCCTCAAGTCAAATAAATGGAGAATGATATCACATTTTGCCCCAAGCTTGTGGGGGTTTTTGGATGGGTTTGCTCTGTTCCCACTGTGCTGTTTGTGTGCTGTATAGCTCCATGGCTAGAGGACATCGGTGTGTTTGTGGTTTTAAAGAGGCAGCTGAAAGACAAAGTCATCCTTAGAGCACCTTTGAAATACTTTCTTCAACTAGCTCTTACCATGCTGAAATAGTCATTGCAATACCACAAGCAGACTGCTATACCTTTTCAGATGCTAGAGCAGCAGGAGTGAAATGTCCTCTAACTCATAGCTGAAAATGATAGAAAAATCAATGCAAACTTAGTGAAGAGAAGGCAGTCCCATTACAAGAAAGTAATTTTCAGGCTCTCCTGTGGAACTACCTTGCAGAAAGCAGGACAGAGTGTGCAGTAGGTAATGCTCTGCCAATTGAAAAATGGTACATCAAATACCACCACCAGAAATTTATTTTAAATTAAATATGATATATGCAGAGAAGACGGAAAGACCTAATGTCATATCTAAGTACTTTCCTAGATTTTCATAGCTAGCAGGTTAAAGCCAGTCCTGTACCCTAGAGACAACTATGAGAGATGAGAGACAAAAAAGCAAAAGCTAAACACTTCAGCAGTGAGTGCCTATTGATTTTCTCTGCCTCAGGATTTGTTGGTCCCTGCCAGGGGGACAACAGCAGAGCCAGCCGATGGCAGCACTATCGCATCAGCCTTACCCCAAGGCCTCCTGACCTGCTCTTCCTGCATGCCTGGATGACCAGATAAAAACACACTGGGCCAGCAACAGGGTGAAGAACAAAACCCAAACTCTCAATATTTTGTAGTAACTAAGAAAGCTCTTCCAAGGCTCTTGTGTCTTTGGAAGATGTTTTTCTCTGTGGTTTTCTTACCCAAGCTTAAGTACCTGAGCCACTCAGAAAGACATTTTGGCCTTGGCACACTGACAGAGCTTGTCTTGGATACTGCCTTCATAGCATTTCAAAATGGCCTGACTTTCTTCATAGACCTGTGAGTCAATGGGCTTCCTTCTTTCTGAGGCACAGGGGAACATCAGCAGAGACTTTTCCAGCATTAACTCTTTCTGAGTTTGCACATACTCCAAAGATAACAGATAGGAGCTTTTTTCATCCAGCTACACAAATGGATTAACAAGGAGCAGCTCCTCATTATTTTAAATTCAAACGATATTAAACTCAGGTTAAACTTACTGCTGCAGAAGAAAAAGTCAATATTTTCCCACCTTGATTTTTCATTCCTCTCCTATAGCTGCTGCAGGGATACCAACTGCAGTTGGCAGTATAACCTTACTTATCACATGCTCAGGAACAGATGTTTTCCTTCACATCCAACCCTCCTCTCCTACCTTTGGAGCAGCATAATGAGGTACTCTGCAGCTCTGGTTCAGAGCATGGTTATTAAACAGCTAGGGAAAATGATGCTGGCGTGGCAAACTGTGTATCGCTGAATTACTACGAAACATGGTGATGAGAAAATAGATCTGCTTTGAAGGAGAAAAATAGCCTGTTTTCAGTCAAGAGCTCTTTCCCATTAACCAGCCCAGCCCATCAGCAAAGTACCAGATAGTGTACATGGCAATTTGTAGGCCACGTAGAGGGCAGCAGTTTGTGCCTAGAAGCTGTCACATACTTCCCTGGGTGGATGCATCTACCCAAGGGCCATTCATATGATGAAGAATTTATGAGCTATGATTATTGGGGTTTTGTTGTTTGATTTGTTTGGATTTTTTTTTTCCTGTTAGTCTTTAGAGCAATAGAGAAAAATAGTACAGAGATTTCTCACAGTTCCCCTTGTGCAGGATGCTGATTAAAGCCCTGCAGCTCAGGGACAGAAAGTCTTACTGGATCCTTCCTGTATGCCCAGTCTTGACAGGCACAGCACCACTTCCCAGAGACACTGGCTAATTACTTTCAAGTTTATTTTGCATTCCATACAAAATGACTGCTTCAAAGGAAGGGAAAGGCTGACTGGCTTAAGCCCCTATGTAACTAGCCTGAACACACAAACTTTTGGAAAATATGTCATGTCTCCATCTCTGCTGTCACAGAAAATCCATCACCTGTAGCGCCTTTTCAGTAACTTGATGAGATTCTGTGATAACTGGAGAAGACAGTGCATGAATAACCAAATACCTTCCTGTTCATACCATGCTGGCTATGTCATTACTGGTGGGAAAGCTGCTCATGGATGACACTACATATAGGACCGCATGACTTTTCTAATTGTCAGCCATTCGTGATGAATGGCCACAGACCTAGATCCTTGTGTCCTGGGGCTCAGGGCTGTGCATGGAGACTGACTGTAGCTTCTCTAGTCTCTAGGACTGTCCAGGAAGTTAGGAAGGGAAGCTTCAAGACCAAGTTTTAAACTTGAGTGGAGTAAGCAAGTTGTCTGGAAGATGTTATCCCCACTCTCAATCCTGCAGCACTGGTACACAACCCTACGAAGGATGTAGTTGCACACGTCATATTTCATGTGTTTCACCTGTTGTGGTCTCCATCACTGTATTTTCAAGGTGTCTCCTTCCCACCTATAAGAGCAGCTCTGATAACAATAAGTGGCTTGTTAAAAGCCACAGAGGTCTGGATGACAGTCATGCTGTAGCCTCAAGACCGAAATTCCTTACTGCATTTACAGCATGAGCTGGATAGACCAAGTCTGCCTGTATCCTAGACGACAGCTTCAAGGGACTACAGCTGCAGGCTGGAAAAGGCAAGGAGAGATGATGCATAACTCAGTCGTGTACTGAACTTAAAATGGATTTGGGCCAGTTCTCCTATGCCTAAGCCTTATCCAGTGCTTAATCAGTCCAGGAACATTTCTTTCTTCCTTCATATATGGGTCTTTTATGCAACCCACCAAGAACACCAGGCTACATATCTCAGTTTAGGACAATATAAATAAAAAGAAGTGTCTTGTTTTGCTCTATATGATGGGGAAGGAAAAAAAAAAAAAAAGGTCCAACACCCCAACACAGAGGTACAAGTTAGTACTGTTCTTTGGCAAGTTACAAACAAAAAGAAGCACATCTAAAACTAATTCAAAACAAAACAGAAGAGGAAAAAAACCCATAAATTAGCTTCTTTTTCCTTTATTCACTTCAACCGCTAGACCACAAACCTTATTTTGCAAGTTTCTTTTTTTTTTTTAACCCAGCATCTATATACACTGAAGTTTTGTAAATATGAACTTAAATTTCATACATCCTCAAGGAAAGACCAAGAATATAGAACTAAAAAGGTAGCATTTTCCTTCATTTGGAAAGAAATACTGAGGGGAAAAAAAAGCCCAAACAAACCCCAGAGTGCTCTACAGACATATTAGTTGATATGGTAAAGGAGCTATGCATCACTAGAGTCATTTTATGGTTGGAGAGTATAACAGTCAATAGACAGATAGAAGTCTCCATAAACAAGTGTCAGGAACAAAAGACAACATTTTGTTTCCTCCTATAGCCAGTAAGAAAAAACACACATCACTTGACCTCTTCTTTAGTTATTTTAGGAGTTAATAGGCTATAACATTAACTTTTACATCCAGATGTCCATTTCATCACATTTGTCAGATTAAATATTCAATTATTTCCCTTGTTTTTATTTATTTTCTTGCAGTAATGGGCACTGGATGGTTTGTACTCTGTTGTTTAATAGCATACCGATTAAGAAAATAAAGGTGAGAAAATGGTTAGCTACTTTCTCACATACCTTAATCTAGATTCAGCGTGTGTGGGAGTCTAAGTAATGCTACTACTCCTTTGATAATCAGTAATTTGTTACCACATTAGAGGTGGCCTAAGTATTCAAGCTAAGAGCTGCCACTAACCTAGATGGAAGCAAAAGGGTTATTATTAGATTACAAGGTAGACGCGATAGAGAGCTATAAAGGAAAATAAACCAATATGAAATTTCTTTTCAAATTCTATTATTATTATTTTGAGAAGCAAGGCAGGCAGACCACTTGAAGCTGTCAAAACAGAAGGTGGGCTGGATTTACCAAAATGTATTTAGACACAACGAACTAACATGGACAAAAGCAGGATGTCAGATGATCTACAGGGAGAAAAAACACCAACACAAAACCCACAAAATCCCCCCCAAAATTTCCCACCATACCAAAAGAACAACCCAAACACAAAAAAAACCCCCACACCCCAAAAAAACAAAACAAAACAAAAAAACCCACCCAGGAAAATAAATGCAGATGCATTTAATGCACCCTGAACTCGGTCCTGTGTGCAGCTCCCCATGTGGCTTTGGCATAACAGCATGTTAGACAGGACCAAGTTCAGAAAAGGAGATCTCCCAGATTCCTGGTTTAGAGGGTCTGACTCAAACGTGACTCCATGTTGTGCTGAACAGCCATTCCAGCCATAGGGCTGTAAGTGCACATTGCATCTGAAATGGTTTTAATTCAACAACCCTCCTCTGCCAGCATCAGGGTGAAGATCAGTTACTCCGCTTGTTCACGAGGTCCTTCCTAGAAGGAGGAAGGATTCCTGATTCCGTTCTCAGTATTATTCACTCACTCTTTTACAGACTTGTTTTTTTCAAGGAGGACACTTCTCAGCTTACAAACACAACTTTTGTCAGCTCAAGTCCACGATGAGGATGGAATACAACATTGTGTTAATCCAAGTTCTACCATTAAACTCAGCCTGCTTACACAAAGGCACCGTGCGGAGTACTCTTCTGTGACAAGACAGTTATTTTGCATTGCATCTAAAAACCTTAATTCCGTAATGAAGAGGGAGACAAGGAAATTCTTGGCCCTAGTGCTCAGTCAAGCTAAACACTGTACTTTTTTTCCTTAACATCAGATTCTGCTTTCACATTTGTCCATCCCTATCTGTAGATGCCAGACTTTTATTAAGCTTTGTCCAAATTCTCTGTCATTTTAAATTCAACAATGATCTTAAATCATCAGCTGCCCCAATGAACTGTGTACAAATTGAGACATGCTTTGTAAATGGTAGCCTTGTGACAGGAGTTCCTCTCTCGCCTTTCTGGCTGTTCACCTGACAAGCTCCACTTAGCTAAGGGTTAGGGAAATAGGCAATGCTTTCATAGAAGTGCACACACCTGTCATTTAACAATCCTGCCATGTTGACAGAGTTGTACTTTAACACCAGCAAGTTCCCACCACAATGTCAAGTTACACCATATGCTGCTCCAGACAAGCTCAGATCATCAGCCTCACGCAGAGGTAATGGGAAAGACAACCCCCCCCCTTGCCGTACAGGCCCAGATCCAGGCCTCTCCATCCCCTTGCAGTTCTCTTCACCTTGGAGTCAGTGCTGATCCCACTGGCCCGTACGCTCCACAGGCACTGTGAGGAAAATGGTGCAGCTACAAACTTCATTACTGTCTCTCACAGCATGTCTGAGGTAAGAGATACCATCTCTTCAGTGCAAGGTAGTGATGCCAAGTTCTTTCCATGCTTGGGAAGACTTGGTCTACTAAATCTAGGCACAGAATTTTGTGGCAGCCCCTGTCGGACTTTTCCTGTGAGTGCATCATGTTGGCAACCTCCCAGTGACACAGTCTTGGCTAGTGTCCCCCAGACCATGGGGGTGCCGTGTGCTCTCAGAGTTCGGAGGCTGAAGAGCAAATCTCATGGCTCACACGGGTGTCACCCCCCAGCTGGGCTTCTGCATCCACTGTTTGCAATGCAGCAATAATTCTCTGAAGTTGCGGAGTTATACCAGTATATTTAGGAGGAGTGTGCTCCAAAAATTTACCATCTCACTTCCCTGTTGAGCTGACAGAAAGCACCAAGGTATAATGGTTTGTGATGGAACTTCTAGATGATTTAACGTTGGATGCAGTAAAACACACTAAGCTCTTTCTGTAAAGGACAAACTGTCTTTGTCTGAAATATGCAGCCCAATATGTCATTTTCAACTCTCTAGGAACAAATTAAAAAAAATAATTAAAAAATCCCTAGCCATTGTCTGCATATTATCTGGTACAAAGGAAAAACAAAGCACATATTATCCAGGAATGTGAATAAAATGCTCTAGAGAGGGACAAAACCCAACTGCCTTTTGTATTGTCTTAGGCACAACTTCAATGCAAAGCAGCACAGTGCCTACCTATTCTCTATGGACAATCAATCAGGCATCTCTGCTCCCACCTCCATGAGGATCAGCTGCTCTCTCTACAGTATCTGTCACCTCCAACAATGAATGAGAAGAGGCCTCAGCAAAAATCACTTGGGGGCATGGATACTCAGGTTGTAATGGACCTGACAGCAAGCAGCTGCACATGCTGGATCCATATATTTTAATAGCACGTAAAACACAGGGCAAATTGTCTGGGATGTCTCATGAGGCATTTTAGCAGCCAGAATGTCACTGAGCATGAGAAAGAAAAATGTAAGAAAAACAACCACAAAACACCCCAACCCTCAAAACACAACAAACCCAAACATCCCAGATAAATAAATGAACCTAGAATGAAATCTGCTCTCCACAGACTATTTTAAAATGCCTCTAAAATATTGACCCGTAATGTCACTTCTCCTCCTGCTATGTAGCTTAACATCATTCTTTACCTGCAGCAGTTGCTGGACATGCTCATGGCAGAGAGCACTTTTCTACGATTTTGTAGGGCCAAGGAAAACACATTGAGTCTTTTCATGTATTTCTCCAGAAGACAAGGAAACCGATAGCACTATTTTACAGAGCTGTCGAGAGCCCAGGGGATTGCCAGCACCAAGGCAGGGCAGCGGTGTATCTCTGTTGGCACAGCTTTGGAATACGATTCCTTCTCTTTCATGTCCCCAACAGATAACAACTTTCTTTTTCCTCCACTCAACATGCATGTGTGGTCTGCAACTGCAGGAATACCTGTACCTGTGCTCTTCACTGCTGTGCTTTACAGGTGACCAGCAGACTTTCAAAGTAGCTGTCCCAGCACATGGGTCCCCCCATCCACTCCACAAAATACAAGATGCTTTCTGCCACTTTGTGGCTTTTTTTTTTTTAATTGTGTCCTTTTGTGTGTTTTGTAAAGAGAAAAGGGATAGTGAGAAGCTTGAGCTATGGGGAATATGAAGAGAGAAAGTAAAAAGGGGATTGAAGAAACCAATCTTACACTTGTACAAACTGAAGAGGAGACCTTCTTGAGTCAGCAGGCGAGAGGAATGCAAGAATGGAGTAGGGCAAGAGAGATGATATTTTCAGAAGCAACGCTCATGAAGTTAGCTCCCTTCATTTGTTAATGCTTAAGAACAGAGTGGAAGCAAATACAAACCAGCAACTGTAATCTAGAACTAAAAAAATATTGTGTAAGAGGGATTTTCTTCAGTGATTAACTAGACTGAACCCATCCAAAGAGCACCCAGGCCAGGGTACAGCTTGGAGATGATTGTTCTTTTTCACAGACTGTTAAGGGTTGGAAGGGACCTCTGAAAATCACCTAGTCCAAGCTCCCTGACAGAGCAGGATCACCTAGAACAGGTTGCCCAGGTTTCATCCAGGAGGGTATTGAATATCTCCAGACATAGACTGCACAGCCGCTCTGTCCCAGTATCTTTCAGATGCACTGGTGGTTTCAAGTCTTCGAAGACTCTTGCCTTGTACCTTCACTTGCAGTGGCTCATACAAAGCAAGGAATACCTGTACATGGCACTAGAAAGTGATTTTCACAATGGTTTTGTGGAGCTATATAAACGACTAAGTGAAAAAATCAGCAGGAAAAGATATATTCAAAGTTATTTTTTTCTAGCTAGAACTCATGGCAATTATAAAATTCTGTTTTCCCAAGTGACACTCCTCTGGCTATAGCCTCAGAGAAGGTGGATGTGAACATCTTACAACCCACCAAGCTGGGGAGCTTTAAACCTCCCTTATGCATGTTACTTGAATAGCATGAATGAAAGCCTAATCCAATGCCACCAAAATAATTTGGAGTCTTTCCATGCTTTCTTCAGATTTAGGAACACAATTCGGATTAATGTAAATCCCCAATCCCACAATTATCCTTTGGCAGAGGTCTGTCTCCACAGATCCAATGTCAATTCTGCTGATGGGTAGTATTTCAGAAGTCTAAGTGGGAGTTTATGACTGAAGCAACTCTTTATTGCAACCAAGAGATCAGTAAACACTTTGTGAGGAAGTAAAGGGGATTTGTGCCTCAGTCCCTCTTTGCCTGTCTATGGAAGAACAGACTGTATTGCTCTGTTGGGTTGCTTGCAACAAGTGCAAAATGGGATACCTCATTTCATTAAGCATCCAGTGCCCTTAGAGTTGGCAGCAAAATTGGAAGTTTCCTTTAATTTACGCCTGCTCTGTGATCAACATCTCTGCTCTCTATCCCCACTGCTAACCTAGACTGGAAACGGACACTTGAACATTCCAGTGCAGTAGATTCGCAATTTATCCCTGCCTCATGCTTACCCCTACTGAATGGGATTAGATCAGAGAAAAGTGCATGTCCAGTTCAAAGCATCCTGTCTTGAGAGGTCTGTATGCCCAGTCTTAAAGTTCTTAAAAAAGGAGCTATATGTACACTTCTACTCTCCTTTTTTTGCACATGCATATCTCTAAGGATGGAAAGCACTTGTGGTACTTTTCAGTTTATTGCCAAATATGCACTAATGAAGATGGGAGAGCATTCCTCCATCCTTTGCTCACTTATAGAAGCTTCTCTAGAGGACTCAAATATGACATGCACCAGATCCTTGCCATAAGCTGTCCATCATCATTAAGACCTGAACTGCCCAGAATCGAGCTGTTGTTGATCCACAGATAACTAATACTATAAATGGGCAACTTTGAATTGCCCAATTATTACCACTAGTCATTATCTCACAGGTCTCTTTAACAGGCAATTTCTAAACCATCGAAAAAAGCAATGAGATCATTAATAACCCACTTCAAACTCTCTTCCCACCAAAAAGTCTCCCTAAATTTTAAAACCTTTCCTCATCCATTTCTGGTCACAATTCTCCTTTGATCTAAAGTACTGGCACCAATTGTCAGAATATCCTCATTTTCTGCAAATACAGACACTCTCTATTTCAGCAACTTTCCTTTGGAGAGAAGCATTTTCTGTCTTTGTCTTCTAGCCAGGCTGACAGTCCCAAAACACCTCTAGATTGGTTTTCATTTGCTTAATTACACAACTTGCTTACATTTTATAGCATTGCTTTAGGAGAACACAGAGCCTGAGGAAAACACCCAGAGTGGACTGCAGCTGTGAAAGCTGTCCCACTGACCACTGGTAAGTCTTATCCCTCCGTTGCATCTCCCTGGCAGTCACTCATCCTTCCTGCTCTTTTAGTCCTTTGTACAGTGAGCCTGGCAGCAAGACTGCCAATTAGTGGAGATTACCACAGCACTTTTTTCTCATAGGTTTCAGTGAAAGGCAGAAAAGAAAAAAACAACCAAAGGTTAGCAGCTAGCCTTCACTTTTTTCATATCTTACTGTGTACCACAAATAACTACCTATACTTATGTTCTGCTGCTCAGCAACAACTTACAGCTTTCATCAGTGTCTTGCAGCAACGCTGTGTCACTTAATGCTTTTGTCCTGTTCTCCAAATGAGGTGTCCAAATCCTCATTTTAAAAGCTCTGATCACAGTTCTCTCTTGCCTTGACAACCATCTCATTGCCACCCCTCACCCCCTGCATCGTGAATACACCTATCTGCCTTCTTTTCACAGCTCTTGAGACAAGTCCTTGACAAATTAATCAGTGCCTTGTCCTTTCTGCCAAAGTGACTGTCAACAAAGCAGATGGTGCTGTCCCTTACAACACCTTGTCTCTTACATCTCTCTTTGAGTCTGTGTCCTCCAGTTGTCTGACAGGGCTGCTGCATGACTTTTTTTCTGTTTTGTAATACTAAAGATAAGAGACTGTTGCCACAGGACATTGCTCACCTGGTCACAAGGATGACAACACTCTAAAGTTTAAAGTAGTATGTGAATGAACAGAGATGCATGAAGATCACAGTCCTTCTGCAAAAACCTGAAGGTAATTAACAGTCTATCAACACTGGAAAGTTCTCAGATTTTCTAAAGAATCCTGGGAAGCAGGATTCATGAAGACTACCAAGTGCCCATGACTCCTACTCAGAGAGGTATTACATGTACAACGAGGTAACTATCACCCTTCCCTGCAAGAGACTTCAGTTTTCTAACTGAACCTTGGAAATCTGGAGATCATAAAGATTAAGTATCTAAAATGCCTCACAATTACTAGGAATTCCAGCCCTTGCTTCCACATTCCTTAGCAGAATGAAAACTGACTAGTGAACACAAAATCAGGAAGTTTTTCATGAGCTAACTTCCCCTTCCCCAGTACTATTCATTCCAATACACTCCAAGCACCATTATCCAAGGGTAACTTTTGACAATTGAATTTATTAGTGACAGATTTAATTGGGAGAATAATTCAAATTCAAACCACCAATTATCAAAAGTTTATCTCACCCTCTCCCTATTTTGACCTGTTTCATTACAGGCAGATTTCAGTCGAAACTACTGGAAAAATAATTTAAGAATCCCCTTGATGCAGACTATCTATTCCAAACCCATGCATCAATTCCTCACAGACAACCCTCAGTCAAAAAAAATCCCAACAAAAAACTTGACTCCACTGAGACCACCCAGCCTATGTCAGCTAACACCAGCTTATTCCACTGGTATCAGACATCAGAGCCATCAAAGGACTGTGTAGGAAAGACTCATTACTAATGCTGCTAGCTTGGGCTGATGAATCAATATCTGTGATAAAAATCAGTGTCACCCATGAATGAGATTTCTACTGTGGCATGCATTAACAAGAAGCTGTGAAATGGTGCTGTGAACTCAGTATGTCACTGAAACACCTACAGCGCATCACTGAGTGGGCGAGGGAGAACAGAAAAGGCTCCACTATTTCTTATATGTGAACTTGAATGCAAGAGGGGCTATAATGTGTATAGATCATATGTTTAATACACTAATTTTGCTACGGTGTTGCTGCCTGTATAGAAAGGGCTTCAGCCATCTTTCCCAACTCAGAGGGTCCAGCTGCATTTCTAAGCTTCATGATCCCGAAGGACACCAATATATCTGAGCATCTGAACACTGACATATCTGGGATCCAGCCTTCTGATGTAATGACTGTGGTGTTAAGGCTCATCACCAAAACCAGCCAAAGGCTTTTCAGCACCGCTAAGCTAAACGAAGCTTTGGAGTGACAAAGCTAGATGGAGAGCCCAAAACAACCACGGACAGTCTGGTAGGCTGCTTTTGCCGTCAGAGACAGGAAGAGGTACAATGGTAAGTCCTGCTTATGGAAAGAAAAGCAGCTCTTTATTATTATATACTAGTGGTTGCTGTGTTAAACACCTCAGCCTCTCCCCCTTAATAGCTGCAACCAGACTTACTTTATGGAGCTCTGGGTTGTGGTCTTTCCGCTTCTACTAACACCACGCCACACTAGATGACAGCTGGTTTTGGCATACACACATGATGATACTTTTACATGAGAAAAAGCCTTCTGCTTTGGGATAGACTTTTAGCTTGGGGAAGGAAGAAAAAAATGGGGAGACACAAAAACCCCAAAGATCATGACAAGCTGCAAAACTTCTTTAATTTATAACTGAGGTCTTAACACTTTTTCCCCCTCCTAATCAAGTAAAATTCTGGAGTGGATACAAGAGTCCCGAGGCCTGGGGGAATAGCCCAATAGTTCTTGACTTTGGTAAGCTACATCTGCAAAGGTATCTTTTGCTGATCAGGGAACTGAGGCCAGATCTAGGAAACAAACAAATAAAAATCCCAACCACAAAACACCTCCACATCCCCAAAACTAGTATTTCCCATGAAAATATAGCATTCCTCCCCTGCTCCTGAATTCCTCACATACAACATAAAGGGAAAGGAGTATCTGTATCCAAGAGTCTTGACACTGTCTTATACAGGTCAGCTTTCACTTCACTCCTTCAGTAATTCCTTGCAGCTCAAGAGGTCTGAAGTCAGCCACAACGTTAGACAGGGACAAATGCAAATGCCTAGGGCCAGACCTGTTTAGATTTCAGCATAAATATAAATCACCTCTGATTCTGTTTTTATTTGCTGCCTTAAGCTAGTCATTAACACATTAAAAACAATCTGGGTGCAATCATTTTCTCCGGATCCAGCTCCTTTCCCCTGTAATCAGCATTCCAGGAGAACATATGGGCTTCTTCTGTCACTTGGCTCCTGATTTACACTGGTGTAAATCTACTGAAGTCAAGAGAATTCCTCAGGAGCTGCACTTGGTATTGTTGCATCTGAGCAAGTGCTGGAGTCAAAGGAGACCCTGTGTTGCAAAGAGGTCGCCTTGTGTGAACATTCCTCAACCAGGAGAGGATGCGCTGGGTGATGAGAGGGTGCAAACACCTCCGCCCCACACCTCCAGCACGCTGGCAGTTGGCAGAGCTGAAAATCCACTCCCACTCCTAAGAGCTTAAATTCTCAAGTGGCCACCAAGTGCTTCAGAAACACATCTAGTTTGGGAGAAAGAACTTCAAGAGGCCCTTTCCAGTTTTCAAGTGTGTGTGTTTGGGGAGGGCAGGTTAAGCATTTTTTCAGGGTATGTTAGGTGAGGAGGAAATTATCACCGGGAAGCCAATGAAGATGGAGAGCTTTGCAGAAGAAGTGTGCTGCAGTTTTAAAATGCAGGTTACTCAGTGCTGTCCCTGAGTACAGCTTTCTCATCTAGTGTTCATTATTAGTGTTAATTCAGGTTTCAGCTGCACAGTCAATCAGTTCAAATAGTCTCTGTCTGGGATTGCTGCCAAGCTCCTCCTTCAGAAGCAATTCCTACTCTGCTTCCCTGTTTACACCAGGTTTATTTATACTCGTCTCCTACTGTCAGCAGATCCAAGACAGCTAAAAAAGCTAAGAGGGCACAACCTTTCTCCTTGATCTGCTTTTCCCACATTACAATTACTGTGATTATAGAAGGGCTTCATTTGGAGTTTTCTGCTCTCAAACCTTCTAGGGAAAAATTTACATAGACTATGCTGACCTCTCCGCCATCTCTGCTTGCAAAGTGGGTAGAGATTGTATGCATATGACACTGCTACTCCTTAGCATTTCCAAATCAATCTGCTCCCACTCAGATTTCTTCAAAAACCATAATATTCTCTGAAGCAGAAACCTATGACATCCTTATTACTGATCCTCAGCTTCTTAAACCTTCCAGAGTAAAAAGAAATCGGTCTTTCTAGAACCACTTCTGTCTAGTTAGGTGAGAAGTAAACAAAATATGAAATCACTTTGACTGTGATGGCAGTAAGAAATGGATAAAAGCAGGGAAAGGAAAGGTTTAGGTTTACTCATGAGAATCCAGCCCTTATCCTCACCAATCTGTAAATTCAGTTTGAACATATACATTGCTTATCCTGGGGGTCTTAGGTTTGTGCAAGTGAACCCAGTTTTCATTACTACCTTGTTCCACATTTGCACAAGTAAGAAATGCCATACACTCCAATAATCTCAAGCAGCAGAAGAGCAAAAGAGCTAAAAAAAATTATAACTACAGCTCTCAACATCCTGTTATCAACAGCAGGACTAGCTCAGGGGGTGTCTCTGACGCTCAGGCTGTGCTGAGGTTTTATCATGGCAAATGGACACATCTTGACAGATCCTATCCCCTCAGAAGGAATCAGGGCTTAGGAAATGCTCTGAGAAGACAGGCATCAGTCATCTTCAAAAAAAATCCCAACGTCCAGGCACATGGCCTAGCTGTCCAGACCCAGAAAGAGGTCTTTGAAAGATTGCTCTCTACTGTAACCCTTAGAATTGTGCAGGAACCTGGGAGTCATGGCCAGATTTTCATACCTCCTCACCTCCTCAAATCAGATCTATGGTTTGTGGCACTTTCCATCCTCAGATGGGTCAAAAAGTTGAGAAACAGGGCAGTTTTACAGTCAGCAAGCTACATAAATTACTCATGCTCAGACTTCAGGGTTGGGCAGCCCCTATCTGCTGATTGCTACTGATAGTCTAAACAGGAGACAGGCAGCAAAATGGCATGGGTGGTATGCTTTAGCCAAAGACCAGCAGAGCAGAGGGTAGGTTTTAGCCAAGGACCATTGGGCACAACTTTACACTTCCCAAAGGCACTGCAAGGTCTTTGCTCGATGTGCAGGGCAGAGAGGGTCCCAGTTTGCACCATCTGAACCAATTGGTCTCGGAGGAAGCAAACAGAAAAGGTTAGAGGTGTTGAAAAGTGATCTCCTGAGCCAGGCTTTGGCAGGTATAAACCAGCAGAGCTCCTTTGAAATCAATCAATGCTTATTGACATAAGCAGTTGAGTCAACCTACCTCTCTCCAGGAAAAGGTCCTAAATACCACTTTTCCTTGGAGGAAACAAATGTCTACAAATCTGAGTTACTGTGATAGAGGTTTTGAAAACTGTGAAGAAAAGCTGATTTACTCATCACCACCCCACTACTGACCTTATTGAAATATCCGCCTGGTGAAAATCAATTTTTCATTTTTAAAACAGAATATTTAATTATCATACTATTGACTTAAAACTGTCTTAAATTGCATTGATGTTATTCCACAAAAGATACGAGGCAGGAGTGAGCCCCCCGCCCCAGTAAGCCCTCTCATACTGCGCAGACATTTCTGACTGCACAGATTTTCCCACCGAAGGGCTTTTCCTCTGGAAGGCAAACCAAATGCTTCCTGGATAGCATGTGTACTATCCCAGGGCATATTTAATTTCAAAATTATTCCATCCCATCTCCTGGGTAGTAATTACAGTTGTGGTAAGGTGTTAAGCTAATTTCTCCTCCCTCCCCCCAACCCCTTTCTCCCCATCCCCGTTTTGTGATTTTTCTGTAGGGTGCCAGGTATTTGTGTGGATGAAAGAGCTTTGGGCTGTTGCAAGCCTTCAGGAAGGGAGGACTGAGCCTGTGCTTCCTCTAAGCAGAGGCAGAGCTTCATCCCCATGTGCTCATCTGACGGAGCAGCTAACCAGGCAGCAGCATGGAGGCTGCCTCTCCCCAGGGCAGCTCTCTCATGCCCGGGCTGCAGCCACTTCATGTGATTTGAGCACATCCCAACGCTCTGTAGCGTTGTGAGAAGGCACAGAGGTCTCATTCCAGTGCATCTAGTTTGAAAAGAGTTGCCTTTAACCCCTAGACAAGTTTTATATTGATTATGAGCTATTTATGTTATGCTTTTTAAATGACACACCTAATGCTACACCACCCATACTTTCTACCACATTAAACAGAAGTTACTGTGCTAAAACATAATCAAGTAGCAAGAAAGAAACATACAGATTTCCACTTCAGGGGAGGAAAAAAATATTAAAAATCTGTACTGACATGTCCCTTCATTTGATGATTTTTACGTGGTTGGTCATTACCTTACCAGTTGGATGTCTTCACATCAAACGGGAAAAAACCCAACACATCTTAAAAGGAAGAGTCCTTCATCCCTACCTAATGTGATGAATATGTATAATCCACTTGAACCAAGTCAGCCCACTGCATTCCCACTATCTGCATGTTTATTGGCTTGTCAGTTGAAAACCAGGCAAAAGCTCTCAAACAAGGAACCTGCTGATGAGTGCCTTGGAGATATTTTAAGTGAAAATGAGACCTCCTGTCCTTATGCATTTCCAGCTAAATATGCAATGCCTTAACTATGATAGGTAGCAGGGGAAGAACAACTGGCTCCCTAGGATAAAAGTAAATCTTTTGTATTAATAAGCAGTCAGGAAAGGAACTGTTTTCTCAGTAAATTATACAGCTATCTATTGATACAGGAAGGCTGGCTGCTTGTCTAAATAAAAGGATTTTAGAAGCAGGCTACACAGTGTAAAATGTTGATGAGAATAAGCAGAACATATCTGAGGTAGGAGTATATCTATCTTCACATAGAAATACTGGAAAATAAATAATAAAGGTTACAAACCTGCTGTTTTTAAATTACCACTTTAGATCTACCATCTGTCAAAGGCCAGTTGAAGGAAAATGGTAATAATTGTCCACCTTGAGATTCCCCGAACTGGGTTGCTTTGGACCTCGCAGCCAAAGAGATTCCCACCCAGTTCATTCAACAACTGCAGCATCAGGAGTGCTCACAACTCCAAAGTAAAACAACTGCCCATTGACACCGCCCTGAAAAACTATTGAGTGAGAGCTTTTCAGAGAGCTTCTCTTCCCTAAAAAACTTCATCTTTTCACCATCCAAAACCCAGCAATGACAGTACCCACCCATGTCTGTCCCCCTTTTGCCAGTTCTGTGCCTTACTACACCAGCAATTCCCTCACCTCCTCCACTGGAAGCAAGAAATTAAGTACTCATGCTCACTTATGAAATCACTGTTACAAAGTACTGCCAGAAACATTATTTGTGGCATCTTTATCCCATGTACCCTTTGGTTAGTCAACAACTAACCAAAATAATACAAGAGAAGAAACTGGAGATCTTTGGCTTATCTCAATCTGAGCGAATTAATACACATATTTATTACCTTCCCTGTAAGCCTCTAATTTTGTTTAATTGAAGAACTATCCATGAGATAGAAACAGAAAGATAAATAGAAGCTAGTCTTACAGGCTTTGTAGCCAGTGTGGGCAAAAAAAACATTAGTGGTCTCCTAAGGAAACTGCTCTCATGACACAGCTGTGGATTTAGTCAGGTGTTTCAGAATGTCTATGAAGCCATTTGAATTCCTAGATAATTTTTTCAAGCAAAACTGTCTTTTCTCTTCATTCCTATGAGACCTTTCTGTGTCTGTATTTAAGAATCCATTAGCAGGACAGGAAAAAAAAAAAAGAGAAAGATAAGTATTTTGACAGTAAGAGCGAGCTGCAAAAGATGCATACTAAGACTTGTAGTAGTTCATACAGTCAGCAGAAGATCTCCTGAGTGAGCAGAAGCCTTACCCTGCAGCTCAGGCATGCTCAGGAAACATGCCCTCTTGTGCCTCTCTCTCCATTGTAGGCCCTTCACATTTTTCTCTGCAGTTTCCCCACAGATTTCCAAGCTACACCAGACCCAGCAGCTCTCATGAAACTCAGCATGGGCCAGCTCTGCTTCTACACAACACAACCAAACCCTCATAAATAGAGCAGGTAAAAAGAAAGACACAGTGTACTCCCTGGGTATCTAGCTCTTTGAGTTAGTTCTGTTTTAGGAGATAAATATGCAATCTGCTAATTTATTTTTTTAAGGAATCAATATTTACTTAAGAGCAACAATAGCTCTTCCAGAGCCTTTTAAGTTTATCATACCACTGTGACACTAATCTCTCTTACTCTCTTAATGAAAATAAATTGTTTCCCTTGAATGATAAATCTTTTGGGCACAATTCTAATTTCCTTTGCACTGCTTTATTCCAGAAGCTGCAACTAATGGAGTGCCTACAGATTTACACCCATGATCAGAGTAAGTTTCTGTCCGTTCACAGCAAGCACAGTGCATGTGGCATCGCTGGGGTCCCAGTGATTTGGAACACAGCTGAGAGTACTCTCAGAGCCTTTCACTTTTTCTGAACTTCTATATCATGGTGCTTCTGCTCACATAAGACAGAAAATGAAAGCACAGTGTACTTGTGTAGCGTAACTAAGCAACAGGGCACAGCAGGGAGACCCAGTTATCTGGTGCTAATCATACCCCAGGGATATGAAGCTCATGAATTAAGGGCCATTTTAACATTTATCATATTTCTTTTCATTTAAAGGTAAAAATAAATTATTTCTATAAACTGCTTTGATCCCTGGAAAATGCCTTCTGACATTAAATCCACTCCATCTGGCTTTCACAGATTAGTATACCGCCTACCTAGCTGCCACTCAGTCCAGAGCATTGGGTGGTCCAGATCACGAACCTCTTTCAGACATCCCAGTCCAGAGTCAACTCCTCCCAGACCTGGCCTGGGCCATATGGTCTCCCTATGTCACCTCTGCAAGTCCACAAGTCCTGTGCTAGCCTCAGAATGCTCCTGATGATGGGAGGCTGCTTCATGCTCACAAGAGTTATGAATCAGTAATTAAAATGACAATATGTAACTTATGGCAGTCTGCTAAAAGCTGCACTTCAGCTCAGCTAGAAATGCAATCCCCATAGCAGGATATGTACCAGCATGTCTCCTCCCACACCCAGGAGGAAGTGCAAACAAAAACATGCATGAGTGTTAAATATTATCTGAGGTCTTTTAGGATGGAGTGGTTTGAGCTGAGCTCATCTTCTCATTACAGATGCTAGGAGTACAGGGAACACAGGGAAATGATAGTGCCGTTGAAATGAGTGTAGCTATCAGTAACGTAGTATCAGACACACAATGGCTGCAGGTGACGCATCAAGCCCCAAACACTCTGATTAGTGCCATTAATCAGAAGTTCTGTGGATGAACATATCATATGAGAACTATTTGGCTTTTTAATTTACCCTGCCTCAAGGCGGGGCCTACACGAACTACTTAATGTGTTCGCCTACTAGACTGTTTTCTGAGAGCATTTTGGTTTATTCAGGCTGTCCAGTCACAGTGAGCCGTTCCAGCAAGGCAGTATGAAAAAGGACAGAGACAACACCAGTGCTGTAAGTCAGCCATTGAGATTCTCTGGCAACTGGACACTACCTGCAGCAGATGGCAGCTCTGTGAAATGGAAGTATTAATATTTGGGCACAGTTATTAGGGATAGGAATGCCTACTGTTGAGCACATGTCTATGCATACAGCCAAAAGGTTTGTTGCACAGGCAATGCCAGAAGGCAATTATGGCAATTAAGTGGTCTTTTTGACCCATTTTAAATGGACTAATAGCAGGGATTATTATCAGCTTGTATTTTGTTCCAGTGATGATCTAGGTCCTCCTGCACTGAGAATTCAGCACAAGCTGTGCGAGCACATTGATCATTTCTATCTAATATGGCATGGAGCTGAGCTACAGGAGGGACATGGGACTGCAGGGCTGGTACAATCCCAGGCCCATGGGCAACCAAGACTCACAAACTAACAGTGCAGCTATCTGCAAGGACTGTTTGTTTTCATGACCATGTAAGTAATAGCAGTATCAGTGTTCATGGCTGAATTCTTGTGGCATGTGGAATAAGATAAGGGAATGCAGTAATATACAATTATTATTCTCAATTCAAACACTGCCCTACTAGGCAAGGTCTGTCTCTCAGGTGTTGGGAGGCAGGCTTTTTTTTTATTATTATTAGCAGTAGATACCCTGAAAGTACAGGTACCCAGCAGCAGAAAACAGAGCTCATTTGAGCAAAGGGGGAAAATGATCCACTGCAGTCAGAACCTGTTATATAAAAATAAAGGTAGAAAGTGTGCTACTTTGCACATTACTTAAAGCCAAGAAGTAAGATTTCCTCTTGGAGAACAACACAGGAAAACAGTGTTAAACAGAGTTTAACAGTGATGGCAGAGAAAACAAGCCTAGAGAGTTCAGAGGAAGACAGCAGAAGGAAAGTGACTCTCTGACAGAGGATGTTCCTCTCTGATCAGCTGCAGGTCTGAAGTGAGCACTGGAGGCATGTGCCTCCTGCAAATCTCTTGTAATTTCAACACCAAAGTCATTAACCATGCTGTGAAAAAAGGCAAATTCTTCTTTTTTTTTTTTAAATTTTTACTCTGCTTGTTCTCAGCAGCAATGTCACTCAGCTTTCCAGAATCAGAGAATACAAGTAGTTCTTACCAGCGATCTAAGAGGGACATTCAGCTTTTCAAGCAGCTTTTTTGTTGTTGTGTGAAGCACTTTGGTTTCTCAGCTCCAACTGAATCACCCATCTTTGCTCCTCAGCTGAAAAATCAGGTTAAGCCCACTTTAACAGGGACTAAACCGCAAATCACCAAGATGCAAAGTCTCAATTATTCTGTTGCTGTAGTGGACACTAAGTGACTTTTCATGTACAGCTTGGTGGTGAGGGCACCCTTTGGAGAGGCAAGCAGCCCAGGGGCCAGGCCTTGTGCAGCTGCCTGCCCACCTTCCTGAGGCACATGCTATGGCCAGCATCAGGCCTCAGGGCCCACGGAGAGCTCCTGGCATAAAAGGAGTGGCTGAAAGACCCTTCGAACACCAGCCCATAGTCTGTTGGACTAGCTACACTGGAAAAGAGATGGAAGTGTGCAGGAGAACAGCACACCTTAAGCCAGCAAAGCAGTCTTTGCGTCCTTCCCAGTTAAAATATTTATTCAAAAGCTGTTTACCACAACAAATAAAGGGCCTGTAAGAAAACTGTCTGGCTGTAGATGACCAATGAGGAAAAAAACTCCAAACTAATCTACAAATAAGACCTCCCCTGTCGTTCAGGGGTCAGAAACATTCCTATCAAATTGCTTACAGGCACTACTTCTAGTTTTCAATAGGAAAGAGCAGAAAGCTGGTCCATCGCTCTAAGAAGTAATTCTAGAGTAGGGAGTTCTTAGCAGCATTGAGACAGTGGCATCACAATAAGGTGCTGTAAGCCTTGAGAGGCCAGGTTAAAAGTCTCCCTGTCCAACCAGAAAGGGAAATAATGAGAAGACCATGGTCCACATCAACTGAAATGCAATACAGGTAACATTCCCCAAGGGAACTAGGAGAACAGACTATCAGAGTTAAATACTCATAATGTTGCTCCTGTGGTGCTGACACACAGTGACGAACACAATGCCTGCACACTGAAGGAAGTGCTAGATGATCACCAACATGTGACATCTTCTTGTCCTTGTGTGATGGCTTCCAGCTCTCTCCCCGGCACACATGCAATAGAATGGGTTAATGTTTTCTTGCAAGCTCAGCTTGCTCCTCCCCAGGTAGCTCCTTCACCACTGCTACTCACAGGGTTGTTAGCAGATACCTCCTTTAGGTTGATGTTGCAACAGAGCTTGCTTTATATACTTACTGCCAGTAAACCAGGCTGAACTGGGGACCCCCTAGTAGATCAGGAGGAAGATCTTGGGAGTGCGTAGGTACGGTCTTTGGTTTTTCAGATTATGCAGCTCCACTTTATGGACACACAAATTACAGAGTGTAAATCATTAATATCCAATTTGGGGAAGTCACTGAAATGTAACTGCTGTGTAGGCAAATGAAAATATAAAGCCATCGGCAATATATTAATTTTGTAGTGCTCTGCATGGAGTGAGGAGTAGTAGTTTATAGATACAAAACTTCCTTGCTTAGAGGGGTAGCCTTCTGTTTATCTAGATTAATTCCTAAGGAAAGCTTAATACTATCTGGCACTTTACAGATCAAAGTAATTTGCTTGTTTGGAAGACTGAAGACAGTTTCCTAGTAGTGGCAAATGAAAAGATAGCCTGAGGACCTGAGGTACCACATCCAACTGCTGCACATGTCACTTTGTATTTCTCTGGAGAGCACTGTCACTTAAATCCCACTGTGCACTATCTCAGGTACCGTTCATACTGAGCAAGGCACAGAAAAGACAGAATACACAGAAAAATTCCTTTTATTTTGTCAGCCACTGTTGCTGAAAACTATTGGCCTTTTTCCAGGGTGGGGAAAAGCAAAGATTATTTGACTGAGATTGATCTATTATGAACAGGTATCCCAACATAGTCAGAGAACAAGAGATGCCAATAGAAGCCCTGCTTCAATTACATTTCATGGATCTGTACAAGGGATGGGTCAGACAATGTCTTACTGAACAGGAAAATTAAAGATTCTCCAAGGAAATATGAACTGAAATGCAATTGGGCCTTTTGCTTTTAATATCCTAGTGTTTGCCATCTGCTATTTGATGTTCTGAATTCTTATTTAAACCCTGTTTGACAAACAGAGCTTGATAGAAGAAAAATTAGAAGTCAAAATGAGCACATAAGCTCCTGTAGAAGCCTCATCTGTACATCTTCATTCACACAGACCTTACCTAGTGGAGCGCAAACCTGAGGTTATCATTAAAAGCTTCATGAACTGCAATATCCCACCCAAAGGGAGGCTTTTGCTTACAAATATTTTCCTGACATTTCAGGAGAAGTCATTATCCTGTTTTACTTCTCATCCAAAAACATTGAAGAGGGCAGCTGTTTCCTTCTAAATCTTCACGATGCTGCACTTGAAGGATATTAAGGGAGTGCTCTGTGTGGGTTTAAAAGCATCTTCTAATAATAGATACTTGGCTTGCAGTCTCTAGGGAAGATGCATGGCCTTAACTTCCCTTGATTCACCTGGAGAAGTGGTTCCACTCAATAACTCACACACAGAAGCCTGATTTAAGGTTTAGAGTTTTTTACTACATTTATTCCTTTCAGTATCTTTTGAGTAAGGTCATTTTCTTATGCAAAAGGTGCCTGCAAAGTCTGTCAGAATAATGAAAATGAAGCATGATGCTAATGAGAAGAGAAAGTTCAGAGTAGTCCAGGAGCATAGGGAGAGGTGGGAACAGATCCTAGATGAAGGCAGATAACTGGTAATTGAATACAAGCTCTACTATTGATCTAAGTTTTAGAAGTAGATTTTCATGTAAGAGTTGTAGTATTTTATAAGTAAATCCATTTTCAGACTAGCTCTACCCATAAAAGTCTCATTTTGTTCCCTATAGATCCCATTAGATCTTCACTAGTAAGTTGACATCCACTTTTCAATTGTACCAAACCAACATAGGTTAATTGCCAGACAGCATTTCCCTTCAGTTACGTAGTATCTACTACAAATGTGTATTTTCCTCCACTAATTCCTTGCCCTTAACGTGCAGCAAAAGAATAAACCAAAGTACTGTTTCTTTATTTAAAAAGTAGGCAAATGGAACCTCTTCCAATACATACCTGTTTCTGCATGAGCACTGTCTAGACTCAGCCGGTAGGACACATTAAAAGGTATTTACTAGCACACCCACACACCAGAAATTGTCACTGTGGCTTTGCACACACTACAGCTAGAGAGGCTGTTTGTTAAGAAGTGTTATTCTGGTCATCAGGTCCCCTAAGGCCGCTACAAGGGATTATTCTGCCTTAAAAGAGAACCTACCTTCCTTACTTAAACAGCAATTAGTAATCACAACTATCTTCTGCAATAGGACACTTAATCCTTGCTTTTCCAACAGCTTAGTGTCTCTGTGAAGGAAATCCACTCTCCCTAAGGGAAGAGTGGCACTGTCATCAGCTGCTTCCTCTCCCATGCCAGCTCTTGTTTTCCTTCTCACCCTCCTCCCACTACCTTTCACAGGCCACCAGGAAGAAAGAGGATTAGCCTTACCAGAAGTCTGATGGCATGCATGGACTCTATATATTGGCCTGTGAAGAATTAGAATATTTCTTCTCTGATCTTGGTTTTTGAGCTATTTAAGTATTCCTTGCACCAGGTTTGGAGCCAGCTCCCTCACCTTCAAGCACACCACTGCCCAGCCAAGACAGCCCTGGACTGGGATGGGAAAAATGTTTCTGTCTTCTGTTTGTTTTTTTTGTTTGTTTGCTTGTTTTTTATTGTTGTTGGTTTTTTTGTTGATAGGGGTATGTGTATTTTATTATTATTATTTTTTTAGTTATCTAGTCATAACTCCTTTACTGACTACCACATGATCATGGTGCTTTACTCTGAGTTTCTCACTGTCTTGTTTGACAGCAGGACAGATAAGGAAGAACATCTCTCCCCTGCCTTTTCACATGTGTCCACAGTTCTGATCACAGGTGGGCTCCATTGCGGACTGTTCTTCCTGTCCTGTATGAACCTGTGTGAGCTGAAGGCGAACTTAAGTTCAGTTTTGGGATTTCTAGAGGACAGCTATGGAATAGTTAACAAAAATTACTTCCTGTGACATTTTCTCAGTTCTATTTGGAAAGAAATATAAGTCCTCCATGTGCATACCATTTACACTGTTGAAGGGTTTACTGCCACTGCCTCTAGTTAGCCAGTGCACCCTAGCAGAAATTTTCTCACATTTCAGTGGCAGTGGAATCCCATTGTTTACGTGACTTATTAATAACTTCTTAAAAATCCAGCCCCGTGTCAAGTATGTAATATCCTACATTCTTCTAGGTTTTTGTTTCAGAAAAATGGAACTCAGCTTTATTTTATATTAATACTTGGATCCTTCATACCTCACTAAAGAGTACCAGGCTCTTCAAGAGAGCTACCACATCATGGTTTTCCCTTAAGAGTCACATCTAAGCAGAGCTGGGCAGCAATTGCAAAGACTGTTTTTCATGCAGTGACCCTGTGCTGTTATTAACCATTGCACAGTTATAAATGCATAAAGAATCCTACACTGGCACTTAAGAATCCCCATTTTGGAAGAGCCTCAGTAACAGCTGTTTAGATGTGGTATTTATGCCAAAACACACCCCCCAGCCCCCATATGAATGCATAACCATGGAGCTGTAAGCCCAACAGAAGCCACCAGTTCTGTATCATGAGATTAATGCTTACTCCGAAGGACATTGTGCATTTCTTTTGCTTCACCTCTATTGCCTGTCTTTTATATGGGCTTAAAAAAAAAAAAAGGAAAAACCCCATTACTTTGAGGCAAAGTAAAGCTGCAACAAAATAAGAAAGCCAGCTATTACTTTTTGTGTGAGTGAAATGGAATCTAAGTAACAAAATGATGCACAGCAGATGACCTTGTTTGTTTTACTCGTTTCTCCAACATTGTCTCACTTAAGGAGTATGAAAATCAAATTCCTTTTGCCTGGTAACGAATAACCGAAAGCAGAAAACCCTACGAGAGTTGTGAATGTCAGGGGAAATTGATAATGGACTGTATGAATTTCCCCAGTGGAACAGCACATCAATGGCTCATTCAGATTGCCACCCGAGACCCCTAAATTTCAAACTAGTGGCAAACACTCTCACTCCCTCTCCCCAGCTAAGCTTGTTTGTGACTAATTCCTCATTGCCCTTCCATTAACTTTGTAATGGAAGTTATTAACAGTTGAGGTCCATCAATACCTCAGATATCACCCTCATTTGGGCATGACCCTCTCCTGCCCCTAAATACAGGTCCTGGATATTATAGAGGGAAATGATATCATTATGTCTTTCTATTGGTATAACCAACGCCAGCAGGATTTCTGCAAAGTTATATGTGAAAATGAGCAAAAAGATGGTGTAGGAAAAAATAATTTCCATCATCCCTTTGCTGCATAAACAAAGAAGCAAGAGTCTGCTCTTTGTTATAGATCCACTCCATTCAGCCAAGACGTTTCCAAATATAACTGACCAAATCAGCCCCAGCGTGAACCAAGCTGTTTGCAGGTTTAAATCCCATTGCACACCGTGAAACCATTGCACACCACGAAACTATTACACACCAGGAAATAATATGCTGATTTTAGCAGTATCCTAGTCAGTACCATAGGTTCAAATGTGATCACAAATAATGCCTGTGTTTTTCAGAGCTGCTGGAGTTTGAGTTAGCAAGGAACAGAAACTGCAGTCTCAAGTGCCTTGCATCTCACAGCAAACCAGAAGCAGAATCTGTGTTCAAGGCTGAGTCCTTGAGTAACCCTCAAGCCCAGTTTTCCCTCAGTAGGAAACCATAAAACCTAGGAACAGGCAGAGGATATTCAACAGATCAGTTTCTGCTCCCTGAGGAGCACAGACCTTGTCTCCTTGACCACACTAGTCAGGAAATAGGTAGAACCACTTAAATTCAATTCTTAGATGACCATATGCTTTCAATGGCACAATCAGGATGATAATTTTCCTAATTCCATAATAAGCAGCAGACCTCAGTCCAGTCAGGGAAGAAAATCTTAACATAAAAGTAAGCTTTCGTTTAGACGTAATCTCAGTATTATGTAACTGTTCAAACCCCTAGAAGGACTCACCCTGCTGCTTCCACTTCCTATCTGCTTACTGTGCATGCCTGCTGCAGCCAAGAAAACACACTCGCTCTTTAATCTGCTGCTTGCAGCTCAGGATCAAGAGCTACATTTTCCATCTACCTATTTATGCACTCAAGCAGCTTTTTAGTTTTTCCTCAGTTGTTCCTGTTCACTAGGAACTTGGGGATACTTTCAAGTGTGCTCTTGGCCCCAAATAAGCACCTAGTTTATCGAAAGACAGTAATGTGCTTTGAAAGGCAAACTCAGAGTCATACATCAACCACAATAAGAGTTTCTTTGCTTTTTACTTTTCTGTCATGATGACTTCAATATGACTCCAATGCTAGAACTGAATAGCTTTTGCCAGAGTGTTGGCATCAGGAGTGGATACAACCTCCACTGTAAGTTTGGAGGAGGAAGACATATAGGCTACAAAGCATGTCAAGCAACATTGGACCAATGTACCTCCTTGTAAGCTAGGGAGGCTTAAAAAAAAAGGATCTCCTTCACCCCCCTTCCCCCACTCTTCCAGAGTTTTAACATCTATCCTTTCGATGAGCTCTGAGGATAATGTTACAGAGCACAGCAAAACAATATTCTGGGCTATTTCTGCAGTCTAGTAATAAATGATGGATTAACAGGTATCCCTGGAAGGGCAATTACAGAGAATTCAGCAGGTATATAGGAGACTGATGAAGCTCTGTTTTACCTTTCCTTTCACCTGTAAAGGGACATGCAAGTAACGCTGTGGAAGCCTGCTAGTACACCTTAGATATCTTCATCTTGATTACTGTGAGATCCCAAAGCTGCACCCCAAGCAGAGCATAATGCAATATGTATGTACCATACACATGCACAGCATCTAATTATAGTAGCACTTCTCGTTAATACTTTCAGACCCTGTAGGTTATTTTCCCTGGGATACTGCTTACAAATTCCCTTCCTCCTCACCACTGTCCTCTTATGCTGACAAGAGCCAAGAAGAGCTCCTGCTGTGTGCAGAATGGTAATAATTGCCTGAGTTATCAATCAAAATAGATGCAGACAAAAGTAATCAGCATCATCAGAACATCTCTATGATGCAGCAAGGAGGTATTTTGAGCTCTGCTCAGATGAATAGGCCAAGCTAAGAGCTAGCTAGTGCCCAAGAATTACATTAATGTGATGTGACATTTGCTTAAAGCCAAGTCCTTCTGTTAATGAGTTTCAGAGTTATCACAGTGAAGTCACAGCTACTGTGTTCAAGGTTCAGAAAATCTGCAGATGGCAGGTCAGAATAATAGCAAAAATAAGAAGAAATAACAGTGAAATAGCCAGGGAAAAGGAAAACAGAGCAACAGAGCAAGTGAAGTATAGCTTTCTAGGGGTTTTGCATTCAAAAGAGCCAATAGGAGTGTGCCTCGGCAGACATCTCTCAAGCAAGCTGACTCAGTCGCTCATCTGGACCAACACTTTGCTTCAAACATGTCATTTGTCCCTATGCTTTACTGCTTAGCTTGATCAGGCAGTGCTTTACATGTTGCAGCAATTCATTTCTGTATGCAGTAAGGGGAGGTTCATACCCTCCAACATTAGTCACTTAACCCAGCCATCTCTTAACAGGAGGCATCAGCCACTGTCAGTACCACACACTGATGTGCCACATCAAGCAGTGCAAAGATCTTCAGGAGTCAGATCTCTGAAGCATCAGCAGAATGGAAATGTTTATTTAACTAGTCGTTGCTTGCCTTAAATATTCTGTGTTTTGTTGTAGCGGATTACAGAGTTTATCTTTGCCAGGGGCCACTACACAGTCTCATCAAATAGTGATTTCCCTGTCTTGTCCCAGACACAGTTGTATTCATGTTCATGAATTTAAATATAAACTAGTAAAGTCTGGTCTGCATCAGCTTGGTTGGTTCAGTAGCAGTCAAACCCACAAGCGGTTCCTAGGCTGGATGTTCAAAGCTTCAGTGATCTCTGAGCCTTGCTGCTGCTTCTTCCCAGTGGCAACACTGGCCAGACCTCCGTTCCCACAGCCTGTACATCCTCTCAGGGTTTGACCTGAGTGTCCTCTATATCACAAATGAGGGAAGGAAGAGGCCTTGCTGATTTCAGTCCCCTTATTCCCAAGTTCCTTGACTTATCAGTATCATTTGACTTTAGATTAACAGCTCTTTTCTTGTTAAAGGCGTGAATTGAGTTTTAAAACCATTTTCTGGATTAACACTATCCCTACCCCCACCCCCCAACTTTAATGGAAACATATAATTAACAAAAGATTTGGGCACTGCATCACTAGAGAGCTTAAGGTTTTAGCTAGACACTGTCAAGGTATCCAAAAACCCTCTTACCTTCACATCATTCTTTTAATAGCTCCTAGTAAGCATTTAATGGAAATTCTTTCCCACTTCAGGCTGGATTCTTTCACTATGTAAGTAACATCACTGATATCAAAAAGGTTACCAATTGAGGTAACCATCTCTTCAGCCATGTTAGGCAGTTTTCACCTCCTTTCCCCTCTCTGCATTGCTTATTAGTCATTACTTTCTTAGTTCAGTATTACACCCCCAATACGGTGATGCCACAGGAAAAAAAAGTAATTGAATGTGTGTGTACTTGCAAGTGTACATATACACACAAATAAAAGTAAAGAAGCACAATCACAAGTAGGCATATAAGTTAGATATACATTCAGAGACAAAAAGTTGAAAAAAATGACACTGGACTCACTAACCCTAGGTGTTCTGCTCTAGAAGTGGCTTGTAGGTAACAAACATCAGTAAGAGTTCTTTGTGCTTACTGTAAAGTTACCAAGGTTGGTGGTTTTTGTTTTGTTTTGGGGTGTTTTTTGGGATCTGGGTTTTTTCCCCCGATGGGTTTTGTTGTTGGTTTTTTTTTCTCCATATGGTCCAGCTGGCAGGAGATTCAAAACCTAGCAGCTGAATCAAATGGGGGGGGGAACAAAAGACAGGTATAATATGTCAGGTTCCAGAGGACAAATATATGAAATTTAAAGCAAAGCTTTTATAAAGTGGATGATCTTGCTATGTGCAGCTCTGCCACCTGAAGCTGTGCATATGCATTTTCCCATTTGCATAAATGTGCAGATATATGATCCTCACTTCTGGATACAACAGCATACAAGATGTCTAGACCGCAATAGGTTGGCCTATAGATTTTCTCAGGCATCTGCAGAAGCCTGGAGCTCTGAAGGACAAATCAAGCAAAGGCAAAAAACCCTGAGAAACTAATGCAAGGCTAAGAAAGCTGTTTAATGTAAGGTTTTCAATTCCCTGCTCTGTCTGTTGGATGGGGTCCAGCAGCCATACCCCCCACCAAGCATTTCTGACTTGGCTGCCTTGCAGGAACATGACAGATGACTCCATTTTACAAGGGAATGCTGAGGAAATGTCTTCATAGGCCCTGAAGCATCTTAAACAGTATGGCTTGTCTGCAAGCAAGAGCAGGTCCTTCTAATTACACACCTCTCCATGTAGTCTTCACCTCCTTTTCTGTAACAAAAGAGTGACTAGGAAACGCCTTTCACTTAAGGGAATGTTTGTTCTTTATGTCACATGGATTAATGATTAATTCATTTAATTATTTATTCACACAGCACTTAGAAGACATAAAGATATAAGAGCTTAAGAAGTTTTATAATTATCAAGTGTCATATAAAGGTGATACCAGTTACAGTCAGTTTAACATTTGCCAAATACTTCTGCCTTAAATAGGTGTTAGAGGCACATATGCTGTCCTGTTTGTCCAGCCAAATGGGAAGGGTGAATTACTGTCATGTAACTGCACATCTCCGTGGAAATCACTCTGTTTAAGATTATTGACCTGACTAGGGAGGGTGAAACAGGTCCAAAAGGATCCATGCATTGTGTACTGGAGGTTGTGCAGCACTGGAGGACCTTGAGGAAGATCTTGAGTACTCCCTGACAGTGAAAAAAGCCTGGCATTGTTTTCAGCACGCTACGTCTTGTGGAGCTCAGGGGTTTGTGGTGGTCACCAGCAGCTCTCATGAAGATGGGCATTGTTTTTCTGAACCATGTTAACTAAACAAACCAAACCATGCAAAAACCTAGCAAACCAACCCCCCCTGCCCCCAACCCAACAGTACAGGTCATCTTTAACAATAAAGCAGCAGCTGAGAGTGAAATGGCAAAGAAGTATCATTTTGTCTTAGTTTTTCAAGTTCTGTTTCAGGTATTTATGCAGTTTTAGTACCCAAAACATGAATTTTAATATGGCCAAGTAGGTGTGTCATTTTAAGATCCTTTCAAGTCTAAATTATTAGACTCGGAATATTTAAACTAAAAATCTCAGATTTTTTACTATCAAGCACAATCTTCAGACAAAGTGCTAGTCACGTCCCATTCAGTGGATAGCTAAAAAATAACTTGCATTAGCTTCCAAGAGCTTCAAAATTACTCATGCAATTTCTGGGCCAACAAGAAAAAGGCAAAATTTGTCAGATAAATTATTCTTTGTGAATAATTTCCCTGTTCCAGCAGAAATACAGTGGGGAAAAAAAACCCACACCAACCCAAGATGCAGAAAGCTTATGTCTTGCCCAAGTTATACTCCGATATGCAACACTATTTATCTCACAGTTTTCATGGGCACTAAGCAAATTTAGAAGTGGAAAGGAAAAAAAAAGAAAGAGTGAGTTCTGACAAGTTTTGGAAGTTAAAAAAAAGAAAGAAAAAGAGCTCTCTGGTGTACATAAAATAATACCTAAGTTACTTCAAAATTAGCAGCCCTAAAAGAGATTAAAAATGTCTTTCTGTGAATATTTTGAGAAGGAACAATCCATGGCATCCTTGAATCACATTGCAATCCCAGTTCACCATCACAATTACAGTCAGACAGATAAAAATGTACATAGCTGAAAATTTCCAAGGAAGCATTATTTATCATGGTCATTGGAGAGGCTATACATACGAGCCAATTATATTGCACAAAAGAAGCCTCACTTAGCAAACAAAACCCACAAATGCCACCTTTGCATTTCCATAACTGGAATGACCAGCTTGGACATCTTTAGCTAGGTGCCAACCTGCTCTCCCCTGCCAAGACTCAAACTCTTCTGGCTGCATGTGACTTCAAGGGCCCCTAGGTCTTTGAACTAGCTGCCTTTAAGCAAAGCATGCCATGATCCCAACAGCCGGTGTAGGCACCTGTATCTCAAAGAGAAGTCACCCTTCCAGCACATCTGGCAGCTGTGGAGGAAGTGACTGTCCACTGCAGCAGAGAAAACTTCTTACCTCCACCCCTCAAGAACACCCCATATCAGTTTTTCCTTTTCCAGACATCTTTTCTTACAGCAGACTGCTCCTCCAGCAATCAGCTGTTAAATGGCCTGAGGTGTAATTTTTCACGGTTGGTATTTATCTTATGATTATGCTGTAGTTCATCTTTATACCAGCTATTTGGTAGACAAAAAACAACAGAAACAAAGCTTGCTCTAATGTCTGAGGATATTTATACAGGGAAAAAAGACAGTCAATAGCAGCTTCTTTATTAAGTGCTATGTTCAAGTCACAGTGTGTAGCCTCCCTGACATGACATTAAAATTACACTGGATTTTCACATGTGCTTCTGAAAGCCTGGTCTAACCAGGGCTGAGATAGCCTGTGCTCTCAACTCATGCTCTTTTTTACTTGCCCCTCAAAAGGGAAAAACACAAGCCCAAACAACTCCTTTCCAATTACTGTGCAAGGGAAGAGGATCCTCAGAAACCAGAAAGCCCATTCTAGCCACAGGTTTTCTGGCTTCTCAAGGTCTCTCTGACCCGAAGGCCACAAACTCGCATTTTTCCTGCCTTAAAAACAGGTCCTCCACAAAATGAGGTTTAAAACCACATGTATTCTTCCTGCTTTCCTTCATACACATAATTGCCCAATGAAGTTAGAAAAATAGATCATGCTTGATAGATGCATTCATCAAAACGTTTTAAAGCACAATCTGCATGCTTTTTTTGCACATAGATCCTTGCAGGTTTTGCTTCCAACAAAGATGGTTTCCCACATACACAAACCAAGTGCAAGTCCCCAAGTCACATGAAACATGCCAGCAGCTGACATTCTAGGGGAGCTGAACCACTATTAACATTCATAGCTCAGCCCAACACAAAAGGGTAAGCATGATATCATTATTAAAACAGTCTAGGGACCACAAGACATCATTACACTAGTACAAACATTAAATTCCCTAATTTTCTGCTTTTTGTTATGTTACTTTCCTTCAAAGTTGAAAAGTGTGGTAGCACTTTGAAGTCCTGACAGTCATTATTCCTAAAAAAATTCTCTGCTCTGTTTTCTAATTGCTTTTTTGTTCATGAAAAGTCAATTAAAGCCCCATAGATCGCATTACCAGCATTTCTAGTTTATCTGGCCAGTACAGAGAAACTGTTTGGATATTGTGTCACTGTCTTTTATTATTTGCCTGACATCCATTGTTCAAAAAATAGTCTGCATGCAGCCCAACAATTCAAAGGAGCAACAGTTGTGGTTATCAATCTTTCTGTCCTTATCATCCCACCTCAGCTTTTATGTATCATTAAATCTTCCACACCTTTAATGTGTAGGCACCCTATTACAGACCAACTACAGCACAAAGTAATGCTTCTGAAATAAAAGCATTACAGCAGCTATTCCCTTCAACTTTTTTCCCCTCTAACATAAAGCTGAAAATTTTTGAGAACAGAATTTTCACCTCAACACTTTCTGAGAGTCAAAACAGTATAATTTGGTTAGAGGTTTTGCATAAAACATTCATCAGCATCTCCATAAAAAAAGCAACACAGGAAATCAAACCTGGATGTTTAATAAATCCTGTCATTTTTTATTCGTGATTTTTTCTTTCCTCTGAGATATGCAGCCATAAAACATAACATCCTAAAATAATTTTTAAAACCTTAGTTTTGTGCCTAGATAGAATTATTGATTTCATGACTATTCATTGCTGATTGTTTTGTAAAGAAGAGATTACAGTCTTGCCAAAGAACACGTTTTTCATGAAGATATTCCTTCCAGGCAACTATGAGTACGTAAAGAAAGATGATAAAAGCATTTTGCCCCTTTACCTTCCATTTTAATCACAACAACCAACTTGATCCAGATTGAAAATAAAATTAATCTCTACCCAAAGGAGTTCATGATCTATGGCACTGTCTACTAAGAAACATTACCTATGAAGTTCAAAAAGTTTTATGACACAAGGCTTAGTAAAACAGTTCCTCTGAACATTGTGATTGGTAAAAAAACCCCAGTCAACACAATTATCTAATGAAAACGTTAAAAGATATTTTCAAGATGAAACATTTTTATTTTAATTTCTTCAAAATTCATATAGTTTTTTTTAAAAAAATAAATACCATTAAAGCACACTTAGAAAGATATATCATGTTTCATGCTAAATGAAGTTTGGCAAGTTGTTTTAACAAAAAATATTGGGTTTTTTTTTTTACATAAAAAAGACTTTAAAACATTCCTAGATGTTTTCTGAAAGAGCATCTATTATTTAGACAAATATACAACGATTTTTCTCAGACTTAGGTAGCTTCAGTTGAAATTGAGCACTTCCTGAGTTTAAGTTAGTACATAAACACAACTGAAGGGAGGAGCTAGACAATTTTTTCCCACCAAAGCAAACAGCAAAGCTCACTCTAAAATATTTTAAGGATGTAGAATACAAATAAGGACTTATCTCTGCTTTCAGATATAATTGTTTCCACTAGAGGAGAAAGGAGAATTTTTCCTAATGCATTTAAAATAATTTATTTCTCTAAAAAGTAGTGTTTCACATGCTGCTGTTTACAAACAGCACCACCACATACTCATTTTCACACTTTGCATAACACCAAAGTAATTCTGTACCTTTTGGGAAAGCAGATGCTGATGGTGTTGGCTCCGTGCTGTAAAGAGCTTTTCCACAGAGGTTTCTCAGAACAAACACCTTACATGAAGCGGAGAAGAGGCTGAAACCCCACTGCTGGTGGTTTCACTCCTACAAGCAGGAGTTTCTGCAGGGAGTCAGGTGTTGCTGCAGGTGAAACCACTCAAGGAATGCCAGACTTCCCAGGGTGCTCCCTGACTACCTCATTTTAGCACAGGTGAGTGTCTGTAATTAAAACAAGGACAATTAGAACACCCACTTAGGATGTGGCCTCATTCCTTCTCTGGTGAGAGTTGATGCAAGGGCCTAGGCATCTGCTGCCTCCCAGCAGCTCTGATGTCAAAATCAAGCTGTTGGGGTGAAGAAGCAAGAATGTGATAATCAATTTGAATTACTGCCTAAAGCTTGTCATTGGTACTCCTGGTCTTGCAGAGAAATGCATGCAGTCAGAGCTCCTGCTGTAGGGAGACCTTGGTGCAGGAGGGCTGAATTCCTGCCGTTCTGTCCTCTCACCCCCAGTGAGTTACATCTTTCCCTCCATCTATCTCTCTAGAGCCTCTTTGTTTTTTTTGCCATCTCTCTTCAACAATACACTTTAAGACATGCAAACAAGCATCCATGCTTTCTTCCCACCCCATTTAAAGCCAGATGCTACCTATAAGCTCCCTTTAACCCCTCGTCCCAGGGAGGTGTTCATAGGCATCTCCTCCTCTGCAGGATGGCTGCAGCCTCTTGGCGTGGGGCTGCGAGGAGCGCGCTGCACCGCAGCTCTGCGCTGCCTGGGCGGCTCGGCCAGCTTCATGGAGCCACACACAGCAGAAGCTCAGAGATATGGCTTTCTACTCACTGGGGGCTTCTGTGCTGCAGCGACAGCCTCTATTTGCGAGTCAGGCTCTGCTCTCCAAGTTGTACATTTTATTACCTTTTTGTTGTTGTTGTTTTACTCCCACAGCCAATCTGGAAAATAACGGGGGAATTTCCTCCAGCCTGTGCAATATTTAGGGCTCATGTGTGCTGGCGGCATCAGCTGCGAGCTGAGGCCGTCTAACACTGTGCTGCATAATGACCTTACAGCAGAGGAAAAGGATCCACTCAGAATTCCTTGTAGTGCTCTTACAAATTTCATTTGCTTGTAAATTTAGGCAAGCAGCGGATGTACTAGATGCCAAAGAGCTCTGTGCCACTGCGTATCAGCTCTACAATCAACAGCAGAGGTGTCTGTTTCTGCCTGTGCAGGCTCAGTTAAAAAAGAGAAATCAAATGTGGGTTTGCAATTATCTCTTCCAGCTCTCCCCCAGTCATGAAACAAATGTTACTTTTAGCCACAAAATAGCCACAAAGCACAGGTGTAGCTGCTCTGCAGTTTCTAAAAAAGCAGTTTTGCAGCCATCCCTTGGAATAGCCTCTCTTGCACATAAGTGAGGCAGAGGAAATAAGCCAGCTGTTTTGATGATGATTTTTAGTTCCCTGCAAAACGCAGATTGCTGGGCTGGCAAAATCCCCACGTCACCTACCTTTGATGTGCTCTTCCCTTCCTCATGGGTTTCAATGCATGATTTCTTCCCCTAGGTTTGCAAGATGCAGATTCATGCAAGAGGAGCAGGAGGGATTACTGCCATGTCCTTATTCAGCTGTGTATGGGCACCTGAACCTCCTTCACCTTCACCTGTACTTTCACGGACACCTGTGACAACACCAACCCCTCCCTGCACCAGGAAGGGCAAAGGGGAAGGTTGTTGCTGCTCCCGCCGAGGGGCTGGGCAGAAAGCAGAGGTTTAGCCCCAAGGTGCTATACACACACCCTCCACGCATCAGGCAAGCAGCTGCTGCAGCAAGCATTCCCTTGCCGCTCTGTGTCCCGAGGAGGCTGCTCACACCACACAGAGCTGGCAGATATGACAGGTGCCAGGCCTGCCCACAAGCTCCTAGAAAGCAGGGTGCCTTTTGTAAGACAGCAAAACCAATGTCCTACCTTAGCTGTGGCTAGCCTCACATCTCAGTGCCACGTGGCACTGATGCGGGCACCCAGGTACACAACAGCACAGAGCAAATGCGAGATGTGCTGGGGCAGGATGTGGGTCTGATATCTTCGCAAAGGTGTGACCTTCTGCCCCTCTACAAGCCTCAGGGCACTGCACAATGTCATCTGCTCCCTCTGAAAGCATGCAGCAGAGGCAGTCCCTTGTCTCGCTAAGAGATGTGTGATCCCAGCCCCTCTTAGCCCAAGACTCAGTGACAAGTAAGAGCTCCAACAGCTGTCTGAGGGAAATGACAATGCTCATTGCTCTTGCTTGTCAGTCACCAAGAGACTGGAGGAATTGGAAGCCAGTTTAGGAGACCGATTAGCACAGATATTTTCCACCTTCCAAAATTCACAAGTTTCATAGATCACAGTAGTTTATTCTATTAGATACTAGTCTTCTTTCCATTACAGCCCAAAGGACAGTCTTCATGAGGCTGTAATAAAGACAGATGACAACTCTGTTACTGTAGTTGAGGTTTGGAGGACAGCGAGCTTTGTTTGCTACAAAATGGCATCCACAGAAAATTGCAATAAGCCAGATGTGCTCTTGAAGACAGATGCAGATATAGATAAGGATATATTCATATCAAAGAGATCCTTTGATGAAGTCAGTAAAGATGGTATCAGTTAGAGAGGAACATTTGCTTTTGTGCTAATGAGATGAGTAAGGAATTCATAGATCAGGCAAATGAGAAATGAATAACGATGGGAGCTGCAATGAGCAGTCATTATGGAAATGGTCTCTTTGTGAGTTTCCCAGTCAAGGTCATAAGAATATCTGCTTTAAGTGTCCTGAGCTTAAGAAACACATCAGTGACTGCTGCCTTGTAGGAAAGAACAGCTAGAAATCTTAAAGCAAAATGGTGGGAGAAGAGCAAAGAAGAACCAGGAGTAGGAGTGATTCAGAGAGGCTTCCATAGTAGGAGGCATTAAGCAGATGCCTCAGGTGGTATGACCTGTCCTGGGAAACGATCAGGTGGAATGAAAAATGATTCTGCAAAGAGAATCAAAACTTCTGTGCATTTGTCAAGTTTCAAAACTCTGACCCCATCCCAGATGTGCCTGGAAAGTTTAAAGTCTCCAGGTCTTTTTAAACCTGTTCTATGGAAACGATGATCTGTCTTATGGGTGCCACAAACAAATTCAGCTTGTCTCTGTCCAACAAACAACCCTTTGTCCAACAGAAGCTGGTGGACAAAGTTAATCTCTGCCAGTGCAAAGTTACATCGGCTATGGTGTTGGCAGTACTCTGAGATGTTTTTTTAACTGGTGACCTACAGGTGAAAAGGTCTGCATTCCCTTACTCTGAGCTATCCATTTGCTCAGGTTCAATATTTTATGTTCCCTGTGGTGTTGATGTTCATGCAATATTTAATGGATGTGTACAGTGCTTTCCAGATCACAGCATATCATGTATTTACGCAGAAATAATGTAAACCGTGACCAGATGAAAGATCTAATGCCACGCAGTTTAAATCTAGGTGAGTGCTGCAGCGTCACTACCCCCAAACTGGCCCTAAAATCACCTGACATTTTGTTCAAACCTCATAGACCGAGAAAGGACTTTCAATGGGTCACAATATCCACTGCTAGCTCACAAGAAAGAAAATAACAACTACAACCGTATTATGGCTACATTTTTCACACAAATCAGGTAGGCTGTGGTTCAAATTAGTAGGAATTCAGCCACTGACCTCAGGTTGAGGAAGTTCAGGTATTTAGGAGAAAATAAAATTTCTCTGAAAAGCACTTTTATGATGCTGAGATTATACTTTCGTCATTTTATCCCCTTTGTGATTAGGAACATCACTAGCTCCAGGCAGCTGAAACAGGGTTTGTCCAACATCTTCTACTGGAACCACTTTTAGAGGAAAGGTGGGACTGATTAACTTTTTTATTTCATTGTACTGAAAAGCATTCACTTTCACGAAAAGTCTAGATTTCCAGTGAAAGCTATTTTGCAAAAATCAATTTTTCAGTCAGACCCCTTTCAAATTTTCCTTGTCGCTGTTTTAGTTGGGTCAGACTAAACCAAGGTAGCAGATGTATCCAGTTAAATCACAGTACAAAATATGGCTGGTATGTGCAAAAAAGATCCTCTAAATTTTGTTTGGTTTTTGTTATATGGACAAAAAACCCCCTCCTGGACACGTTTAATTTGTTTCTATGGGGCACTCTGTCAGAAGATAGATAGAGGGGGAGATATGTCAGGAACTGGCCTAAGTTTGTGCTTGGTTTTGGATTCCAGGAAAGATGCTGTATGACTATCATCATGGAATAAAGAAAATGAGAGTTAGTTTCTATTTTCTTATAAATAGTGTTAGTACCTGGGTAATGGAAGCGTACTGCTCCATGGGTGAGGTGTGCCCTTAATCACCACGGTCACCCGTGGGGGATGCACTGGTGATTCTGAGAAGAGGCTGCCACCCACAAACGCTGCTTTTGCCACATGGCTGCACAGGGATGAAGTGTGTGGGGATAAGTAATGGCAAGGAATAGAGGGGAAGAGCTACAGCTCCTTTACAGTTGTCCCTGTAAATCCACTCTTCATATTATTATCCAAAACAAAAGTAACTGTTAATGAAACGATTTTTGATTTTTCACCTTAGTTCAGTTACACCAAAAAACTTCTTGGTCTTACGTACTGATATTTGCTTGCTGTAGTGAAACAGTGCATTGTAGGCAAGAAGGTAACCAGCGTAGAAAGAATTGCTCTGCTTCTCTGAAGTGCCAAAGTCCTTTCTTCCAGCCTTCTGTGGGTAGTGTTTTACTCTCCACACTCCACAGAGAAAATATGAAGCAATCTTAATTCTCCCTGCTGCTTTTTCTATGGGCAAACTCAATTTTCAAACTACAAAGCAGCACACAAACCAAAAAACCAGTAAAGCATGAAAACTCTTGGAGTTAGGAAAGAACATGGAGGCAGAAAGAAAGGAAGAAGTAAAATCTTCATCACACCCCATTTTGACAAAATATTCCTAACACTTGCTTCCAGAAAAAGATCACACAAAACAAAACCCACTGGCTTTATACAGTCAGAGAAAGAACTCCCCACAACATGGATGCTCTAACCGACCCAGGTTTTATACCGTAGGGGAACACTAATAGTACAGTTAGTGAAAATGCATAGATTGCATTTGGCAATAGTATTTTCTGCTGTACATGACAGGGTACTAATCTACCTCTTGTAACAGCAAGTGCTAAACACAGAAGAAAATTTTGTCACCCAAAGCAACTGCACTAGCTAATACCACAGCAGAAGTATGAATACTGATGCAAATCTTAACTGCAGAAAGCTATTTGCAATTGGCGCAGAGAGTGAAGTACAGAAGAGCTAATGAGGGTCATTACTGGGATGTCATGCTAACCTTCCAATCTTCTCACAAACCTTTCTCAGGTTCTCTTTCAGACAGCTGGCTCATCTGGTAGGCTAAACCAGAATTCACCTCAGTGTGGTGAGTTTGGATCCTGCTTTCCTGTATGGAAAGATCTTTCCGAGGACCTTTCCCAAGCAGATTAGCACATGAGGTAAGCAGGTCCCCCCAGGACCTCCCACAGCCCTCCCCACAGCTTTGCAAGAGGACAGGGTGTGCATAATCAGAGAGCAGCTACACCTGCTACAGCATAACCATCCACCAGCATTGTTGCTAGGAGTCCCAGTACTGTCTGGGTTGGCAGTGGGGAGGATAAAACCATCTTAACAGAGTTTAGGAGTGTGTCATCTCCCATCCACTGGAGGCCAGTCAAGTGACATACACTTCCACTATGTTCTTAGAGAAGCTACCTCCTCAGACTGCAGGTACCCACAGAAGCATGCCCATTGGATGATGGCTATTTGATGGGTATTAGCAATGATGTCATTTGATGCTAAGTAAAACTCAGGCCTCTGAGGACAAACCATGGTCATATTGCTGTGGAAATTGAGATCTCTTTCCCCCTGCATGAAAAGGATCATGTAATTAATGGAAGCACTAATTAAAATTTAAATAATTGATAATATTATTACTAAGGAACTATATATAGCAATGTCAAGAGGCCTAGAAAATCTGACAGTAATTGAATTAACCATCTCTAAGGAGTAGCACTGAGCAATCTTCCCACACGCATGTCCGAAACAAACAATGCTTGGCCCATCAACATCCCTAAGAGAGGGAGTAGTGCAGGAGGGAACAGAGTAGTAAGCAAGGAACTGGCTGCATTGCCTGAACCTGCTCAGCAGAAGAGAGAGCCACAAGCAACACAGCTGCATGAAGTGAAGGTAGCAACTTGTGCCATGCAAAGCAGTGAAACGGGTGAGGACTGTAATGAGGGCAAAGAACATTTTATAACACTTGAAACAGAATGGACACTTGAGCTGTGGCTTTGAAATGAGTGTAAAAACACCCTGTCCAATACTTTTGGCCTTTAACACATGAATAGTCGGGTAGCACTGACAACCAGCCTATGCAGCAACAAGGTGGAATTAATGACTAAATCATCTGAAGGAAGGGAGGGCATAGCAATGGCCAGAGGGAAATAATCAACAGGATGCTGGCTTGGTACATCTGTTAATGAGAGGCTAAGCAGCAGCTGCCAAAGCACAGAAATCCAGCAAGCCTCATGCAATGCTGGCCAGAAGCTACGAACACTGACTGGTCCCCAAAGCTCTTGTGTCTCTCTGAACATTTTTCCCCTGTTTAAGAATTACTTTAATTCACCTGCTCTGTAGCAAAGAGCTTCTTTCCTGTTTTCTAACATCAGAAATCTGACGGAAATGTTTTTTCCCCTTGTCTGCAAAGCTCTTTCCCAGTCTGGCATTTGTAGCTGATTACATATGGAATGAAAGCTCTTAGGAGTGGGGAGAGGTACAAGAAATTCTGTTATTGGTGATCATCACGAACAATTTACTTAGAGCAATGCTGCTCAAACCCAGGCTCCTGTTGCTATTAAAAAGAATTACTATTTAATGAGCTTCTGTTTTCATTAATGGCGTGAGATTAAGGCTACTTGCCACCAGGTGAATACTAATAGACAATCTTTAAGCAAATGAGGCCCTCATTCCCTTAATTTTAATATATGATAGACTGAAACATGCTTTCTTATTCTCCATTTTGTTAAGCAGAAGCTTCACTGCAGACTCCTTGCTTCAGCAACTGAAAGCATTTGGCTTTACTTTGTACCCTTTCTCTTTAAGGTTTTATTTGTAAGAAAAAGTTTTATGATAAAAAATGAAAAGAAACATTATGGTGAAATAATTAACTGCACTGAAGGCTCCTTCCAATTTAAATATTCTACTGCAGCATGTGAACTGAGGGAGAACCAGAGAAATGAGCCTAGCTCAAAGCAAATGTAAGGCTGACAGGTGAAGCCTGATGGTGTGGGTATATGAACAAGTTACCCTGAGAAAAGCTGGAGGGGAGATTTCCAGCACATTAACTGAACCATAGGGACTGCCTATGCACATGCATCCTTCTCCAGAAGTAAACGTATAGTTTGCCCATGTGAAAAGGGATCTTGCCATTCCCAATACACAGAGTCACTGGGCTGAAAGAGGTACCTGAAGGCAAGTAGAATCATAGAACTGTTTAGGTTGGAAGAGACCTTTAGAGTGCAACTACTGTGAACCTAACAGTGCCAAGTCCACCACTAAACAACGTCCCAAAGCACCACATCAACAGGTCTTATAAATACCTCCAGGGATGGTGACTCAGACACTTCCTTGGGCAGCCTCTTCCAATGATTGACAACCCCTCTAGTGAAGACATGTTTACTAATAGCCAATCTAAATCTCCCCAGTGCAACCTGAGGCCATGTCCTCTTGTCCTGTTACTTTGAAGAAGACACATACACCCATCTGGCTACAGCCTCCTTTCAGATGAGATCTCCCTTCAGCCTCCTGTTTGCTGTTCTAAAGAATTCCAGTTTCCTCAGTTGCTCCCGAAAGACTTAAGCTCTAGACCCTTCATCAGTCTTCTTTGGGAACAAGGTTATTCTCTTGCTAATATTTATGAAGTAAATCAGACAAAGCTTGCAAGGGATTCTTCACAAGTCCTTTGGGTGGAAGAAGGTATGACTTTACTTGTGTGGAAATCTAATATATGTAGACTGAGTTACTCATGATTAGTATGAAGCAGGAATTAAACTTGAAGCACTGGATGAATTCAGAGAGGATCTCTGAAAGCCACGTATGGATTACAGGGTAGGGAAGATGGAATCAAGATTTAAAAGAGAGTATAGCATAGTCAACTGATAGATTGGACAAAAAAACACTTGTAGCTGCAGTTTTGGGAATAATTATGTTTGTTGAGTGGTGCAGTAATCAGAGATACAAAGAGAGCAACAGAACATAGAATAAAGCATTTATGTTGTTAGGATGCACACAGTAGGCCATATCTTAAAGACCTTAGAAAATAAATACCTGAAAGTTCTACAAATATCCAATATAAAATTATGTCTAAGGTTGAAATTAAAGGCAGGACATTGGTATTTTTCCCAGTGAAATAGGTTAGTATGAAAGGCTTAAGAGGAGAAGATTAAGAGCTCTCTGTTAGTCATCAGCTAGAGCTGGAGGATAAGACACCCACAAGAGATGGTAGATTTGAATCTATACAGAGTGTATGTACTACTGTGGCCAGTCTCAGTTATTTGCACACGTCCTGCAACTGAATTTAAATCTGTAGAGGGGGACGAGAGTGAATCAATCAGAACCTGCTGAAATCTCTGGGAAAATCTGAATGGGGTTAGGAGCCCTTTCATATAGTGCAAAACACTAACCAAAATTGCAAGAAACTCTCAACCAACAAACCTGAGCTAAGCTGCCATTTTAGAAGGCAGAATTTTTACAACCATATCTAAATTAATTGGCATGACAAAAAACATACAATAAGATATTTTCTTTTCCAATTTTGAGTACAATTACAACAACCTCCCTTAGACCCATCTCTTCCCCATAGTTGTATTATGTAATCACATTATTCCAAAGTCAAAACCAAAGTCAAATAATAAATTATAATCAGTTAAAGCACCCAGAGATTTTTTCGAATGCATGTATTCCAGAAGCAATTATATTTCACTTTAAAAGCAAGAACACTCAGTGCTCTGCTTATTATTGGTGGTCAGAGCACAACAATCATATTTTATTCAGGATACTTACTGTCCCAGATAGGTGCCTGGCAAATTGCTCTGAACATTTTCTAGTGCAATTATGGACAGATTGCTTAAAGGCTGAGTCCAATAAATGGAATGGCATTGTGACATAGTTTGCACTTATTTATAAGAAAATATAAACAGTTTAACCCTCCCCCATATTTAATGGTGTTCAAAGTCCTTAACCACAGCGGTTATCATCAGGTAGTTATATTTCTTTTTGTAATAAAGCAAAAAGTCATGAATGAATGACTGTAGAACAATGACAATTACTGACATTCTTAATTGCATAGCACTGGTTGGTAACTTACAGCCTTAATTACAGGTGTTGGTTCTTTTCTTCTTTAATTCTGCTCAGTATTAATTCCTTAATCTATATGACTATTAAACTGCATCTGCTGACAGGTGGAAGAAGCAGCACAGAGTGGGAAATCACAAGGGGAATGGAGACACAGATATTTTTGGTAGGACTGTAAGCTTGAAACCTTAAGTGTACTTCTAATAAAGTTCAGGAGCTTTCTTTCCCTCCTCCTTGCATGTTATACAAGCCATGAGATCCAGCAGAGCAACTGGACATGGCTTTAGCTATTTTGTTTGTTTAAGTTTGGCTTGTGTCCACATGCTTTCCTTCTCTATCAGTATTGCACAAGCACAAACCACCACCATTTAGAAGAATCACCATGCTGTGCTCTAATGGATGCCCTTCTAAGTTTTGAAGAGGATCTTGCTGATTCAGTTGTAGGTCCACTGGAAGATGTAGTAAAGGATTTGTATTATTTTTCTCCACAATACACTTAGTTAAGTGATTTTTGTGCACTTGGGATCTTCTATTTACAAATAAATCAAAGCCACATAAACAGAGGGAAGTTTCCCCTCAAATTCCACAGGTGCTCTGATATGGGAGACTGTTCAGGCGGTTTATGAAGGAAATAATTCACACAGACATATTTGGCAGATCCTTGCCCTATTCCCTTCAAGCGTAACTGGAAACTATGGTAGCTGCCTTTATACAAACACAGGTGAGAAGTGGGATGATGACTCAGCTTTACTGTGCCATTGGTAAGAATCAGGCAATCAGCATAAGTGGAAAAGGCACAAAAGAGCACAACACTGGTCTTCCTACATAAATGAGCAAGTGAAGGGTGGTGCAGTGAGACCCCAGCCTTGTCTTCATTTACAGTGTCCTTCAGAATCCAACCCCAGACCTACACAACCTGAGAGACCTGAGTCCAAAATCCACCTGGTGCTTTGATTCTTCCCTCCCCACAGCCCCGGGTTTTGCCCAGAGCATCGGAGCTTGCCCTACTAATTTTGCTCTGTGTTTCAAAAGTCCTTCAGAATTTCTGCAAGCAAAACTTTACAGCAGCATTCAGCGCTTCTCTTAATTTCCAGAGCTGATCAGAAGGGAAGCTGGCCCTGCAGGTATTAACTGGCAATTTGGATTAAAATGCCTCATTTAAAGAAATTACTCCATGGATGAATGGTTACCTTGCAGGAAGAGAAAAATAAACTGAGGGACCATTGAGCCGGCATATGTTTGTGACCCACAGCAGAAGATCCCTGGGAATAATCACAAAAAACAGCAGAAAGAAACCTACTTTGCAGAAACAGCAGGAAGAACAACAGGCATATTCCTGGTTTAATTCCAGGGTTGATTTGGCCCAGAGTCTGTCCTCCTCACTGGAGAGAGCTGTGAGAATCTGTGCTTTTCTTTTAAATGCGTAGCTGTCAGGAGAAAGACTGGAAACTATTTTAATATGAATATTTAAAGTGAAGCAACATTTTTTGCCACAGAAGGGAGGTACACCATGAGGGAGTGCCTGGAGTCAGACTGCTTTTTGAACAAGACCTTGAGTACACAAGGCACATAAACTGCAAGAGAGAATACTTCATTCCTGTTTTGAAGGGTGGTTAACTCAGGGATTAACAGACTCAGTGATTTTTTCAGGGAGATCAGGAAAATACTCTCAAAATCTAATGCTCATCCTCTCTTTCTCCATAATTATTAATATTAACCCTATTAATATTTAAAAATTGCTTTTCAAGGTCAGCTGCAAAATATCCTGGTTTCCATCTATTTTTTAACACACCTGTGAAAGGAAGCAGTTTCAACACTGAAATGACAAAGAAATCTTATACCAAAAAGGGATGGTGGGAAGCAATTACAAGAGCTACTTGTAAGCTACCTTTTGTTAGGCTTGTCAGATCTATGCTTGCAGGGCTTATGGGTCAAGTAAAGATCTATAATATCAGATCTACATCTTACCTGAGCTCTGCTCCCCCAAAGTAGCTTCTAAACAAGGTAGATGCTAAGAGGCTTGATTCATAGATTACAATATCATGGTATGGTACAACCCACGGGTACACTGTTGAAAAACAGTGTGTGGGCTAACCCTACTGCAAGAAGTGTCAGAGGAAGTTCTGCTACCTTTACAATAAAAGCACTAACTTGGCTCTAGTCATACATATCTTTTGCTCTCATTTTTTTAAAAAGGAGAAGTAATTCCAACCCCCCTGCCATGGGCAGGGACGCCTTCCACCAGCCCAGGTTGCCCAAAGTCCCATTCAACCTGGCCTTGGACACTGCCATGGAGGGACAGCCACAGTTCCTCTGAGCAACAAGACACCTGTTACCTCATTTGGAACATCCAACCAGGTGCAGAAAATGGAAAAAAAATTTCCCAGATTTCCCAATGCAATTAATCTCTACTGAATCTTCCTGATTAGCTTATTTTTGTCAGGTAATTAAAATCTTTAGCAAATTACTCACATGCTCTGGTTATAAATGCAGTTTATTTCATAAGCCCTTCAAAAAAACTTCCAGATAATACTAAAAAGGTGCCACGTGAGCGGGTGGATGATCAGGAGATAGTGGAATAGGAAAAGGCTGTCAACTTCTGAAGGGAAAGCGCAGGATGTTGAGTGCTACAGACAGGAAACAAGGGAGTGAGGACGGAAGGAGAATAGGGAAGAGAAACTGAGCAAGAGCAAGAAAGTGATACAGTAGAGGAAGCTGGAGAGGAGAAAGGAAACACTACTTGGGAAGGGAGTAAATAATAAGACCATAGGTTGTTTCTGGGAGCCCTGCACATGTTATCCTTCAAAACCAAAAGGGTTGCTTCAAGTTCTGCAGCTTCCCGTTAGTCATGCCCACCATGCCCATTTTTGAACAGGAGGCCCGATTTCCCTTTTTCCCCATCTTTATTTGCACTCCCCCACTCAAAGTGTTTCTCCAGGCTAGGATTGTGTCTTTACTGTACTCACAGAGGCCTCAATCTCAGTCAGACGCTACTGGGAGAAAAAATATAGCAAATAGGAGAAAAAGGCAAGAGAGAACTGCTGGTCTCAAGGCTTTTTGCCATCCATGTATATCATCTATCTTTTAATAATACATTAATCCATTAAAAAGGGATATAAGAAAAAAAATATGCTCTTGCTCTTTCTAAAGCAGTTTACACAACTGGCATCCTTTTTCTTTGACCATTTCATTGCTCTGTTTATGGTCCTTTCACAACCTATAAGATTCAAACTTTCAAAATAAAACACTTGAGTCCCAATGAATGAGGTTTAATCTCCTTAATGAATACAAATGTCTCTAATCCACTTCACAAAACTTAAAGCCTAGAAATGTACTGTGGGTGTTTGACGACGTTTGTCTCCTTTATTAGTCATGTAATACAGCACTGCAATGGTTTTTTCACCTTGGGCTTTAAACTCCTCTCTCTGGACCTTAATTCCTTCCTGCCTGGCAGACTTTCACCAAGCTGGATGCTTTGGCAAACCATTTGAGACCCATGTTTTCAGAAGGGAGGTAGTGTCAAAATCCTGTGTGTGTATCCCCAAGCGTTCGTGCCGGGCAGCATCATGAACGTACACAGTGTATTTGCACCCTGGAAGATCCCATAGCAGGCATGCCCTGAGCTGCAGCAGAGTGCTTACACCCAGCTTTCACACTTCACCGCCCCTCGGGCTGATCTGTGCAAGGCTGCATGTCACAAAACATATGGCATAAAATTGAAGTCAGTGCTGGTTGCCTGGGGTCCCTGAGGGCTCACCCAGCCACCACACTAGTGTCCCAAGCTTGGCACCCTGTGGTGACAGCGAGGAACGTGTTGCTAGATCTCAGCGCTTCCCAGGGGCTTCGACACCGCTCTGCCTGATGAACTGACCCCATCATCTTAATCAGCAGGAATTTGGGTACTGCGTATGAGCCTTCCTATATGTCTAATCTCAAGCTTCCCACTGTAAATCAGAGGCACTATTTTGAAATATTTTTCTTTGAAAAAATAAACAACAACAAAAAACCCCCATCATCTCACATATGGGTTGGAAAGATAGACTGGACGCCCACCAACCTTATTTAATTGCCTCTATTTTTCCCTTGGAAAACAGATCAGAAATGAGCTGAAAAAAAAAAAAAGAAAAGAAAATCCGAGGTGGCAGATTAGCAATACCGTCAGCCCAAATCAGCTGACACTGGGGACAAGAGGAGGTTGTTGTTCTGCAAATGCTCTGCACACTTCCACACCTCACCCGCCAAGATAGTCAGCTAGCATTCTGCTCCAGAACTGACTTTCAGGGACATTGCTCATCTCCCATCCCACCCAAACCAAGAAAATCCTGTGTGCAGCTGGCTCCAATATGCTTGCAGCATGTGTTTTGAAAGGCAGCCTGAAGCCAGCACATATTTCTGAGAGAAATGTTGACTCCTATCTTGAGGGCAGAGGAAACACACAGTAAGTACCACCAAATGAATTAGTAATTGCTCAGGTAGAAGAATAAGGCCAATTTAATCTTGAACTCCCCCAGTTTCCCTCAGGGCTCTCTATAACACATTGATAAGATGGACATCAGATTTTGGAGAACTAATATTTTTCAGCATTAACCAAAGTGAAATTTAACTAAAAATACTGTTGTAAGGACAAATTTCATGTTGCAAGATGCAAACATTACTAATTATTTTACTGCCTGCATGACAGCAGTGCTTCTGTGATACAAAACAAGCAGGAGCAACATGTTGGGTGGCCAGAAATGAGGGAACTTGGCAAAACCTAAGAGAAATGGAGAAAGAGGTTACATTTTGCTGGTGTCTGTGAATCAAGTGGGGGTAGTGAGATATTTTTAAGTTTAGTTTTAGTCTTCACATGCATTTCATCAAGCTGCCAGAGAAATCTTGGGTTTTTCTTCTCCCTCTTTGATTTATTCACCTCTACAGAATCACTGTGTAAATCTCCAGTTTTAACTGCCTTGAAGACAAAGTCACACAACTGAGAAATGGTATATTGCCTAAGAAAGGTAGTGCATCACGAAAGCTAACGTATCTAAAACCCTGCTGAGCGGTTGATTACAGGTTACAAATGTGCAGTGATGCTGGGCCAAAGTTTGCTCTTAGATCCTGCCCATGGTGATTTAGTGCTCTCTCCCTAGAGCTGGCCCACAGCTTTAGCACTGCAGTATTGTCCATGCAGTTGAAAACAAAACCATGATCCTTCTCTTATTCTCTTCCTCACAAATCATAAACCCCCCAATTTACTACTATCAATTTTTAGTATATTTAGTATATGTCTGCTGACCACAACTTCCACTTGCAGAAAACAAAAGATGAAAAGACACTTCTGAGGGTGGTAACTGATTGCACTCGTGCAATCTATATGTGTTCATACCATTTTTACCTCCTCCTTGTTTGTGAGCTTGCTAAAGCTTCTTCAGTTTGACTTTGACTTCTGGTACTGAAAATACAAGCATGAGGATGCATGAGTATGATTTTGTACGTGGTTCAGGAAAGACCTGTTCTCTTCCCCCACAACATGGGCACCTTGCTGCTACTTCTCAGCTGGCCAGAATTCTGGGTCTTTGGGCATCTCCTGTGCACAGGCATTTAGGCAACTACTGAAATGTGCTAAATACTAAGAAGTAGCACAGGTTTCCAGAAAACCAACAGTGTTTTATTAGAGGTTTAGGAAAGAAGAACTGCCACCTTACCCCTAGAGAACTTTAAAAAGCATACAGATCTTCCTCAGTTAAAAAAAAAATCTAATAGGAGCTCCTACATTTTTCCTTACATAAAGGAGTTTGGTCAATTCCCTATTCTTATTATAAGAGAGAACTAAACAAAACCTGCTAGTGGTGCTCAGTGAGGACTCTCACATGCCAGATGAGTATGTTTGACCTTTAATGAGACCATTCTCTAGGTCTTCTGACCATTCTGACCACATGGTTTTACAATCTGCAATAAAACCTTCTATCAAACAGTCCATTTGAATAATCCTAGCCAACCCATACCTTCCTCTTTAAAAAACAGCCCAGAAAAAAAAGTATAAGTTGCAGTAAAATAGTAGCTGTAAAGGATATTCTGTTATTGCTTGATGCTTCTTCCCTATAAAATAACCTCTCCTCACATTAGCTCAAGAACTTCATATAATAAAACATGCAACTAAAAGTGGATTCACCTGCTGTTATAGTTGCCAAACACACACATATAAACCATGAATCTGTCTTAATATAGCAAAGACATGGGCAAGTTCATAATGACCTAATGTCAGAAGAATAATCATAATTAATAATAATAAAACAACTCTCATCAATATTAAGATGCATCCTGTACTTGTCATTGCCACTTTTTGACCTTCATTATTTTCTGAATTTAGCCCTCTAATTTATCAATAGGAGTTTTGGCTAAGCAAAGTGGAAAGGGTTTAATCATTGGCTTAATGAGGAAAAGCAGGACAAACTGGACAGTGTGTTTTTGAAGAATTAAAATCATATCAGTAATAATAATGTATAACAACAAATGTTAGTTTCATACTAGCATAGGTTTAGTAATTTAACACCTTGTGTTTTATTTTAAGGTTACTGGACCTGGAGAGACTCAAGCAAGCATTCAAACTCCTATCTTCATTTCTGTTGTTCCCACAAACTCAGATTTCAGAGTCCAAATTAAATCCTAAGTTGCCTCTGTGGTGTTCGCGGGGTAAAAATTTACCTTTGCCTGTCAGATGGAGCAGCACTGCTGTTGAAACCAAACCAAACCAAACTCACATATATGAACAGATGAGAAATGCAGCATGACAGAATTTCTGCAGTTCTATATGGGAGGGATTAAAAGTAAGGATATTTCTATAGTAGCCACAGAGACGCCTGACCACAAACTGAACTGATAGTACTAGATAACCCTCCCAAAACATAGGCAGTTTAGCTACCACCCCAACAGAGGTTGGAGCTACTGCACTGCATGAGCAGCATTACATCAGCTCATCACTGAAAGCACAGAAACATCTCCCAGGCATTACCACTGGGAAAAAGACATCAAGCTGCCAGCCACATTTTGGGCATGGTTTGTCAAAAAAGCTTTCCTTTTTAGAGTAGAGATTTTGTCATTATGATGGGGTCTAGAAATCCTGGGAAGGAAGGAGGAAGGAATTTTGCCCTCCAGATCAGTCACTAGTGATGGTAACAGCCACACCGTGACCAATGCTGTGTCTACGGCTGAAGAGAGCTGTGACTCCTGTCCCCCCTTGTCTCTCCCTCCCCAGAGATAGTTCTCAGTGCAGGTAGTGGTATCAGTAAGGTGAACGAACAGACATTTTATGGGTCATTTGTCACAGTTATGCCAGAGCAAGAAAACATCCAACTGCAGTTCAAGAACGGTAAGAACTTTGGGAGGAACTTTAACATTTCTTCTACTTATTTGCTGCATGCATTTCACCTTTCCAAAGCTGGAGGAAAAAAATTTAAAATATTCTTGAACTATTTGAAAACACCCTACCTTCAAGTGATGTATTTATTCCTAACAGAGTTAAAATGGGAAAATCACAAATGAAGCTTTCTATTTCTTGTAGCAAGGGCCACATATTGAAAAATAGTAAGAAATTACTAGATAAATTACTGTCAATTGAGTACCTATCTGTAATTTTAATTTCATCCTTTCCTGATAGATACTAGCATGAATTTGATTACATTTTATTTGTACTAAAATGGAGTTAGAAGAGACTAAATATGCAGCTCCCCAAAGGATGCACACAACAGTTAGTTTAGGGAATGGGTTATTGAGATTGCACGTATCTATCAGCTAAGAGCACACCAGGAAAGTAATGAATGAGTCTGGATTTCTGTCTGTCCCCGATTGTACCATTGATTCCCTATATGACATTTTAAAAGCCATTTACAACATGGGTTTTTGCAAACAATTTCAGTGTGTGCACACTTGAAGATCTCCAAAGTTTGGACATCAGTGCAAATTAGTCAGTACTGGAACTGGCAAGTAACTTAGGAGATATGGACAGTGATTGGAGAAAAAGAAAAAAGATGTCAAGGTTAGCATTTCAGACAGAACAGACCTCCTCAGAGATGTAGCTCATTCATCTGTTTTGTAGAGTTCCAACATCAGGAAGAATAGTAAAATCCCTACTCTAGGTAAAAAGCACAAGAAGCCAATTACTGTGTCAGGTTTCTGCAGTCTTCAGTGCCGGGAACAGAGAAGGGTATGGCCAAAACCTGCTGCCCACCTGCAGCTCTGGCCTGGCAGACCGACCCTCACTAGTACCAGGCAGCCAGAAGCTGCCTGAGCGTAAAACTGTCTTTCCTATTTATCCAGGCATATTACAATTGTAGAATTTTTATGTGATTGCTTGGAACATACCAAGTGGTATCATCTACATAAATACTTCTAAAATACCTCAGATGCCTTTTATTGTAAAGCACACCTGTTATTTCCAGCTGAAATCTACCTCCTGCTCCAAATATCTTGTGCCTTATCCTTACTGAGGAAGCAGAAAAACTACATACTGATGGTCTGAGCAGCAGAAAACATGGCCTGAAAAACTTTGACCCAGGCAACCCAGCAGGACAAATGCCCAAGACATCTGTCGTGGTGCTTCTGTTGACTAGAGACCAGATCTCTTTGATGAGGCTTTCAGTATCATCAACTAGGAGGACATCCAGACATTCCACTTATGGGACTCTATGCTTTTCTACATGAAATGAGGTAAGAAGTCATGTAAGGAGGAGATGTAATGGGAAGTGAAAGAGGGAAGAAAGGATTGAATGGAAATACAGAAATGTAGAGTAGCAGGTGAATGACCTTTGCAGTGACATAGACCCTGATTGGTTCTTGAACCCCACTGCTCCCCTTTTAGGATCTGGTTCGGTTGTGATCTCATCTTTAGAGCCTGCTGCCTCTCCATTGTGAGAGTGCACAGCAAGAAGTGGTGAAATAACCCAAAGCACAAGAGTTAAAAAACCCCAAACCAACTCCACCCCATCGATCCAGGTTCTGCATTTAACTAGGGCCATGTTTAATCATTGGCTGGAAAAGGCTGGATCCAATTTTTCTTTCATTCAAACTTCAGGCACAGTTTTAGCCTGCACACAACATCCTTGCCTGGATATAATTTCCCAGTATGTTTCATCTGGCAGCGATGTTTTTGTTCACGCTATTGTGCTATACACTGTTAAACACCTGCTACATCCCTCTCTTGGGGGTGGCTGCGTTCTGTGGTGGGTGAAGTGATTCCCCTATCCAGGGTAATCTGTAATCAGCTGTTCCTCTTTCAGAATGAAAGGTGATATATAAACCTAAATGGCTTTACAGTGCCTGTCTTACACTTAACTCTTGCAACATGGGAAAACATGTTTTCTTACAATACATTTCATCTGTGGAAAAGCACTTTCCAAGACATCTTTTACCTTGCTGCTGATGCATATTAGAATTTAGAGCAGAAAAAGCCCTCCTTTATTAATTTTTAAATAATGAAAACAGTATTCCTTCTCAAACCTGTCACCTGCTATAGAACTTAATCAGTTTCAGTTCCATTATGGCAACGCCTACTGCAGTGAAACAGGGTTTGGAAAGAATTTGTCGACCAGGGAAAAATTATTTTCTTTTCAGTGGGATCCGCAGCATTAAAAAAATTATAGCAGCATATGCCCTCCAATATATTTTACTGAATGCTAAATGTTAGAAATGTATATAAACCAAATTCTGGATAGTTTTCAGCTTCCCATTAAAGTTCTGCTTTGGAAGCATTACTAGGGCAGGCTGCCAGTTACAAAGAGAGTAGATACACTGTTAGGAAGGACACAATCTTTTATTGTCTTTTCCCTTTACAAAGTGGTTGCAGTCAAATGATGTGTGGCTGCTGGCACTTAAATGATGAAGCAGACACTGGGGAGTTTTCTTTTTGTTCAAAATCATCTTGCACTCTCTCCTTCACTAGTTAGCCGTGAACACTGCTGCAGCAGATATGCCTCAGACTCCTGTCTTGACCTCTGGCCTCATCTGTGGAGGAATTTCCCCCCTTTTAAATTTCTTGATCATTTGAAAAACACGCTACAGAACACCCGATAGAAAATCAGGTATTTGCATGGATGTTGTTTGCTTTGCTTGATCTTCCCTGTGATGCTCAGGGCTCTTTTCACCCATCTTCCTCACCGAGCTCACTCTCTTGCAACTGGCAATATCCAGATCTTTTTTGTAAATCTGAAACCCAACCAGACATTCTCAAGAGAAACAGAAGGATGGAATCTCTGAAACCACAAGTATCTGAAATGCTATTGCCTGTCGTGACAGCACAACACTGAGGGTAGGACAGAAAATAAAACCACTGTCATTGTGGCAGTGTAATCCTGAATAAACCAGCTCATTTCACTCAAGTCATCCTTCTTAGTCCTTGAAATGTTGGGTGATAATTCCCATATTTTTCAGCCCATTTTGAGAGTATAAGATCAAAGATGCTCTCAACATACATCAGAAATAGTTCCTACACCAGCAACTGAAATCCTTAGGTCAATCAAAATACCTTTGGCATAAAAACCTTGTCAGAATACAGGAAATAAACAGGATGAAAAAAAGTGTTTCTGGCTCTAATGAAAAATGCCAACATCCCAAATGTCCTGGGGATAGATGTTCCTGGAAACAATAAGGTCTTTTTGCTGCTGAACCTCTCCTAGGTGAGACCTCACACAAAGTGCTTGAGATGGCAAACACCTCAATAGTGAATCAAACTAGCAGATTTGTAAATTTGGGTCAAATTTTGGCATTACTGCACTGTAGACTGAAGTGAGGGGGGTAAGGTGTTTGTAAACATGTTAAGTCCAACACACAACGTTCAGATTCCCTCTTTCATTCCACTGGGAAACTCTCCTGCTGATCTGAGGGCTGCTGAAAACATCAGTGTGTAACCAAACCTCTAAAAAGATGAGACCAGCTGTGCAAGCAAAGTAACTCAGAACCACCAATCTCCTTCCTTGTACAAGCGGTGCACACATCTACACACAGAAAGTGACTAAAATACTTTACATTAACCCACTCTTCATTTCCTTTGGATGCTTTCTTCTCCTCCCACATTTTATTTTTTTACATATAGATTTAAATTAACCATTAAAAAGTATCCTAAAGTACTGACAACTGCGGGCTCCATTCCTCTGAAGAAGGATGGCCAAACACACGATGGTGGTGTGCAACAGCATGACCCTTTCAGGCACCAGGAGTCTCCTAATGAGCAGTAGCAGGCAGGAGCATCTGCCTTTAGATCCAGAAACAGAAGGTAAAAATCTGTTGCTGAAGAATTCTTTGTTCCATAGAGTGAAGCAGTACCTCCTCCCTCCTCCCAGGCACTTAGTTGGCCAAGAGGGGCAGACGGGCTGATTTCTTAAAGGAGGCAAGACTTCAAAGGAAGCCATGTAAGAGGAGTAAAGAAAGGAGACCAGGAGAAGGCCTCCTCTGCCTTTGACACTACTGGCTCAGTTTCTGCCATTGCTCCAGTGACTTAAATGTCTTCTCTGTTCCCCCAGTCCCCTCCAAATCTCTCCCCAGGTAAGGCCCCTGGTTTTTTTTCTTGACGGCACATACCCTTGCATGGACAAGCAACACCCTGCAACAACAACTGCCCTTCTTACTGCTGCCAACCCAGATGGCTCTGTGTTAGCATGAACACCTTTGCTACCATCACCACAGTTCTCTGACCTCACATTTCTCCTCGACAGGGCTGTAGCAGAACCAGTACCACCTCCTTGCTGCAAGTGCATGCTCAGCACTTTGGTAGCTGTTAGTACATGAGCCAAGGCATTTCCAGCCTTATGAGCACTTTTCCCTCCAGAGTACCCCATGTTCAGAGCAAGGTCTGTGAGCAAAGCATTTCCAGTCAAGACACTTCTCTGCTGCAGATGCATCTCCATGGCCATCTTTGCTCTTCTCTCATCCTCAGTACTGCATTGCTCACAGCGCTTCCTTCAAGGGAGATAACAGCTTAACAGCCTTCAAGCTAAGGGAGATATACGAGTCTATGTCTGCCAACAACGTGGCCCTTTGTCAGGGAAAGTGAATTCTAACTGATTCTTTTCCCTCCAAATCTCTCTTCCCATATGATGCAAGTCACAAGCAGTGATATAGCATAGGTTTTCTCTAGTAACTACATTAAGTCCTAATTTCTTTTCCCAGTTGCCCTTATTGTTTGTGACTCACTGCTAATCACACTGTTAGGAAATAGAGTAGTCCTTAAAACTTATATGAAACACTTAGCCCTGACAAAATTATAAATACACAATCACTTAAAACACACTCAGACATCTATAAATCACAGGAATAATACCGATCCCTAGGTAACTGTATGAATATATATTGCACCTCTGGAGATTGCATATGGCTCCAAAGTCATCTCCTAACAATATTTATATTCACAAATGCACTTTTGCTAAGAATCAGGGTAGAAGGGTATGTCTATAAAGGAAGCACAAATTTACTTGCTTTCAACCTCACCAAAATTTTGACCTACAGAATATGTTATCAATAATATTTTTATATTTAATAGTAAAATGCTTAAAAAAACAAAAACAAAAACAAAAACGCAAAGCTGTGTTCCAGGGGAGAGGGCCTGGTTTCATTTTTCATGTCCTCTCTATTTTCCAGCCCGTTTGCTTGCCTTGTAGCAGAGTAGTTTTTGTTGCTTTTTCTATACTTCATTCTATATAACTCTTATATATCATTTCTAGTGTACACTGATATGAGTTTCACACTGGAAAGACTGAATTCATTAAAAATTCCTTACTCCTAACTTACACCAGCATCACATTCTTATCCTCAGTTTGCATTCTGTTAAAGGTTACAAAGGTGCAGACAAATACAGACATACTGCAATTTCCTTTGCTGATGGTGAGAGAAGCAAAACAATTTTGTTTATATGCAGAGGAAATGTGTCCTAAAGGATACCTTTACATTGCTGCTTCACTATTCTTTTAGGAGCTCTTTACCAATACCTTTCATTCCCTTAATTACTCAGTTGGGCTCTATTAAAAAAAAAAAATCTTGCTACTGCAAAGTGTGGATTTGCATTTAAGAACACTGGATTTTAATTATCTCTTCCTCTATTCCCCTTAATTTTAACTACCTTATTGTTTACCTTGATAAATTAACTGTTCTTTTCTTTGCTTACATATTGTCTTCTCAGCTAATCATTAGTATGCAGTACTTTCTACTTGTACTAAAGTTACCTTTTTGACTTCCCCTGTGCTAATTACTTTTAAACTCTCTCCTGCCAAACATTTCTTCTCCAGTAGGATCCAGCTTAACACTCTGTGTAAGCAACTGGGTGCTATAACTGAGATGAGGCTGCGTTTTGTCCTTCAAAGAGATAAAATACCTTCCCAAATTTCTGGTCAGACCTTTAAAACAAAGTTTTCTGGAAAATAAAGGCATGGACTATGAGTTACACACAAATTTATACATGAGACGACTCGTCTCATCTGTACAATACAGTACAGCTTCCCAGTAGGTTTGGCAGCATCCTGAAATGCAAAACAAGAGCAGCATCTGGACATCTTTGTAGTGTCCTCAGTAAAAGCACTTCTCTGTGGATAGAGGGCTCAGGGGCTCCACCTTGGCAGGGCTAACCTCACTCAGCCACTGAGAGCCAGCTCACTCCACAGAAACAAAGTTTACTTCCTCCTTTGGACAAGGGTGACACCGAGTTGCTCCTGCTCCCAGACATGATCTTTCTCTGCCTAGAGCCACCATGATCCAACCCATACAAAGACCAAAGGAAAGGAGTTGTCATTCTCCCTTTGGGGGCAGCTTTGGGACACTTTGATGGGTACAGCTTCTCTGTACTTAGAGTAAAATTTCCTGACAACAGACAGAAGTTCTGCATTTCCTCTACTCAGATCTTCTGAGATAAATTAAAATATCAGTGACCTTGACTTCCCTATGGGCTAATTTGTCTACATGCATTTGCATATATCACTGCTGAGCTCAGGCATGGCCACACTCTACTGTTGTTGCTCCTCCGTACCTGAGTAAACCTCTCAGTCTCCACTTCCCATGTGTACTTTGCTACAGACCCTAGTAAACCCATTGCACTCCTGCGAAATATGAGCAGACTATTAACCTTTGCATCTATAACCTATCCAGACCAAGCATGTCTGGACACTGCATGTTCACAATGACAGCCAGGAACATTCTTCAGGACAGCACAGACTTAAGTGGAGCCAAAGCCGAGTGCATACTATATACACTTGCCTAAACTGATGATAAATATGATGTTGTACTCCTGGAGTAACGATGTTTGTGTGTAGTTAAAGCAACTGCTGTAGATGAACACTACAGATTTTGACAGTTTGGAAAGAGACAGTGGGACAAAACAGAACAAACAGAACATTACACTGTAGTTTAAAGATAGCTGATCATGACATGTTTGGGTCTGGAAATATGGCAGATAAAATTATTTGAGATCAGCTTACAGAATAAATAATTAGCCTTTGTGTTAGAGAGCAGTTACTGCTTGAATCAGACTTGACTTCTCAGAGGCTAGAGCCATCGCTAGTCAACTGTGTCAGCGGTGGCAGAAGTGAAAATGGTAAGTCAGGGCACAGCGAGCACTAACCAAGCTGTGCAGCTGTTCCAGATGGGGGTTTAAAGTGCAGCCTATGGAAAATGGCAATACTGAGGGCACATGCACAAAATATTCCAAAAGGAAAACTGCTACCACTGTGTCTCTACACACTGGAAATTATGCTGGATGTCCAGCAAGAGAAGTCCAGTGCAAACACTGCATGAAACTGGAGGTTTTGCGAGAGTATGTCCTAGTGCTCCAACTGAGCAAAAGGTACATAAATCCACTTGTGCCAGAGGTTCCTGTTACGAGTGCCAACAGAAACAGCCCTAGAACCACTGTGCACACAGCTACATACACTTACTGTTGCTGCTGTATCAGGAGAGCCACAAGCTGTTGGACTGATGCCAGCCATGAGCTCTGCAGTCTCTATACTACCTGAACCTGCTTATTTGCAAAAACCTTGGAATTTTGCCAGCTACAGATCTGAGGTTACACCTAGTGAGCTGGCTATTGCACTGATCTCTTCTGCTTGGTTACCTGCTTGTAAACATGACTTTGGGTTCTGCAGTTGCTGAACACACTGCTGTATGTAGCAGCAATACCAGAAGCAGACTGTTTCCTGTACTGAGCATGTAAATAATAAACAAGTACATTGTTTCAGCACCAAATACTAGTGCATCAGTTATACTTGTTTGATTCTGAGAGTACCAAGAAAAGCACTGTGCTAATAATTTTTATCCAGAATCCCAGTTCAGAATCATACAGTGCTTGCACAATACAACTGTATCACCTGCCCTTTTCCACGAGAGGTGCTGCACCATGAAAGCTGCATCCCAAACATCCAGAATGGTGTTATCAAAGAAAGTGAGAGTTTGGACTGGTGCTCATCAATAGCAGTGACAAGGAAGAAAACTGAAGAGATTTGTCTTTTGCATGGACTTTAGAGCCAATATAAGTTATCATGATTAATAGTCATCACCAGAACACTGTGAAGCTGTGTTTGCAAAGCACAATGCTATAAAGGACCTCTCTGCCCTTAATCTACAGTACAGGTGAAGGATACTACAAGAGGAGAATGGAGACCTTGCAACAGTTATTACATGATGGATTTTACCCCAATTTTATAAATGCACATTACTGGGCATGTACCTGCATCCATTTCTTGTCACAGAATGATGTCCATGATTCTCAACTGTCAGTCTTGCAGTTTTACTGGAAAGAAAGAGCAGAAGCTGAGTTTTAACAAATTCCCCTCCAGCAGACAGCAAATGTCTGTCTTTTCCTGGACAAATCAACTTCCTCCACTAAGACTGAAACCAGACCTAGACCACATCATGCTTCGTAAGGAAGTCCCACCACAACCCGCACCTTGCTAACGTTTGTGTGATATGTTTGTGTGGGGGTATGAGAAATGCTATCTTGACTGTGCTTTCTTGGTAGGGGCATTACTTATTTCAAAATGCTGCACTAGTAGTTTCAAGATGCCTTGCAGAGGGATCTAGCATTGGGAATCTAGATTGAGGGATCTAATGGAATGATGAATGAAATTTAACAAGTCCAAATGTCAGATCTGCACCTAGGACAGAGTAACACCAGGCACAAGTATAAATTGGGAGAGGAGTGGCTGGAGAGTAGCCCTGCAGAAAGGGATCTGGAGGAGCTGGTTCACAGCAGGGCAATACAAGTCAGCAGTGTGCATGGGCAGCCAAGAGGGCAAACTGCATCCTGGGGAGAATCAAACACCATGTAACCAGCCAGTCAAGAGCGTGATTATCCCACACTATTCAGTGTTGGTGCCACCTGACCTCGAGTGTTGCATGCACTGCTGGACCCCACAATTTAAGAAGGATATGAAGGTCTTGGAATATGTCCAGATGAGGACAACCAAGCTGTTGAAAGGACTGAAAGGAATGTCCTGTGAGGAGCAGCTGAGAACTTTGGGCTTTTCAAGTTTAGAGAAAAGGAGATGGAGGGATGAACTCACTGCTCTCTACAGCTTCTGGAGAAGTGGAAAGAGAAGTGTTGATGTCTTGTCCCTGGTATCCAGTGACAGGACACATGGGACAAGTTTAAAGCTGGACCAGGGGAGGTTTACACTGGACATTAGGAAGCATTTCTTTACCAAGAGGGTGTTCAATAATGGAACTGGTTTCCTAGAGAGATGGTCAATGCCCCAAATCTGTCAGTGTTTAAGGGGTATTTGGACAATGCCCTTAATAATATTCTATAACTTTTGTTCAGCATCAGTCACACAGTTGAACTAGATAAACACCGTGACTCTCTTTCAACTGAAATATCCTATTCTCTTCTGAAACACCTGACAGTTTTGAAACAGAAGTGAATGAACTTGTGTTATCTACAGTTGTGACTACAAATTCTGTGGGATAATGGGACCGTTATATTATCTACTCCTCTTTTAAAAGCAGACACCATTGTATTTGCATACTTAGATAATCAACATATTTGAATACTTACATAATGTTACAGAATGCATATATTACAGAAAAATTCTGTTTGGGACCTTAAATTCAAATGCCTTACAGATCACTGATCTCTGCTTAATTAGAAGGGTAGGTGGGGATGTGAATTGTCTGGTGATGAGCAAACGACCTGTACAGAAGGAACTGAAAACACGATGACTTTCCTCCTTTGTCCTACTGCTCACTAGAGGCCCAGAGAGACGATGACTTGGTACCATTGTTGCACAATTACCACCACACTGCCACAGCTGCAAGAGAGTGATTTAAAGGTTTTTGCTTACTGGTTAAGATAGAAAAAGCCCTTGCCTTCTGTCCTTAGCAATCCCAAATGATACTGCTCCTAAGGGTGCTACCACAACACTTTAGAATTCAGAATAAAATTTCATTAAATCACATATAAAGTGATTGACTTACCATTCCTAAATGCTTAAGCAGTAAATCTCTTAAAGCCATTACTAACAACGATTATCTCTACAGCTCCACAGCACAAGGACAGAAATGCTCACCACACAAAGGAGTGTCCCCTGCTCTGCATGACAGGCAGAGTTGATCCTGAGGAATCAGGGCTGTCCCTTGCATTTTTTAAAGGGGACTCGTTGCCTCTGGGGACCAGGAAAGTTTCTTCTAGCAGGTTTATCTGACTGTCCCCAGATATAACAATGTGCAAGGAGCAATATGCTGCTTTGCTTACGTGACAGGACAAAACGCATGGCCCCTTTTCTCAGGGCTTTGCAGTAGTGGCAGCTGCAGATGACATTCTGCTCAGAGGGAACAGCACAGCTCCAAACCCCCCTAAGGAGTAAGCCAGGACTCTTCACAGGAATGGAAGGAGCAAGATACTCCTACAGAAACAGTGTTTTGACAAGTGCTATAGCATGGCACAAGGTCAGTCATCTCTGTTATCATGTAAATCAAAGAGAATTTTTAATCATCTGCTTATATGTGCTGATGCCTGGGAAATTTAACAAAGATGCAGAGCAGTACAATTAACTGAGAAAAGAAAATAATGAGAGCTTACTTGCATTTAAATGAGATCCTAGTTGTATTTCAAAACCTGACCGTGGTCCAGAGCAATTGGCAGACTTGCTGCAGATGTTACCGAGGTTTAGCTCCAGCAGGTGTCCCTGCGATACAGGGTACTCACACAGGAGCCCTTCTCTGACATAGCCTGGGCATTTGCCTGCGTGTCGGCCCCACTGCAGGCGTTATGGGGTGGCTGGGGACAAACAGAGGGTTTCTTGCCTCACAAAGTCTACTTTCACTAGCTACATGCAGGCTTGGAGCAGCAAGGGCTCTTTACACTGTTCTCTCTGTGCAGTCTAATAATAAGAATAATTAACAATAAAACTTCAATCATCTGCCTATCAAATATGTGCCATGATAACCCACCTGGACTGATAGTGCCTGCAGGACACTTATGATGAGTGGGGCACCCCAGCTGTCAGTGAGGGTACGACCCCCATCCCCTGCCTGGACTGCTGCTCGGGGGAGGACCAGGCTGCTCTGCTCCAGGGAGCAGTTACATGCCACCCCTCTGTGCCTCACACAGCAGCAGAGCAATTACGAGATCCTGAATCCGCTGAATTCTCTCCAGATGTCCAACTGCACTCCATCTAAACAGGGCAAGACTGTAGTTGGTTAATCCACTGTTTGCCCACGTACTTTAGCGTGCATGTGCCTGCTTCTTGTTTGGACTATGTGTCTCCTTTTTGGCTGTGCTAGTCACTAAATGTATTTCATCAGCCAAGTAGCAGAAAATGGAGCTCATGAAGTTGGGTATGTATCCATGGTTAGGCTGCAAACAGGATCAGGAGGCTAGGTGGCTCTTTTTGGTCTCTGTTTCCTGATACATCAATTAAGAACAGCAAGACCTGCCTTCCTGCAGGCTGGAGGGTTTGATTTGGGCACAGACAGTGCATCAAGCAGGCTGAGATTGATGCTGCCTTGGTAGCTGCTCGCTGCCAGCACTGGGGATGCTGCCTCAGCAAGCGTAAGCAATGGCACGTGAGCCGTACCGTGCCAGGTTCTGGCAGCATAATTTGCTGTGAGTGCCTCAGATACAAGGAGCTGCAGAACTGGTGAGCAGCCGGTTCGTATTAGATGTGACACACTTATTTCTTTGGTGTAGAGGGAAAGATCTCACTTAACAGACACTGCAGAAACAACACGTGGAAAAGCAACATGAACGTAAATGTAAGCCTGAACGTAAATCGACCCATCCCCACCAAGCTCTTGGGCCTCAGCTGCTGCTACACTCCTACGCCTGATGATGTTGATTTATGCCAGCTGGAGTATTGGCCCACAGTGCTGAAAAGAGCTGGGAAAAATAATGAAATGGAGACGTTTAACCTAGTATTTTTATTATTTTTTTTTTTAAATATGAAAAAAGATTTAACATAACCACAGCTGGATGTTTTCCCAATTTTAACATGCAGATTTTAAACAAATAGACCATTTTTGAAAACTGGCTATACTCAAGGGATTCTCCCCAGTTCTGCCTTCTCTCTGTCCTTTGGGATGATATCACTAAGTTTATTTACTTCAGGAGAACCATTAAGATTCCAGGATATTTTTGCTGCAATTAGAAGGGTTCCTGTGCTTGCCATGTGGCCTGGTGCCATGTGACCTGATGCCATGAGGAAATTATTCACCTGCCTGAGCTGCCATGCAGTATTCTTCAAACACACACAAAAGAAGTAAAAAGGAAGGTTTTGCTGTCTATCTCAGGCACTTCACAGCCACTGGCAAATTGCAGCAATCATCAGCTCCCTCGTGACTGGTATTCAGGACCTGTCGCCATTGCCCCAGCCTCTGATGCTGGATAAAATCTGCCATTTAGCCACCAAAGTGGAGTATGTTTCCCAAAACATTACAGCAAACTCTTGAGGCACAGGGAGAGCTGGCTCATGAATACTAACGTAACTCTCTGTCATATTGACCTGTGTGTGTTCCTGTAACCCAAGAAGAAAAAACCCTTACCCTCCAGGTATGTATTCACCATGTCACACTTTCTTTTTGAAAGCTTTTCAAGGTAAGACATCCAATTTACTGCCATTTCTCTCTCTGCAACCTGATAAGAACTGATAAAATTACAGAGCACAAAGACTCTCATGAAATATTCCCATTTCTCTGCACACACAGGAGTTATGCAAGGACAAACAGTTGTTAGCAAAAGTCTCACATCTTGGGGGACATCATGGTGCTTTGGGAGGCTATAAGAAAAGAAAAGCCAATTTGATAAAACAACCTTACTTCATGCAATAAAGGACTCTACAGGTATCTGGTCAAAGCTACCTGCACCAGATTCACAATGTTCTGTCAGTCTAAATTTAGGCAGATAGAGTATTTTTTTCCTTTAGAGAAATCAAAGCAATTGGTAAAGTGCTAGCTGTCACAACAGTCCTAGGAAAAATGCATTATCTCTACCTTAACACAGGGGGGAACTGTGGTAATGAAAGGTTCAAGCAGTCAAATTGTGAGCAAGGCATAAGGCTGATACCTGGAATCTGTCCTCTTCTGCCATCTAAAGTAATAATTATTTTTTACTTATTTTTTAATAATATAACAGCTTCCATGTCTGGGAACTCTGAAAAAAACCTGTTCTTACTATGTGTACTTAATTTTACTTCTCAAAAGCTGGGAACATTGAGTATTCCACAAAAACACAACCTGGAAGGCAAGGCATTTTCCACTCTCCTTTGCCATATGGTTAAAGGAAATATTTTGCCAATACCTTTGCCAGTATTGGTTGAAGACACACACATTTTACACAAACTGTTGGTTTTCTTACCTAAAGATAGGGAAAAATTCTGGATACTTTCTTCAAGCCAGTCATCACATTCAAAGGCCTGTGATTCTGAAACCTGGGATATCTGCATTTTCTTCTCCCATGGTCTTCACGGTACAAAGGTCGATCTCTGCACTGTGAAGACAACACCAGTACTTCAGTGTGTGTATAGGTCTTGCCCCAAACTCAACTGGCCATTGAGTCACTCAAACTATCCCAGGGTGTCACTTGAAAGAAATTACATGATTTCTCCTTTGACTGTGGGTCAAAGGTTTGTGTTCCCAGGGCCAAGCATGCCTACAGATCACTGGTGAAACTTGGCTGAATACTAGAGGTCAGCTTGGCACCTCTGGAACTGGTAACTGATCAGGATGGAGCTGGTGCTGAACCAGCCCAGGACAACAGTCCCAGGCTGAACAAATGTTTATAATGCCTTATGAGCTTCCTAGAAGCCCAGACCCTTAACAGCTTTGTTTCAATTGTAACATCATGCTCATGAGGTGTTTTGTATATACCTGAATTCCTAAGGTCTTTTTACTGCAGGAGACATCTTTTGTGTGGTTTTGCTGCTAAAGTTGCATGTGAAGCATGCACAAAAATTAACTGCATTGGCAATGTTAATAGAATTATTAGTTCTGGGTTTCCTTCAACAGTTCAGGATTTGATAGTAGTTTTGCTACAGACATGTAACATATTTTATGCAAACTGCTTTAAATCATCTTGGCTAAGATGACAGACAGGTTTTAAACTAAGCCCTTCTACATATATGGCTTCTGGCAAAACCTGCTTGCTCTAACTGTATAGGTTAACCCAGGTTTGAAGACTCCTGATCATTTTGGTCTGTAGCACAAGAAAAAGAACAGCTAAGAAATCTGAACGTTGGGTCATTTCTTCAAAGTTTGGATGCAAGACCATTATTCAGGTCAATCTTGAATTCCTGGATGCAATGTGATATATTCGACACTGGATATATGGTAAAGACTATATGCATTTTGGAATTTGAAGTCTTAATGAAAAGCAATGAGAAAAGTCACCTTTTTAAAATGGACACAACCAGCATCAGGTTTTGTAAGAGGCCTCTCTCCTGAGCAAGCCTGGTGGCTCTCCAAAGGCATCCTCCTGTTTCCAGGCAACCAGGGCTGCACTCCTGCCTCTTAAATTGTAACCATCATTGCACTTTGCTTATTAATTCTTCAGTAAATGGCAGAAAGTTTCCATTCCCTTTGATGGCTAATGTACTTTATGGTTCAGGAAACAGCCCTAGGTTTGGTAGTTTCTGTTTAGAAGTTCAGACCTAAACGAAAGACTGAGCCACCCAGGACTCGCAGGTCACAGGAGGATAACAAAGTTCTGACTGCTTCAATTATGTGAGCTGGGAAAACATTCTCAGATTATTTTTTTTTCCATGAAGAAAAATATGTGACCTTTGTGAAGCCATGTTGGCAGTCACCAGTCACCTGACTGAAACACTCTATTTTTATTTTAAGCAATTAACTTTTGCTTTTTTCTCATAACACCACCATCTCCCTGGACAAAATAAGGTAACCTGAATAAAGTACCACAATCATTTTGTGGGAGGGGAGGAGGAGGACCAAATACATTTGCAAGAGATGCCTAGATGCCACATTAACCTATTAATTTGCAGTTCTGCAACAGAGCAGCTGAGAGCTAAGTGACTTCATTACAGCCCAGCACTATGAATAACTGGAATAGTGACCTTGTCTCCTGAGTATACTTTGTGCCTTAAGGGGCATTCTGCACAAAACTTACCTTAGAAATCACCTCTTCTTATTTATTATGATGCACAAACACTTTCAATTTTTTATGGCAATTTGAGAGCAATGCTGAATGTTTTAGATTCCAAACCAAACTATGTAGTTTGGTCTAGGTTTTTTTAATCTCATCTTTTTTTTTTTTTTTTTTTTGTCCTTTATATCATTAACTAAACTGGGAATTGCTGGCATAGTGATGGGATGCAAACCACATTTCCCACAGAAAGAGTCTTTGGTGGTTTTCTATGAAATGTTTGAGAGCCATGGAAGGAAGAATGGAAACCCCTTGCTCACAAGCAATAAAGATTTTGAGGATAATGAGAAACTGCAGTTCAGGACAGTATTAAGACTACTGCTTGCTGATACCAGTTTTCAACAGGTTTTAAATCCACAGAGAAATGTAAATAAGATATCAGTGAAAAAATGTAGAACCAATTCACCAACTGGATCAGAGTATTCCTATTGATGTAGAAGTATACACATAGTCTGTGCCTTACGAAATATCTGAAGTGGAAACATAGCCCCAAACAAGAAGCTACAAGCTCTGAGATAAAGTGATCATCTGCTCAGGAGATTTACAGCAAGGAAAGGCATTCTGTTTTAATCTACTACAAAGATCCAGTTAAGTCATTTTTCAGTGACAATTTGGCTTGATAATTATTGTGTTCTGCTTTGCACATGCCTACATGGGAAAAAAAAAAAAGCTAATTTTAGAGTCCTCAATCAAGCCTGTGGTTAGTCCTAAATCTTGATGAGCAGCTCCAGTTATTATCTTCTATTTTTAAAGTTTAGTGATTGATTTTCCTATTCTAAAGAAATAAATTGTAAATAATTTTGCTGGTTTCAAAGCTTGTTTTTTTTTTAATCAGTATGAAATAAATGAACTCTGACACAAAGGCAGAGACAAAGCACCAGGTATCACCAAGTTCTCCCTGTTACTGGAATTTTCTGTCTGCAAAAGCACCCCCTCTTGTCAAATTGCTCAATATAAATGTTTTTCTGAAATAATGCTGCTTCTCCACTGCTGTTCATTCATTTTCTTTTTGGTTATCATATCTGTCACAGTAATAGCTCTCAGCCTTGGTCAACAAGGCATACAGAGCAGATCCCAAAGCATATTTATACATGCACAGGGGATTCCCTTGGCCAAACAGGCGTAAGTTTGTGAACCACAGAACAGTCCTCATGTACTGAGTGTCCTGGCAGAATTGGCCTCATCCTCTGCAGCACACTACTGAGAACACACACAATGAATGCTGGCCCTGCTGCTCACCGGCAAGAAAAAAAACATGGCAGGAGATGGTTTTCTACTCATTATTGAAATCCTCATTTGGTGTTACAGTTCCTCTGTGAAAACCACGTAGTGAAGAGAGCGTTTGGGATCTTACAGGCCTCAGACACACTCATAGTGGGAGATGTAGACATGTCCCCAGTATAAGACAGTTCGGTGCTCCCCAGCACCTGAGTCTATTCCTTCTACCCTTTCACATGGGTTAGGGGCTTCCATGGCCTTAGCACACCACAGGATAACAAATGCAGGTACTGTAATTTGTAGCAAGTCCTAAAGGCACAAAAAAGGGTAAATCCTTTCTTATTTTTTTAGATTCCTATCACCATTAGAAAGCCTAAGTGTTCCTAGAGTGTTTGGGACAGGGAGGAAGGAATCACAAACCCCTCCCGTCCAAAAGCAAAACCACAAACCACTGAATCTACTTTCCTGTAATTTTGGATTTTTCACTTGGGCTATCTCAATTTGTAAACATCCAGCTTTTTAAAAAGGTAACAACTCCACATTCCCTTTTCACTGTGTCAGCTGAGTGCCTGACAGATGCTAAACATTATTTGCTTTTTGGCTTTCTACTTTGTCTAGTTTACCCCAACCTATGAAACCTCAAGGACATAAAGCATTATAAAAATAAACAGCACCACTAGCAAAGCTGTCATTCTCAAGCAGAACATTTGCCTCATTAAACTGCAGACTTTCCAAACCCAATGAAATGTGTTTTTACAAAAAGCAGGAACTTCTCCATAAATGAAAAGGGATATGGAGAACCTTCTCTCCTAGATCATTAATGCCCGTCAACCTGCCAAGGGTTTACATCAGAGACAATGAGGAAAGACATGACCTCTCCTCAGGAAAATCTGATCGGTGGAAGAGCACAGTTCTGGTACATTCACACATCCTGCTGCACAACAGTTCATGCCCCATGGGAACTTCAAACTTTGTGACCAGCTTGGTCATGGCATGGGTAAGACGACTTTTCAAGACTGATCACAGAGATGCATTCAAATTTCCTTGTTTTGGATGATTACTCGGTCTTCTTCTCAGCAAAGGTACAAATGACAATATGAGTCAAGCAGACAGATAACACTAGTCAGGGAAAAAAAGCTCAACTTGCCTTCTCTTTTTCCAGTTAAACTATACAGAAGTGAATTGATAGTGAAATCCTTCAAATGAAAGAGCAACTGGATCTGATTCTGGAATAATCCTCATATCCAGCAGCACACCATCACCTTGCCTGTATGTAGGAGGCAGACCAAAAAAACTCCAGACAGATCTTGGGATAAAATACAAGAAGGGGGAAGAGCTGGCTGGCTCACAACAACGGATGGAGGGCCATCTGAGGGAACAGCTTCCTTTCCTTGGAGTTCTGCGTGGCTTTGCAGTCTGTTAGTGTGCCTGAATGTGCCAAAATGCTCTATTAATGTTACTCCAAACAGGATACACATTGCCTGAAATATTAAGTCTCATGCAAGATCACCATTTTACACACTTATTCTAGTGCCAGGGAGGATGACAACGATGCTCTTTGGGCAGCAGCGTCCAAAATGAACTCATCGGGCTCTCTAACAAATAAACGTGCCTATTGAGAACTGGCTCCTGCCATTAGAAATGCAGGCCTGCTCTGTGTTCAACCTTAACTGCTTGTTGCTTCTTGATAGCTCCTTGCACAAGATAAGCTCCAATCTGTATTGCAGCGTGAATCATAATTCACTGTGTAGTTAATTATCTAAGGCTTGGTTTTAATTCACAGAATCACAGAATGTTAGGAGTTTGAAGGGACCTTGAAAGATCATCTAGTCCACCCCCCCTGCCTGAGCAGGATCATCTAGATTAAATCACACCTCTTTGCTTTTAGCCTCTTCTAATTGTTAATGCCTTTCCATTCTTTGGGGTTAAAAATGGTTTTGGACTTCCAAGCCCATTGCATTCATTATAGGAAAAACAGCAAGAAATAAAATATATCTTATTTTATCTATACAAAGTTTTAAATTTATTCTGCTTCTTTCATAAGATTAGCTGATCAAAGGGCCAAGAATTAGTAATTGAAAAATATCTTCATTTATGTTAATGTGAAAACTATAACGATCTGTAGAAGCTGCATCTTGAAGTTCTCTGGGAACAGGAACGTATGGCGTTTTATACCCCCAAAATGCTGAATACTCATGTCTACACAAAGCAAGATGAGGAACCACAGTTTTCCTCAGTCTCCTGGTTTTGGCTGGGATAGATCAAATTTTCCTCCTACCAAATTGTATAGTGCTGTGGTTTGGATTTGCAACTATAATGTTGACAACACACTGATATTTCTATTGTGGCCAAGCAGTCAGGGACTTTTTAGCTTCTCATTCTGACCCACCAGTATGAAGGCAGCGTGGGGCACGTGAGAAACTGGGAGGGGACTCAGCAGAGACAGCTGACCCAGACTGGCCAAAGTGATACTCCATACCATGTGCTCAGTCTATAGTGGGGACTGGCAAGGAAGCAGCACGGCTCAGGAACTGAGCGACCATTGGCTGCAGATGGTGAGCAATTGAGTTGTGCATCACAAAGGATTTGGCCTTTATAAGCGTACATATTCCAGCAGACCAATTCCCTGTCCTATTCTGAGGATTAGAATTCATATGGTCAGCATCTGGGACTACACAGGACAGAAAGAAAATCATCAAAACCTGTAAGAAATAGTGAGAAAAATTGCTAAACCATGACCAAGGATCTGAAGCAAGAGCAGAATTGCCTGCCAATAGACAAATAATTGCCAAAGACATTAGGCTTCTGCTCTGGGCATTTTACATTTTGCATAGTTGGGGAAAATCATGCCTTTCAAGGAACAATACGTTTTTACCCAGGTATTCTCAAGTTTGACCATTATTGTATACTGCTCTGTCACATGCATGTGATGATAGTCCCTGTCTACAGCAAGAAAACCTAAAATTTCTCACTAAGTATTACAGAGAGGAGAAGGGAGGCAGTAAATACAATGTGCCTACTGGGAGTAAAAGCAGAAACCAGGAAATGCAATGTGAGGGAAAACAGCTGCAAAGACTTCAGTTCCAAAAGCTTCCTTGCTCCTTCTCTGCCTCCAAGATGCTGGGATTTGTTTGGATGCCCTTCTGTTTTACCATGCTCAGCTAAAGTAGATCCCACGTGTTTCTATCCATGTTATCCCTGATCCCTAGACAGTTTTTCAGCAAGCTACACAGTTCACTAACAAACTTTACACTGTCAGGGCATTTGCAAACCTATGCATAGCTGTATAATGAATAACTATTCTGCTTCCAGAAAGGCCAAACAAGCCTGTGATTGCAATTGTTATGCAATTACTGTGATTGCAGCTTCGCTGGACATTTTGCTGAAATGTCTCTGATAATCAGTGAAGCACAGAACCGACTTTTCACGAGTGCCAATATCATCCATTTAGGACTTACAGTCTGTCTTTATCAGCAAGGCAGGTAATGCTGTGTGCTCACATTCTGCCACCTGTGGTATTTATTCATTCCCAGAACCAGAAAGAGAAATCTGTTCCAACAATGCTGCAGAGCAACCACATCTTTAAGGAAGAAATAGCCTGGCTGTAGGCCAGACTCTTCTAATTAGTCTACAGAGAGCACACACTAAAAAAAGCCACCTAATTAGACAAATGTCTAAACTAAAGCTCACACTTCTCAACACCACACAAGAACTTCATCCTTCTCTGTTTACACTCAGCACATTCGTATAAGATGCAAAATATGTTCAATTTCAAAATACAAATACCAAATCTCTGTGAAGGACAGCTGATCTTTGAAAGATGTGTGTGAAACAAGAAGAGAGTGATTAACTTTTCTCTTTAGCAAGCGCTTTGCAAAATGTCTCTGCAATGTTTGGCTGCCATTGTACTCAGGTGGGAAAATGTAAAGGCTTCCCTGGTGGTCCACCTGTTTCTTTGTAGGTACCGCTGCCTCGAGCTCTGGGCTAGCTAATTACTTCATACAGTCAGAGCCAGTTGTTGCCTGTTTCATGGTCTTCTCCTTGATGGCTGGCGATTTGTAACTGTCAACAAAACAGCATCAGCAGGTGCAGCTACGGTGGGTGCCAAACTGGACCTGGAACTATGACAAGGATTCCAGCAGCTCATTTCATGGACTCTGTGGTCTTTTTTTTTCTGGTCAGCTTCAGCCCAATCTTTTACCCACTGCTATGAAAATGCACCCTGTTCCCAACCCAAGAAAATCTCTGCTGTTGTAAAAGTTTTCATGCGCTGGGTTTGAGAAATACTCTTCCTCCTTACCCATTAATAGCCCTGGTATTTGGTTCTGTGGTCCTCAACAGAGTAAAAGCTATTCAATTATATCAACTACTGTGATTGATACTTCCATCATGAGCATTAGTGAAAGCTTTTGGAATAAAGATGAAGTATTTACTTATTTTAATTTCAAATTCAAGCCAAGATTTGAATTGGGGTTTCAAATTCTTAAAATACAGTGGTCAGATGCACCAATCTCTAGGAGTTCTTACCATCACAATACAATCCATACACCACAGAAAAGTTTCACTGCACTGCAGATGTCCACTTGGTCTTAAAGACACGATGTAGTAAAGGAAAAATATAGCAGCACTCGGAATTTTAAAATATCTATGGAAATACATAATATGAAAATTTCACAAAAAAATTGTGTAATGAATTTACTCATTTTCGCAAAACCTCCCGATCTGGGTATCTGGATTTGTTTTATTCTCTTTTATTCCAGCTTGAGCCTTTGAAAAAAAAAAATAAAAATTAATACTTTCATTGCCATTCTGTCATTAGAACCTTGAAAAAACACCAGAACAGAATTCCAAGCAAGAAAATCTACTGCAGGACATAGGCCTTCAAGTGAACATTAATTATTTTGCAACTTGCAACAAAATGTATAAAGAACGTGAAAGCACCATACGAAACAGTATAATTGCTCAAGGTTTTATGGTTTCATACTGCAGAGAAGACTAAAATTATCCTAAGTCTTGGAGCCATTTGTCAGCCTCATTCATTTAGCCCTCTAACTGTCCTTTCTCTTCCAGATGTTGCTGTGTAATGAGGACAGGGTCAACCTCCCCACCGCTTTTCTATCAGCCCTATTTTCCCCAAGAGGTAAGAGAAAGGACCTCTGTCTGGTCCCACCTCATCAGCAGGACATCAGACTAACAAAGGACTCCCTGACTGGGAAGCCCAAACATTACACAGCCAGTCTTAAGTGCTCTGAAGGACACCAGTGAATACTGACATCACTAGCACTCTCTCCCCTACTTTGATACTTTCACAGGTCCTAAGCCCAGCTTGCTAATTTAGAAGAGCTGCTCCTTCTTGCAAAACTGACCCCTTCACAGAACAGGTAACCTGCCACTACACAAACCCCATCATATCTCAGGCAGAATATTCTGCCACCTCTTTCCAGTCTATTCCTTGGTATCACTGCTCACTACGGCGCTGAACATCTGGCACCCATGAGAAGCAATACAAATGCTTCTTGCGCAGCAATAAATTTCACCCAAGCTAAGGAGAATCTGCATGCAGTAAATACTGGAATTATTATTTTCAGAATCTTTGAGATATCAGAGAGGCATTTAGAGCAATGCAAACCACCAGCCTTGAGGTTTCTTACTTCTCTAGTAGTATGTTAAACATCAGCAGCATAGCATAGTGATAGAACAAAGTCCACAAGACTAAAGAAAACACCAACCTCGGAAAAGCCTCTGCTTTTATTATGCTCTTAAGTTCCCAAAACTTATCTACTCCTACTCCTTTATCGCTGCAGTTTAATATATGCCTCTGCTCATACTCTCAGGCCTCCTGGAAACATGGATTCTATTTATTTATCTATTTATTTAAACACATTGTCAAAGGTCAAGGTAGTGGTGAAGAAATAAATTTGGCTACTGCCAAATAAATTGGTTCAAAATCTGAAAGTTGAGCTTTTTTCCCCTTGAAAGACTTAATAATATAGCTAGGAGTGAATCGAGGACAACCAGTTAAGAAATATAACAGCAGCAACCTCATTTTGTAGGTTAGATAATTTGCAACAAACACTTCGGAGCATTAAGAAGCTACTACTGACCGAGAGGTAGTCCTGTCCTGCACTCTGACTGCGTTTCATCCGATTCCTTCTGTTCCATGATGGGGATCTAGCAGGACACTAGTTGTTTGACTGCAGAAATTCCTACCTAAAAGCTCCACAACAATAGACATTGTACTTCAATCAAAGTGAATCACAAACTTAAGATGAGGCATTGTTTGCAGGCTTACACAGCTGGATAGTTGATTCTCTAAACCTTTCTGCAACTTCATGCATATGCCTTCCAGTTTGACAATTCTAGCTCTAGTAACATCACTGGATCTACTTCAGCTGTTGCTGAGATACCAGCCTGCACCCGCTGTAACTGACTTCGCTTAAATGACTCATAAATATAAAAGCAATATGACTATTTTTCAAGCACCACCACCTGGGATCTCAGGAAACCCTTGCCCTCCATTCTTCAGGCATTTCTGAAGCCCTAAGCCTCAGAAGCATCCAGCGCTACAAGAAAATTCCACTGTCTCACACACTTGCTGCACAACTTAGAGAAATTATTTACCTACTGGAAGGACTGAGAGGGCAGCTAGCTTCTTAGACAGGGCAGACATAATGCACCCTTCTGGAAGAAGATGTCATCAGAATACAATCATGCTTATTTTCCTTGTAATAGTGTGTATTTTTAGAAGAAACAAACCAACAGGGCATCTTCAGGATTCATCACATCTTTTTTTAGAATGATTTTTCACTGAACTCGTTTGTTTTTTTTTTCAAAAGGCTACCCTATGAATGCTGCAGGAAAGCTAAAAGAGAAAGTCAAGGCTGATACAGCTCCTTTTTTCCTTTTCCTCTGCCTAGCACTGAATCTCTAATCACACTAAACTCACCCACAGATGTATAAAACATATAACTAAAAAAGCAATCGTAATGAAAACAGCCATAGCCAAAAATGTGTGGGATATGTCTGTGAAAGGTTTTGTTGCACTCATCCAATTTACTCATCACAATTCTTGGTTTCTGCTGCTTAGTCAGAATTAAATCGTTTGCCTTTCCAAAGCTCTCAAAATAATCATACTGAAGGATGTTGTCTTACTCTTGACTGTCCTCTGCCTAGTGGATAACTGCTCTACACTAACTTTGAGAATTTGCTGTTTGAATTCAGGTATAGGGCATTTATTTTGGGCTTTCAGTTTGTATTTTTTTTCTGCATTTTCTCAGCTACTATCACAGGCATGTTCTAGCCCTTGATGGTACAATCACTGTAATCGGTAGATATGAACGACTTCTCATGTCCATAAGCCAGTCCCATCCTGAAGACAGAGACCATAGTACAGAAAATCAAGGGTCTTGCCCCATGTCCTACTTAACGTCATTAAAATGTAAATGTTTGACTCCTATAGTTCAGCATTCCAACCTCTGCTCAAGTGAGACATGTTGATTAGATCTATTTGTAGAAGAGCTGCTTAATTTCAAATTATCTTAATTCAGCTGCACTCTCAACCTGCTTATGTGTTTCACTTAAATACCCTCTGAGTGAAGTGTTTCTTTACACGGCACTCCGCGGGCTGGGATGCAAACAGAGACAGCCCTAGAAGAAAATTACTATGCCAGAGAAAGGATACAACTAGCAGTAGCAAAATAAAAAGGGAGAAGAAATACCTAACATTCAACCTCAAAGTGCATTACAACCTACAGTCCTGTCATTGCTTTGACCCATTTGTGTGTATATTTATACCTTCTCATGTGGCACTCTTTTGCAGTTGAGGAAGATAAACCGTGAGGAGAATAATAGTTAGGAAAATTAGGTTTATTTCATTTCCATAGGCTTGGAGAACTGTAAGCCCATGACAGTTGCTACAGCATTTTAAAATTAATAAAACTAAGTATATTTGGCTAAGGCAACCATGCAACTTTATATACTTTTTTAAAATAAAAAGCCCCTTTCTTTGTGTGACTAATTTGCAAATGTTGTAGCTGTAAACCTCAAAGCTGAAACTTCAGTGGAGGACTGATGGGGTGTCAAGTGTAGCACTTTTTCCAAGCTAGAACATTGAGCTGTCAACAGAAAGGGTGATCTGAGTTTAAGAAAAGATCCTCAGTGGCACAGCTTCCTTGGCAAGAGTTCTCTCAAGGATAATGTAAGAGCCAGTCTGGCTTGTGAGGTTTTCTCTACATTACCTGTTGAGTTGTTGTAAATCATTAACTGTCCCTAAAATGTTGCTGCAGTTGCTAGGCAGAGGCAGTTAATTTATAAAACATCCAAGTTGCCAGGAAATCTAGATCTAGGCGTTTAAGGGAAAACCATTTTGAGCAAAGAGGGTGGGACACAAAGAGAAAGGAGAAAAATCTTAAATATGCTTAACACTGTGTACTTCTACCAAGAAATAATTATGCCTAGTGAATTTTTGAGAATCTTTACAATATCACATATGGTATGTACTTAATTCAAGGCAGCTGAACCAACAAGAAGAATAATGTTCCAAAGTTGCTGGGTATTCTGAAGTGAAAGCAGTAAATTCTTATTTTTTCTCATTTAACAAATAATTCTTATTTCTTTCCATGTCCAATTTATTCTTTTTCTATCTAGTAAAGATCCTGACTGTTTTGTTGTTGTTGTTGTTTTTAAGCAGCAAGCTTGCAGTGTGCCAGCAGCTGATGCTGTGCAGCATTCTCTGTCCTGCACCTTGAAAACCAACCCTGTTGAAAAGCTGTAGCCTCCTTTTACTAGGCTGATGGATTACAGCTGTATCACTCACCACTGAGAAATGGAAAGCAGAGAATTAGACTAAGAATTTGAGTGAGAAACTGTCCTGCCTCTAGAGGAGAAAACCCAGTTTTCCTGTTTGTATGCTGCTAAGTCTTTGCTTCTCATTTCTGAAATGCAAAAACCTTTGCTCAAAAAATTCTGGTTTATTTTCCTCCCTCCTTTCTCCTATTATTGTTAAGAGTGCAATGTGCAGCCAGAATTAAACTTCAGGACTCAGAAATTAGATGTCTCTCTCAATACACCATCTTTTTAACTTCCCACCTTTTCACACTGCGCCATTAAAACCACACGCTTGACAGCTTTTTTATTTTTATTTCATTTTCTTAGAAGTGTTCTTAAAAGAAAAATAATTATTTTATATCAAATATAATTAGAAGGTGGAAAGCCTCCAACAATACTTTTCACAGACAAAACACTATTCTTTAATTCTGCAATGACTGATGAGAAAGCATGCTGCCCTTTCCCTGTGACTACAGATTAAAGCCCCAGTGGGGACCCATGGAGGTCTCTGCAAACAGCACAAGCCACTATTATTTTAGCCTTGTGATTTAGAAATGGCCTCTCAGTTCTCTAAGCTGACATGATTCTGAAGTATCAACATTCTGGAGGACTTCTCAGGCTTCCTATGGTGGCAGCGGTAACTGGGAAATAGAAGTGGCTTAAAACAGTTTAAAAATAATTAAAAGACTGTTTAACTTATATTAAGGTCAATTGAAATTCACTCATTGCAGATTTTATATGTCAACACCTCTCCTCCCATATGAGCTGACAAACAGATGAGTATAAGTGGAACAGAAATACAGAATGGCTTCAGATCTGTTGGTCTGTTGATCCAGTATGTTACGTTCCCTCTGCCTCACCAGTCAGATATACAATAACTCTGATCTATTTTATATTTGCTTTATAGTTTTTACTTGTAGCTCTTGTAACCCTAAAACCAGTCTACTGAGAAACTCCCTTATCTGGGGAAACTTACATACATATATATATGTAAAGTTAGGTTTAGATATGAATATTTTAGTCCAGAAACAAAATGTTTTCCTTTGGAAAGGCTGTACCTGAGCTACTTCACACCTGCCCAGAGACACTCTATCCACCAGACCGGCCAGAGTCCCATCACACATTTGCAATACACAGGGTCCATCCTTTCTCATAGGATTAAAGGATGCCCTGTGACAACTCCTACATATGGGACATAATGAAAGCTAAATTTAGGTTGAAGGAAAGCACTTCTTGATGTAGAAAGAGGGTTTGTTGACTTTTGTTTTATGGTGTTTTTCCTCCTTTGCTACTGTTCCACCTTTAAAAATAATTATATTTTAAAAGATTTTTTTTTTGTGGGAGGCAAGAGAATATATTGTGAATAAAATCTTTCATTGGAAGGCTTTCCCCATAGTCCCACCTTCCCCTCAGTCCTGATTAAATCGGCATGTTCAAAGTAGCACTCTTCACACTAACTGGTATTTTCTATGAGACATTTTTGTTCCTTTCATCTTCCTGCTCCTGAGGAAAAGTAGGAACTGCTGAACTCCTAATAAACAGTACTTCTGGCTGGAAAATAGGAAGGTTGATTTTCATTCCAGCTGGGCAAAATCTTTTAATTTCCAGAACCTCCCAAGCCACTCTAATCAATTAGAGAATACATTTATATTTTGTTTTGATCATCAACTAATTTTGATTCTTCCAGTTTGTTGATTAAGCTCTGATTAAGTATTTGCCTGTGACAACATCCAGCCTTTAAGTGGTGTCATATTGTGAAGAATCCATTCAAAATACTTACATTTCTAACTTTATAAAACTCTGATTTTGAGGACAATAGTGTAAAACAGTGAAGACCAACAGCTACCAGAAAAATCCTATTCACAACCAAAAATTATTTACATGTATTGTAAATATTTTGATAAAGAATAAACCCCAAAGCTACAGGGTTTTCTCTATGGTAAACCTGGGGGTCCAGCTGAGGAATGAGTGAATGCAGCAATAAGTAACTGCCTAGCATATTAATGGGGGTAAAAGCTCCACAGAAGATTCCCACAGGGCACTGTACCTTCTCTGCACTACAGACCAAACCAGTTCTCTTCAAACAACAGCACTGCTAAGAAAATGCTTTCTGAACTAGCAGTTCAGTTAGCTATATTTTCATCAAAGCACATTCTGATTAAGTAAGCTTATCTCTATAAAAGGGCTGTATTTTAAAGGAAGACAAATTAGTTTGGATAACATGAGAACTGATCCATGCCTTGTTCTACAGCATGAATGAAACATTAAGCACTCTAGCTTCTTCATTGGTTTTTTGCACTCTACCTTAATACCATCCTCCTTTAGTTGTATCCCTGCTTTATGATCTCTTTTTGCCTTCACTCTCTGCATTTCTTCTCACTGGAAAAGGAATAAGGGTGGGAGCATGAGAGATCTCTGATGGATAGAAGTAGAAAAAACAAGAGTGAATGTCTGGACTCACAGGGTCCTGGCTGGCATCGTACTGCCCATCACATGTAGAAGACCAGCAGGACTAGACACGGGATCACATAGCAAACATTCTCTTCTCACTGCTCTTTCCCAGGCTGGAAGAGAATGCTCAAATTCTGTGAGATGGTGAGGGCAAGAAATGTGACAACAGAGTGCAGAACTGGGGTGAAGGGATCTGGTCTTCAGAAAAGTGAAATAGATACTGGAGGGCAGGGGATTAGGTCCCAGGTTGGAATATGGTCACACACATAAATACAGGGCTGGCCTCTCAAAAGGATTTCTTGGTAATGTCAAAAGGACTGGGCACACACACAGTGGTAACACAGGACAGTAACTTGCTGCTGCCAGGTGTAAAATCACAGCTGCAGTGAATTTCTAGATGAAGAGGAAAAAAAGGTAGGGGAGGGGGAGCTTGGAAAATGCAAATGTACCATAGACTTCAAGGACTGCTGCCCTCAAACAGGAGGGACACCCTCACAAGGAATACTGGAAATGCCTCAGGAAGAAGAGTTGATGATTGTCAAAATCATCAGACTGCAGTAAGTCCTTAGTACAGTCTTTGATCACAGGAATATATACACCCAGCCCCCAACACACCCCAAGAGACTTCCCTTCCCTGCCTCTTCTACAGTTTTCTGTTTTTCTATTTCTTTTTTAACTATAGCTGTTGATTCCCTCAATTCAAAGACAGGTCATACCTACAGCTACAAGGAGTGTCATCATGCTGCTGGGTAGCAGCAGTTTGACATTTTATCTTTCCTGAACATTTTCCAGCAAGTAAGAAAAATAACTTTCTAACAACTAAAAATCCCAACAGTCTTCATATAACAATCATGGTGACAAGAAAGTGTTCTAGATCTTACCTAACTAATGGGCATTTTCTTTATTTCTTTGAATGAGAAATAAAGATCCAGTTAAAAATACTTACTTGGTGGATGACATATGGTGTGAAACTTTTAACGGAAACCATTCATCAGAATAAAAACATAAATAAATAAATATGGAGGAAAAGTGACAATATCCTATAGACATGTAAACAAACTGAGGTAGCTGAAGAGCAGACCTAACCAAGAGAGATTATTTTTACTACAGATATAAATCTCAACCCTACCTTCCCAGGGACTGTTACTCCCTAAGCTACCATAATAATGTGATTCGGTTTTGTTTAAGCATACCTTCATTTCCCATGACACTCATGCTAACCAAGGTAATGGGACAAATTGCTGGTGCCAACGGGCAGCGCTGCTGGAACTACAATGGAAAATATAAATCTCATATGAATAAACAATTCTTACCATGAGCAGTGCTGAGCACTCTAGGAGCCATGGTTTAAGTCCCAAAGTACAAATTAGATTCAGAAAGGACCAGACTTTCAGCTCTAGCAGATCACCACAGCTTCCTCAGTACTAGAACAGGACTGGATCTCCAGAATTAACAGAGAGCAGTGTGATGTGCACCTGGATTTATGTTGTGCCATGCAGGATAGAATGAATTGCATCACTGGCATGAGCACTGGGTTCAACAGAGTTGTCCCTCTATTTGCTAGAATTAAAAGAATTATGTTGCAGTTTATAGGGGAACAGCATGCCATGCCTTTCCCTGAAAGTGTGACACACCCACCTTTTGAATCAGGAAATTTTCACTCATTTCCATTCCTTTATACTTGAAGGTAACACCCCACGGCACGATGCTGGCTTACTCCTCGGTCATTAGGCCCTGATCATTAGGCACTGTTGAATCACTGACCCAAAAGATTGTTCGTTAAAGGAAGCACAGGACTTTTACCAGAGAAAGCTACATAATAACTAATGTTAAGGGAAGACAGGAGCATTTTGTGTAAGGTGCAGGGTAAGAAATCTAGTTTTTGAGGTAAACCAGGCCTTTGAACATCTCAGACAAACTGCAGCTTCACATTGTACAACAGTAATTTTAAAAAAAACAGCAATACAAACAAAAATCACCTGAGGTCTGACAGTCAGTGGTCCTCCACAGCATAGTAAACTCTTAAGGACCATCTCTTTGGTTTTGTATTTTCGCCATTAAACAACACTTGTGAAAGCATCCTCTGTTTTGAGCTGGCAATGGAACCGATGGATTTGCACATACACACCCCTGCTGTGCTTATTAGCATTCTAAGTTGCTTCACGATTAACTACTGCAGGTAATTTGTTGGGAAGCAGAAAAATGTGAAAAAAGTATTAGCTTTATAAATAGCAAGATAAAGTAGAAATAGCAACAAAAAGTGAAAAAATTCTTGCTGTGGAGTTCTCTGATTCATTTTTTTTTTGAAAAAGATTTTAAAAAGACTTACAAAACCTTTATAATTTTTTCCCTACTAAAAATCTTCCAACAGAAAGCCATCGTTATTCTCCAGTTGTCCAGTCTGGATAAGAGGCCTGGTCTATTAAACAAATGGTTGAAATACTACTGATGATGTATTGATACAGAAAACTTTAACAAATCCACCTGCATTACATGCAACCAAAAATCCCAGTGATTCAGGCAGCAATCAGCACACATGTATGCTCTCTGAGATAATGTCTCCCTGGTATTGTGATGTTGCACTATACATTGTATGGTCTAGATGCCACCATGATAAGTTCTCTCATAGCCATTTGATAGACCTCTACGTGCATATGTACAGTGTTACCACTGCAGGTACTATAAGCAGTGTCTGATGGTTCTCTTATCCCTCATATCCAGGTACTCAAATCCCTAGTATGGATCTGTAAGCAAATTCCCCACAGCTACACTACTTCAAAGGAGAAAAATATTTTTTCCAGGGAATCCTAGTTGTGACTATCATCCAGCCCTACTTAGGAACCATGGGCACCAAATAGCTAATTCAAGACAGACTGGATGAAAGGGGAGAGAACCAAGAGTTGTGAATCGTGCAAAGCAATCAAATTAGTATCGCATTCAGAACAGATTCTTAACTGTAAAGTACTATTTAGTGATCTAAGAGAGGTTGGATTGCATTTTCCACCACTGCTTGGACTGCCCAATCTTTTACAGTAAAAAACTTGGCTTTCAAGAAACTGTGCCTTCTGCAACTAAATCATTTAGCTCTAAAGGCTGTCTAGAGACCATTACACAAGCTCAGGTAACAATGACAGATTTCAGTCTACTGTGGTTAAAATGTTTCACTTCAAACATGTTTTTAGACAGAATGCCAATATCTGTCATAATCAACTTGAAGCTTGTGCTGAGTAGCCTCCTTGTCTTAGCTAGTCCTCCTGAGGACTCGGTTAGACAGTTCTCACAAGACAGATTTGCCATTTAAATGTATCAACACTTCCAGTTTTAAGTACTAGCTACTACACGAGGGATGAGAGACAGACAGTAAGCAAGTGGATGTCTTCCCACTACTGAAGGCATTTGGTGTTTGCTTACCTGTTAGTTTCAAGCTGTGTATTTGCAAACCAGTAAAGCCTCAACTATCAGTCCAATTATATGTTCATGAACAATGTGCAGCCTAAACACTGAATAATCAATTCTATTTTCCAGTCTTAGTGCTGGCAAACTTTGTTTCCATGTAAATATTTTCTTAGGTTCTGCCATCTTTTCTCTTCTATTATATATAGATTTTACAGGCCAGGTAAGAATTCTAGTGGAATTACTTAGAGCCAATCTCACTGTGAGAGAGCAAGATCTGTTAGTGTCATCTCAATTATAATTATTTTTTGTATAAAAAGACATTCTAAATAGAAAAAAGCCATGAAACTCATAAAGCTAGGAAATTTTCTGTGTCTTTACAAGTAAAATAATAGAATAAAGGTTCATGGAGTCATATGGAAATATATTTTCACTTATCCTGAGGCCATTTAAATAGGAAACATCCAATAAAAAAGTGAGGTTAGTCTTCACTTCAGGAGAGAGCTTCGAGGAAAATATTGGATGCTTGTATGTATACTGGCATGATGGCTTTAATAATGGGAAACTGACTGAACTCAACTTTCACTGTGGAGACTCTCCTCTTTTTACAACTGTTCAGGGGAAGGCACCATAAAATGCCTCCACAGGCCTAATTTTGTGATGTGGATTTTGACAGAGATGCTGTTCATAGTCACGAAAGTAAAAGCTCCATAAAATCTGAAGGAAGCAGTGTGTAAATTGAATCTAAATGGACTTCAGCATATTAAAAACAAAAGCATTTCTTAAAAACAAGTTTTCTTTTCAATTCTCTTGAACAGTTTGTACTTGGATTTCACTATATGATTTTTCTGATCAAAATAAGCCACTTGAACAGAGCAGGTTCCTATCTTCTAAAGATGAAACAGAATATAAATTGGAGTTGACTACGCACTAGTTATTAATCTTTGCTGTAATTATAGTATTTGGCCAGTAGCTTTTATTGAGGTAGGTTAAAATTTATTGCTCATCTGAGATAACTAATTCTTTTACATGAACTTTCCAAGGCTGCATTGACCATCTCAAAGGCATTAGTAAATTAATACATCCATATACAGAGCATTACGATTTCCCAGGTATCCATTTAAAAACTAAAGATATTGTAAACTGGGCAATTCACAGAACTGTTTATATGAAACCCATGCTTTTAACTCAGTGTAATATAGTATACATTACAATTCTAGCTTGAATTGTTGGAAAGAAGCTTGTCCATAATTACGTTACTAAAGTGACTTTTTAAGGTTGTAAAGAAAAAAGCAGCAAATAGATTAGGTAAGAAAAGGTCTGATTCTGTTTCTGTGACAGAGAAATACCGTGGTATTATCAATAACAGGTGAAAATTTCAAGCACTACACAAGGAGACCAAAACTTGACCAGTAGAGAAAACAGGAAGTTAATACATTAATTTGCCAGTCTGCCTTGCATGATTTCACTAGAACTGTACTTTGCACTTTTGCAGAAGTTGCTCCTATGCAGACAGCAGATGTCTTCTGGTTGAAAGACCACAGTTTCATGAATGGTAAGAGTTCATTTGAACAAGTGGCAGAGTATTTCCACAGAACTCTTTTGAGAGGGTGCATGAGACCCTGCAAAAGCCATACTTACAAAGCCTCCATACTAAACCATCCCGAACCCCTTTGAAATGAGCAAAAGGCTTTCAAAAGCAAAATCCAGTTCCTTTCTAAGGACAAATAGAATAGTAAGCATTTAAAATTAAAAACAAAAACAATAAACATAAAAGCACTTGTAAGTGAAGATCTTACTGTGTCTTTGGTGCACAAGTCTTAGGTTTGCTTTAAATCCAACTTAGACACTTTTTGGGGTTTTGGCAGCTGTACAGTCCCCTCTACGCACCAGGAAAAGTCTCTCTGCCATCCTGCACTTCTGCCACGTTGTCTGTTGCTGTTTCTTCTCAGCAGTTTCTGATGTGCAACAGAAGCTTCTGTTGGTGGGCTCTCCTGCCTGTCTGCCCTTACTCTCTGCAAGCTGCTCTCCCAGCAGCAGGTTCAATCACTCCCAGGGCAGAAGTCTCCCTTTCTCTCCAAGGAGTCTCTCTTCTCACAGTCATTTCCTTTCTGAAGAACACAACATATAAAAAATAATATAGAGAGTGCCATGTTACGGAAGAAACTTAGACATAAATATTTTTTCCTTCTATTTTCACACATTTTATCTCATCAGTTTTAAAATCTATGAACAATTTGGTGAATATGAGAAAATTTTAATTAAATTTTAAATAATTAAATCTATAAAACTTATAAAAATATATATCGCTCATTATACAAATAAACTGCAAATACCAAAAAGGCCACAGTTTTTTTGTGGACTGGTACTTTAGTCCTTGCTAATGGAAGACTCATGCAGAGATGTGTGGTGGGAAGGAGACTTAACCAAATAGCTAACTGTCCATACTGTAAATCTTATATTTGCCCCACTGCTCAACACAAAGTGCTGTGATCCTATGTGTTCCTGAAGAGATTAAACTGCAAAGACAAACCATGCATATAGACAATAGTAGTTACATTCTTGCTTCCCTAGACAATTCTTAAGTCCCCAGAAACCTGATTTAGAACATTTATCTTTTAATTAAAAAAAAAGCAACATAGGAAAAATGTTATTATCCATAAACATTCTGACCATAGTTAATACACTGAAATTTGCTTTGATTCATTGCCAATGGAATTGTTCCAGAATTTTATACAACATCATATTGATAGAGAATATAGATTTCATATTGCAATTGCGATAGAGCACTGACAGTAAAGTTCTAGAAGGAAATGCTTTTCTTAAAACCTTTTGTTCAGATGTTGTCTAGGAAGCAAGCTTATTCAATCACTCGCCATCATCACTGCCCAGCCACTCCAGTTCCTCCAGGTTTTGTAAAGACCCATAAATGAATGGGTAAGAGATTCAAATCAGTGCCCCTGCTGAGGGCAAGACAGGTGTGCTTTGGTCATCAGATCTTAATTGGCAGATAAGAGGTTACCAATTAACACACACATACATTAGAAACATCTGCAGAACTGCTGTTGCTCCAGTAATGGGAATATTAGGGTGAGAAGGCTTAAGAGTCAGGGAGAACAAAGTCTGAAACAAATGGGCTTCAAGATTGTTTCTTCTGTGTAACAACAGTATATACCAATTTCCATGACTGAGCAAGGCTCTCAATCTCACACCATTAATAATGTTCTTCATGTTTAAAATCCCTATCTGTGAGGCAGTAGTGCTGGAACACAACTGTTCCCATGGGACAGGGAAAGCACTGCTCATGGGAAAAGCTACTACATTATTAGAGCAACTGGCAGAGTTGGAAAGAATAGTCCACTGTTCCTTGATTACTTGTAACTTGATTACTACTTCTCAAGTGGAAGAAGATCTTTAAATCCTTACCTCCTTTCATATTATTTTATTCACTTCTTATTTCTAGGTATTACATTGTCATTTTAATTTACTTCTCCTTCCTTTCCCTAAAAATGGGGCTCCTGTCCTGAAGACTCCAAAATATAGTCTTATACTCATCTAACAAATAAACTTCCAGACTTTGAGTGAAATTACTTTAACCCATACCCATTACTTTCAGAACATCACTAAGACGTAGGAGATTACCTCCAGGGGTCCCTTACTACCTCAGCTGTTTTATGATTCCATGGTTATAATTTATAATCTTTGCAATTTAAGAATATAGATGTTCTGCTGCTAAGAAAAGAATGGATTCTAGCCGATCTGAACAATTCCTTGTTTCGCCATTTCTGTCTAACACTTTGAATGTGATTGTTGAGGGAATTCCCCAGAACCGGAAGAAGCGGAAGCCTGATAATCAGAAGGGAGAAGTCAGTTGCTTTTATATTCAGTCCTTTGGTCCTTTCCAATTTTTCTCTCCTTTTAAAACCAAAGCCTCTCAGAAAAATTCATTTTTGTAGGGATGGTTGGCAGAAAGGATGGCCCAATTGAATTAAAATGAGAAATCATACACTGGGTTTCAATGCAAACAAATGCAGCCCTTTATTGATACAAACTTATTTGGGGATCACTAAATATGTCACATCCAGAATCAGAGTTCCCTACTGCTGGTGCAGTCCTTTGAGCAGATTGCTGAATGACTGCTATTCACAGCAAACACTGAAAAACAACCTCTCAGCTTTGGTATGTACTCAGGAAGCTCATAACCTCTAGCACAGGGCAAGCAATGAGAATTGGTTATGCATCAGGGGTTTTGATGAGGGAAAATGCTGTGCCTCTTCTCTCTTTTTTTCTGAATAAAAAAAACACAGAGCTTTTCCATTGTTTGTTTTTCTCTTAGAGGAGTCATTAAAACTGATTGCTCTGGCTGATTTACAGGAACCCAGGTTAAAACAATAAAGAACTAAAATGCTTACTGAGAGGATAATGCAATTTGCTTTGCTAGTTATATCATTGCAGGTGGGCACAGCTCTAAGTCTGAACATTCCCACAGAAAATATCCTCAAAACATGATGTTAATAGACAATAGAAAACAGTTAGAACAGTTTTCACAGGAAGGATAATTCCTGGAGGCAGAATATTTGTTAGTGAAATGAACTGAATTAACTTCTTAAATTAACACTGTGTGACTTACACAGATTCAACAGACTAACCCTTTCACCTCCAGTTACAAATTGTTTGCTACTTACAGGAAGAATAAGCCAGATTAACAGTCTACACTGTCAGGTAATTTTATTACATGAATGTCATCAAGTATAAAAAAAGAAACAAAACCAAACTGTGTGATGTGAGATGAGAGTTTCTATCTCATGCCCCAACTGAATACAAATGTGCATACTTCCAAACCTTCTCAAATTGATGACACTTTACTATAAATCAAAACCGTGCACATCTCTCTGACAAACACTCTTAAAACCCCCTAGTTCCTTTATAGGCAATGTTCTAGCAATCAGCATATATCCACTGCAAGTGCCTGACAGAAAGGTGGCAAAGAATACTTGACCTGCTTGTCTAGAGCTGTGTCGTACATGAGAAAGTTTTTGATTACAGCTGTATTTTCAACACCTGAATACCCCCTTCATGTATTCCTTTGCAAATATGACTCGCTGATTTCAAATGCAGCATTCCACCCTGGCTGGTGGAAGAACAGAGGCTGGTCGTACGTAGGGCTCCTCTCCTTAATGTCTTGCACCATCCACTTTCACAGTGTGATGTGGAAGAAGCACAGCTGTGTACATTTTGATGCCTTGGATTCGGTTTCCCTGGAGCCCAGTCTTGGCTAGTGCTGCACACATTTTCTTTTCCTTTAGCACATGGCTGCATGTGGCTGACAGGATGCACACACATAGACTAAGTACTTTTGGAGCCCTCTGTTATTGCCATAGTATGAAGCTAGTCTTGGATAAATTAATCACTCTGTCTTAAGCCAGAATATGAACGTCCCTCTGCTGCAGATACTTGCTTAGTCTTTACCCTTTCTTTAGGTTATTATTCCTAAATTCTAGGGAGGGGTAAGAAAGACTCAAATGGATCATCTGGTGCATCCACCCACCCCATATCAACTAAAGCATCTCTGTCAGATTGTTTTGTAACCACTCTTTAAAACCCAGCCTCTATATGCAATCTATTCTAGTCCTTAACTATCTTTGTCATTGGTGCATTCTTTCTACAAAGTTTGTCCTAAATCCGCTTTCGTTCCAGTTAAAGCATATTACTTTTTGTCTCACAACTTAAACAGAACAGTTCGTTCACCTTCCCCTTTGCAGAAATTTCTAAAATATTTAAAACCTGGTGCATATCTCAGCTGTCTTTTCTTTGGACTAAAATCCAGTCCCTTCCATTTTTCCTTACAGGTCAGCAGAGTTTCAGACAAAGCAGCTAAGAGAACAAGACAGAGAATATAAGGTCGCGTTCTTTACCACTACCTGAAATTTCAGTCAAGAAAGTTAAAGCAGAGTTAAAGGAGAGTCAAGACACTTTCTGTACAGAATTTGAATTATACTCACAGCTGAAAGCTTCCTCTACTTCAGCACTTTCAGGAGTTTTATCAAACAAACCAGACACCCTTCAGCATAGTAGCAAATACAAAGTTCAGAAAGGCTACAGGCAGCTAAGACTGCCTCCAGAATAAACTGACAGAACCTGGAAAAGTTTTTTATCAGTTCTAAGCAACCCCAAAGATTCACATTTACATATTCACAAACCTTTCTACTTGGAGAGCTTCTTCTTATGACATGGAAGATCTTTCCCAATCACCATGGCTGCTGGGTTGACAATCTCAGCCATCAGTGGGTCCAGCTGAGATCTCTCTCAGTTCATAGGAGAGCGTTAACACTTTCTCCACCATTTGCTGAGTAGATGTTCCAGGTATCTTGCATCAGCACACTTGGTGCTTTTTAAGTCATTCTTGGTGTTCCTGATTCCTTAGAACTCAGCTGGAGCATTCCTGATGAGAAAGTTGCGTAACAATGCTGAGTATGTGCAAATAAACACCTGAATACAGAATCTGATCAGTTTTAGGTTTTTTTTTCAGAATAGGAGACACTTTTTTTAATCCAGCTTGATACAAAAACTAGGTTCATTACTGGATTGCTAACTGCATGTATTGTTAACTTGTACCACCAAATTCAGTATCTGTCTCTCAAAAAGGAGAGTGCAAACAGAAGCAGTGCCATACCTCTGATGTCGAAGTGATGTAGAGGCAGTTTATTTAGCAATATGATGCTCCAGCATGACTCTGGACAGCAATCTTGCTTGTGGAGAGCTGTATAATATGTAAGGTTCACCACAAATTATGAAAATGGAGAATCCAATTCCTCGACAAGTTAAGGAAGTAGTCTCAAAATGAAATCTGCAAGTGGATATACGTAAGTAGGCCCCTTATGTTTCTTTGATAGGGGTCCTGAGGAATGAGTTCATTATCATAATGCGTTCAAAATAATAGGAGGAAAAAAGCATAGCTTCACAACATCTGATAGCAACTAGAAATGTTTGGTATATTGACAGATTAAACAAGTTATCTAAAGGTATTTGGATAGGTACTGAATTAAACAAAATATAATCAACTGCACCCTGTTTTCTCCTCTATAAATTGACAATAGGATCATTTACATAAACTTTTTATAAATTTACTCTTCAAGGTAAATTTGGAAGATTATTTTTATTGGATGTAAGCCAGTGAACATGTAGGATAGCAGCTAAGCCTCACAAGAACATTTCTGATTAATGGGAATGTTTTAATTATATAGATGAGAAGTCAGAAAATGGTATTTCATATCTAGCCTTTGTGGGAGGAAAAGAAAAAAAAATGAAAAGCAGCACACGATCCTAAGTACTAGGATTATAGTATTAAAGGAAATGTATTCATCCTTCCAGACCAAGTCTGCTCTGATTTTTAAATGAATGACTGAAAAAATACTGATTTGTGATCACTGGTGAAGCTAGAAAAGAGTAAGAAAACCCAGATTTTAAATGATAGCTCTCCAAATGATGTACTGGATCTGCATCACAGCTATTCAGCTGGAGACACACTGGATCTCTCCTCTAGCTAGGGGAGAGGACTCACAGAACAGTCAAACAATTTATCTAAGGTCACCCAGAAGCAGGGACAGAGCCATGCTGCCCGAGTTTCAAGGCTATGCTCCTTTGTTACATCAGTAACATACACATCAATGCAGTCTCCTATTGTGCCAGGTAACACCCACTCTAGTATCACTACAGGCAATTCACAGGATCTAGAGAGAGCAAGGAGATTAATTTGCGTCATCAGTATATACAACAGACAGAGCAAATAAATAGTTGTAAAATAAGTAGGAAGCAAAACTTTACATTCCACATTGGTCTGAACTGTCTTGCTTTATAGCCAGTGTTTAATTCAGCCTTATAAAATTTAAGGTACATTACTTTCAAGCCGTAGATCACTGTCAGAGTGAATCCTTGATCAGCCCTTGATGGACGACACTGACAGGCAGTTGGCATTTCAGGACAGTCTATGCAGCATTTCAGGCTGTACGAGGGGGAAAAGAAGAAAAGAAAGTAATTATGATAACTGAAGACACAAAGCTCCTTCTGCCTTCATCCATATTCTATGAGCATTCCCCCTTCACCCTTCGCCTTCCACATTATTAACTGCGCATTTAGCAGTGGAATAAAAACTAACACAGAAGCCACTCATCTAAGGCAGACTGGAAACGTCGGGTTGAAATCACAGGGTGCCATGTGGAAAAGAACCCCTGGCCTTTACAGTTTTTTGGTTTGATTTGTGAATGAAGTGTGAATACCTAAGGGAAACGTTCATTCTCCAAATGGCTGTGGATAGCATAACTAAATAAACACATAAGAGAGCACTTTCTCTTTTAAAAACTTGGTAGTTGCATTCACATTATAATTGCTAAGTGATATTTGTGTTCAAAACAACACATTAATCATAAGAGACATGACCTTTAGAAAGATAACATTCTTGCTCCTTTTTTTGTTTGTTTTTACCTTGGGACAAGATACTGCATATGTTAAGGCAGATCACAATACAAATGGAAGAAAGGATAGAGTCATTTAGATCATGCCAGCTACAATTTTACGTAAGGAAAAATATAGTTACATGAAACTCTTTCTGCAAGGTTCAGCAGAGCATTGTTTGGTGATCTTGTTTTAACTACTAGATAACATTTTCACGCACTGATTTCATATCTAATCAATATAATCTTTCTGATAAATGAGACTGATGTCAGAAGGGAGGCAGAAATTCCATCCAAGATCAGAATACCCAAGATGGAAAAGAAACAATCAAAAAACCATCAAGAATAATTTCCAGTCTGGGTTCTTTCTTTTCAGTGTTGTCTGAAGTATCTTACCTGGAGAAAAGAGATGTAGTCTAAGCCAGAAAGACCTTGTTGGTCCAATATATCTACAGAAAGTTTGTTCTGTTTTATTTCCTTCAAAAATCTATATTGTAGAGGTCATTTCAATAAAAGTCATAATGAAAATGGGTGAAGAAAATATGCACTCTCTTACACTTGTGCACATGCATGAACATATCTATAATTCATTAAAAGGGATCAGAAAGGAAAAAATAAGTTTATCCTTATCAATCATGCAAGCTTTTTTGGTATAAAGGAAGGGCCTTGGATTGGTACCCTGGATTTGCAAATTCTATCCCCAGTAATTTAATTATGTGACCCATCAGAAATGAAATTGCATGTCATGAAATACTGCATAACCCCATAAATAATTAGTGTTTCCATTTTCCAAAGCAAATTGATAAAACTAGTATTTGGGTTAGTTCTTTCATCCCAAGAAGCCCTGTCAGGCTTGTGATGTTAATTCAATCTTTCACAGTTGGAATGATAAAACCAGAGATTTTCAAACTGAATCTCCTTGCCAGTATGCAGGGCAGGGTAGATTTAGAGCAGTTTTAGGAGATTCAGAGGCAACACAAATTCCTTTTAGAATACAAAAAATATTGTGAGGATTAATTAACTATTTTTATAAAAATAATTGATTTAAAACAGCCATTCTCCTGCCTAATTCACCAAGAGGAAAGACATGCTCTCTTTGTGTGGAATACGGGACGGGACTTTTCCAACCATATATTTTAACAATCACAAGTCAGGTGTCATTTGCACCAAAAGCATTTTGTATTTTTTGTAATACCAATACTCCCTTATGAGAAACCCCAACTGAATACACCCTTGGTGATCACCTGACTCTGCAAGCAGATCTTGTCCTTGCATTTGAAACCTATAAATTCTGTGGCAGATACCTATCAGTGCATCTCAGTCTCCCATCAACCTAGTTTAAGTTCAGACATTTTTTAAAAGAAATGTGAATTCACTTCATGTGAATTAAAAATAAAAGCAAACCTAAGCAAATGAAGATATTGATTTAAGCAGCATTCAGCAAATTCTACCTTACAATACATGCAGCAACCTTAAGTGACTCTTCTGATCCTTAAGGCTTGAGATCCTGGCAAGGCTGCTAATGAATTCAGCCAAGCAAGACTGGCTGCTTGCTAGAAACACAGCAGTTTAAAACCAAGGCAATTGTCAATTTTGGCCCAACATTTGTTTCTGGAGAATGGCATATGAATTAGGGATAGAACTGCTCAAAAATCAAAACCATCCTGCCGGGAGTATCATATTCATTCAGATGGAAGAAATGAGTCTTGGCTTATTTCAGTCTTGCTTGCTAGGAAAGCAATTCAGAATTCACCCAGCTTAAACCTTTATCAACTTGAACTGTCTACATTTCTATTAGCAACCTCGATTGTTGCTAACCCTGATTGGGACACAGACAGAAAACAATGTGGCAACTATAATCAGATTTTAATTTTGTTCATGGTGAAGTTTGCAGGTGCTTCCCATGAAGCTTAAGGACAAGTATAATAGTGTGGAGGATCTGGACAGTGAGAGCCTTGGTGTTTGGTTGCAATCACACACCTAGGCTGGAATACAAGATCCAAAGTGGATAGATAAGAGTCCTCAACTGCAGAAAAACTGTGATTATGAGAAAATAAAGTACTGCATGTAGTGTCCCATTATGATTATAAAATTGACATGTCACATCATCAAAAGGAAAAAATCAAACAACCTTTCTCAGGTCCCCGATAAAATCCAGACATATGGTCATTTATAGCTGTCCTGATACGGATTTCCATACACTAGCAGGCCAGGCAGATTCATCTGGTACCCAAAAAATGCCCCATATCCCCACAGAAGAAAGAAAAAATGTAAAGGCAACATACCATGTGGAGTAGAGACAAGGGAATTTATTCTGCCTCTAATATTTTGAATAGCGTCAGTATTAGTAGAGGCTGACAGGATGTAGCAGCATGTAAACCACATCCTAAGCAAGGGAGGAACTATCACAGAATCACAGAATTCTCTGGGTTGGAAGAGACCCCAAGGATCGAGTTCCAATGCCCCTGCCACAGACAGGGCCACCAACCTCCAGGCCTGGATCTAGACAATGTTGCCCCATCTAACCTGGCCTTGAACACCTCCAGGTATGTTTCAGATTTCTCTCCAGCTAGTGGCATAGCTGCTCTACCGGCTAATGTCTCCAAATGTTGTTCATGAGTTTGCTACACTAGTGGTCCAAATGGAGCCTTCACTACACAGAGATAACTACAGCACTTTGCCTAGAAACACCACCTTCTACACAGTAAAGCTGCCAAGGAATTTGCTTATGATATAAAGTTCATGATTTAGGACAACATTTATGAACCAGAATATAACAGCAGCAGAGGTAAAATATTTTTCAGCTGGCATGAGGATGATACATGTCCAGCCTGAGGCATAGTGCTTGGATAGCAGAGGCCTGTTGGACTACATGGATGAGGAAGCAATGCTGCTCACCAGTGCCACTACTACTCTACTCCATATCTAGGCAGTGTCTCCCAGGTGGAGATGTGACCAGTGCTGGAAATGGCCAAGTGTGAACACTGTGGACTATCCTCCATCAGAGCTCTGACCTTCACTGCTGGATGATTGCTGTTGCCAAGTTGCAAGGAGGACTTAGAAGGAGTAGCAGCACTTAAGCCCCGATGACACTTTCAAACATTTACAAGTCAGGTCCCAAGACAGCTGCATTTGAACTCCTGGGCCAAAAGCAGCCCAAGCTTTTAGATTTTCCATCTCTTCGTGGATCAAAAACATGTTACAAATCTCTGATGGACCCTTCTCTCTTTTTGGAGTAGCTTTATTAGCTAATAGTTTATAGCATTTACTTCATTTGTAACTAACTGGATGTAATCTTCAAAAGTAACATACAAACACACCAACAAAGCCTAGGCAAGAAACCTTCATGAGCTCAATCACAAAATATTGATAAGACTCCACATAAGAAATTTACTTATGTTCCTCGTAAGCCTCTGTAATTAAGTTTTTAACATCCATTTGTCATTTATTAACTCCTAAACTACCATTTGTAAATAGTCCCCAAATAGAAATTGTTATGTAAATCTTAATTACCAATTTTGTTTCTGGACTTTTGTGAGCTGAACTACTCCACAAAGAAACAACCCATTAAGGGATGTGTTTCTTAAAATTAATGAGGTGAAATATATTGCTAAAGTAACCGAAGCAGTGCATCACCTCCTATTCCTAACAGTACTGCATCAGAGTGCCACATTGCCTCTGGACAGCGAAGTAGGACTGTCATGATTTACTTATCTGATTGAATCTTTATTTGCTAATTATTCCCCCTGGTCAACTGTAAGAGGAATGTGAGCATGGGCACAAGCTATAAAGTAGACTCTTAGTTGGCTTCGATATGCAGTTTGGAGCTCTGCTGGGGATCTATTTCTCCCAAACACTTCTTGGTTTTCTCAGTGTTCAGCCACTGTTCCAGGAGAATGATCACAGATGATCACTGGTGATGTACTTCACATGGAGTCAGGAAAGGTCCTCGGAAACGACTCCTGGTACAGAGGAGCTCTATTCGGGTAGAACAGAGGATGTGGGCTATCTCAGGTCTGGCATATAATGCCAGATGATTTTCATCAGATCACACACTCCCCTCAACATGTCATTGCAGCCAGCCTGCAAATGAAGGCATAAGACGGCAGGGAGATTCAGAAACAATTGCTTTTAAATATTTCCTGGCAAGACACAGGCAGCACTGGTCATACTGTCATACGCCTACTGTGCACAGCGCGGGGGAAGGGGCTGGTTAACATTTCCCACATTTGTGCATGAGACACTATAAAGACTATGGCAAGATTTGCAACCCAGTTTTGATAGTCAGCCTCTGCTCAGGAACAGGAACCTCAGCTGCCAGGTCCAACTATCAGTTCCTCCCCAGCATGGCATACCATCAGCTTGCCTTTTCAGTCCAACTAGGGAGTGTTGGCACAGCTGGCTGACTTCAGGCAGCCCCTGTGTTGGAGCACTTCCAGAAAGGAATCTGAAGACATTATTCTAGGCTGTGAAGTTCAATTTGTACTACAGCGTCTTTGGGAGAATATTTCTTCTAACAGATTCAGACAGAAATTGAAAAAAAATATTAAAAAAATAAATAAAAGCATTTTAAGCTTCTGTGGTGTGGAAAACACATGAGGTTTTACCACAGAAATTTGTGTGAACATTTACATGCAAACACATGTTCATATGTGTTTTTGAGAATGCAGTTTTCAGTATGTTGGATTAGTTTCCCAGCTGGTACAAACAAGCATAGTCCCAGCTTTTCAGTGCAGGGAGTGTCCATATAGGTACAATACCAGTTTACGTCAGCTGAGATTTTTTCCTGGGTTAGGCTCAAATGTGTCTCAAACCTCAAAGCAAAGTGAAATCTGTAAAATTTCATTGCAAATGCACAATTCAGCTCAGGTTCATTCAAATGTATGCACACAGACTGAGTCTTTTAAATACTCAAACCGGATACATTTTCAGCTGCAAGTTCTATTGTGAACATTTCACAAGGATTAAATTGAAATAAATTTTCAAAATCAGATAATATTATCCTGTAATTTCAGCAAATCAAAATCCAGAAATCTTGTCTAGTTCTAACATCCATCTCTCTGTGATTTATTTCTTAAACTATACAAAAAGGCATCCCTTAGATTAGCATTTAACACTCAAGTTTATCAACATTTGTAGTGATAGAACAAGGGGTTAATGGATTTAAACCAGAGAGGTGGATTTAGATTAGACATTAGGAAGATATTCTTCCCTGTGAGGGTGGTGAGGCCCTGGTACAGGTTGCCCACAAGATCTCTGGCTGCACCGTCCCGGGCAGTGTTCAAGGCCAGGATGGATGGGGCTTAGGGCAATCTGGGCTGGTGGAGGGTATCACTGCCCATGGCAGGGGAGTGGAACTGGAAGGGCTTTAAGGTCCCTTCCAGGCCAAATCATTCTATAAATCTATGGTTCTAAGCTAATTGTGATTAGGACCTTCAGTCCTCATTTGGAAATAAATGAAAGCACTTTTAGAAAAAAACACATTATGAAAAAAATATCAAAAACCCAAAGCTTTATGTTTCATCATTGTGCTTCCAGTTTCTGTACAAATCGAAGTACTTTGTGGAACATGTTTGAAAGGAAGTGAAAACTGGTCTGATGCATTTATCACGTAAAGACTGTATCTTGTTTTATCAGGATGTCTCTTTTTTGTTCTGAATTACTTTTACAGTATATAGTTATATGACGTAGAAGTAAACAAATATTTTACAGTGTTGCTAAACTTTATAGAGGTGCAAAGACAAGGTCTGTAAGTTTCTAGTCTGATTATATGTGACAGATTATTACAACAAATCAGTAATAATTAGAAACATGAAACAATTCTGCATGATTAAGCTTAGGTACTTTTCACAAATTCTTGAGTTCTAAAGAGCAGGCAGTATCATACTATGTAGTTTGAAAGGTCAACCAGTTACTAGACTCAAACAAGAAAGTATCAGGGTGGCTGAGAAAATGACATTTGGATATTCAGAGAAATGGGGGAAAAAGAACAAAAATAGGTGAAAGAAATTAAAGAACACACACCAGAGAAAATGGTTATACTATTGGGTTTCCTTCTAATATACTTATTTTAAGTTTGAAACTCTAGATCTTTTTTTTTTTATTTCACAGATGAAGACAGCAAACCCCTAAACATTCCTCTCTACTGGAAACTGACTGAATTTTTTTATTATGTTTTCATTAATAATACATTAATAACAGGGTATGACGTTATGGTCAAGTAACACAAAAGACAGAGTCCCTTGTTCCCAGAAGTCATTTAGCTGATTATATCAATATGTGTTTTCAGCACAGAGTGTTAGACACAGGTTCAAATGTTCTACACTGAACACTTGTGCATTAATATGAGAAAGTGTCATTCAGCAATAGAGGTAAAACCAAACTGCCAATACAATGTATGTGCAGTAGTGCAGGGTGTGAAAGCTAACACACAGCAGCTGTTCCAGACTGGTGTGGCACATCTCTTTGGAAAAGGGTTTCTGAGAGACTGTGTTCCCTTGGGAAGTACTGCCGCCTTGGCTCCTGCCAAGGTGCTCAGCTCATTCACTGTCATGGGCTCAGCAATCTAAAACTCTCCCACAGTCCCAAGGCAAAGGATGTAGTCACTGAGCCTGCCTGGGAGAGGTACTACAGGTAATAAATGATATGTTCAACTAGATACTCATCTGCACCCGAGTCCCAGCTTTCCTTGGGACATTTCAAGAAAAAGGATGAAACCTAAAAGAAAATGAAAATTTCATTGCAAATATAAACAATCATCTTTAATGCTCAAGAAAGGAGGATTTTTACCTTACTTCTCTAATACAATAAATGCTTAAACAAATAAGCAACCCTGGAATCTATGAAAACAAAGCTGACCTCATCTACCTGCTTGCAGAAAAGACAAGCGAACAAACCAGAAATAGCACCTATGACTATACCAGGTGTTCAGGAAGACTCACTGGGGTGCTGAGCGCAGTATTTACAGGCCTATGTAGGTTACACTGGACTAAAATAGAATTGCTCACATAAGGAGGAGAAAGGTGACACAGAAACCTCTGACTGATTTACTGATTTGTAATGTCAATTAAGCTCAGCTAAGCAGCAAGCAGATATCTTACAGAAATTACACCTCTCTGTTAGGAATACACAAATAAAGTTCTGGTCACTACTGAGGAAGCATAATTTTCTAGGTTCACAGAAATTGTGGATGAATATGACCAATAAAGAACCATATTTGCATTATTCAAAACACTCATCCCAACTTTTCTTCAGCTGTACAGGCCACCTGAATACATATGAATTGGAAACAGAGCCAGTATTGCCCTCAATCTAGATTGCACACTTGATTAACCTGGAAGAGTTCACAGATATGTCCTATCATTATTTCTCCCTCTTAGTAACTGGCTTCAAAAAAATTACAATGGCAAAAAAAAGCGAAGCACAAACAAAAGCCCAAACAGGAAATAGCGTGGCTATGCCTTCTAAAGCTCATGCCTCTACTGTTTGCTGACAGCATAATGCAGAGCCAATTTCTTTTCAGTATCTGAGCCTTAGCTGGCTATCTGGATAGTAGACCACCAGGAATGCCATACAGGGAATCTGAAGGTTGTTCTTGATGGAGCTCTGTCTATTTGGAATAAGAAGACAAGAATGTTGTGCTGCAGCCATACCAAAAGCCTTTCTATTTCACAGTTTTACATTTTTAGAGATCTACTGTAAAAGAGCATGAGGAACATGTGAGATTCAGTAGCAGTTCAGATGTAGCAGCAATGATCTACATGCACGATGACATCTAAATCATCCTTTTAGTGCTGTTATTAGCTTTCAAAAAGAGCGATAAAATACCCCTGGTTCCAAACATAGAGAAGCAGCATGCCAGGAAAACAAAAGCACCCTCAAGGGGATCAGCAGATACTTGATCTTAAAGTGCTGACTGACCTTTTTCATTAACTGACTTATATGTGTCCACCAGACAATGGAGCATCTCCGACACAGTAGCAATCTGTTAAGTGGACAAAGTCATCCATTAAAAAGAATTAACAATCCTTTCAACAATGTTTTTGCTATCTTTATCATCAGATCTGAACAACACCACTGCAAAACCATTAAATTTTTGTGGAAAAGAACCCCAAAACCGCAAAATGGGTCTTGAGTAGAACTGGATGGAATTATCACCCATCTGAGACTTCAGACTTTAGCTGAGACGTTGTTTCCATCAGAAATATTTAGAGCTCTGTAAAGTGGTTCTGACATAATCTGGGACTCAGGAGACTGGGGTTCAATCTCTCACTTTATAGTGCATAGCCAGGGAAGTCTGATGAGGTGACTTCATCCATCTGTGCCTAGACATCCACCAACCTGTAAAATTGGAGTGTTGTTCCTTTCTTCTCAGGATGAGATCAAGAAAAATACATTAGGCAATTTTTATATGCTGTAGACCCGATGAAGCCTCTGTGGTTATACGTTTCTCCCCTTTCTCTCACCTGCTACAGAAAATACAGCTTTTTTTAGCACACCTCCATGACTTCTATGCCAGACAAAACCCAGCATGTATAATACCTAGTTAAAATAAAAGTTGGCCAGCCAGTGCCTCCTTCCTGATTGGAACAAAAGCTGCTCCCAGGCATCATGTACAGCCGCTCAATTCTGTCAACTTGACCCTTAGTAAACAGTGATTTATGGTTTTTCTACTCTATTCAGCTTCCATTTTTCATCAAAAAATGTATGAACATAAATACGTCTACAGCTTCTTCCCTCTTCCAACTGTCTCCTGAGTTTTTGAAATGCTCAAGACCTTCTCTTCTAAAGAAGCCTGTAATTCCAGACAATTTACTTGACAACATGGACACTGGCACCTCAAGTCAAATCTCTCAAAACCTTCTTTAGATACCAAGACAGAGTCCATGCAGGTCATATCAAAAGGATTTATTTTTGAATGGCTTATGGGCATGGGAAACTACTCCTGGAGCACTGTGAAAGAAAGTACTTGGATCCTGCTTGAAGACTTGGAGTGGGAATTCAGTTCAAGCATGTGCTCTTAAGCAGACAATAGTTTTCCTAGCATCCCCATTCTGTATCTTCTTTGGTACACCCCAAGTGAAAAATCTGAAACTGGTTTTAATCACATTACATAAAATACATGCATTATTACTTAATTAATTTAACTACAACTGTCATCTCTCCTGTTCTTATGCTTTATGAGATCCTGAAAGGCACCAAAAACTGTACCACACTAAAATAAAGTTCAACATATCCTTATGATATCTCTCTGTGTTGGCACTGCTCTTTCATCAAAAATATCCCTTACAGAATTTTTTTTTTTACGTATTATCTGCCACTCAGTCAATACTAAAAAGACTGCCTGTATATAGCTTATTAATCTTCTAAGCATTTCTTAGCTGCTAATTGTAAACTAAAGGGAACACAGGAATTCACCATTTTAAACAGAGACTCTATAACCTTTCTAGACCTGTGCTACGTTTTGATCATCCCTACACCAGAAAGTTTTTTTCTTATGTTTAACAGAATTTCTTGTAGTCAAGCATCTTCATCCTAAGGTCAGAATCTCATCAATATGAACCTTGTGATTTTATGACACAACAAGTCTTCTTTTAAGGGTGTTGTGATTATAGAAACCTGTATAAGACATGGACAACATTTAACAATATAACGATAAAAGACAATTGACATATTTTGATGACTAGCCTCAGAGTACTTTTTTTTTTTTTAAGATACACGTTGTGAAATGTTTTTAGTGGGTTGGCACAGAACTGCAGAAGATAAACCAATTTGGTTTGTGGTATGTAGAAGTCCGCAGTATAGAGAGGCAGAATTTATTTTGAGGGATAAAAAAAAATTGCTGGCAGAAGAAAATTGTGTCTGATTATTATCTAAATTGTCTTGCACATAAAAAATACCACAAGGCCCTCAAACCACATGCAGCTGTTTTTGTGCAGCTCTGAAGAGTCATGTGATAGTCAGAAAGTACATGACTTAAATGTACTAGAAAACAATGACTTCATTTTATAAAAACACTTCACGTAGGGTTCTTCACTTTGTATTTTAAATTAGTTTTACTCCATGCCAAAAAAGACATCAGGAATCAACTGTCCTTTGGAAAAAAAGCAATGAATTTCTCAAGGGTAAGGAAAGACAAATCACTGACTTTAATAAGAGACCTTGGATCTTAACATCAAGTTAGATGGTAAACAACATCCTAGGAAAAAGTAATTGCGTCAATCCTGCCAAACAATTACACAGGTGCTTCACCTTATTCATAAGACATCCATGGACCTCCAGGACCTCTTTCCTGACCTCACTACACAGAAGTATTTACAGGCTGTGTCAGTACCTACAAGTTGTCATAACCCAACACAACAGTATGTCTACACACTCATAAAAACGAGCTGATTGCTTTTTTTTTCATCATAGGTTAATTATTTAAATAAACTGACCACATACTTCTCATATTTTTCCTCCTAGAACACTATAATCAAGAATATGAAATGATTCAGTGTGAAGCCTCCAGTAATATGTACTTTCCTATAAAATTATAGGACATGCACCTGGATATTGGAAACCCAAGAACATAACTACCTGGAAATGGGTTGGGAAAAGGCCAGATAACTTTTTTAGGCTCTACGGACTATGCAGACTCTCTATTGATCTTAGGAACTATTCAGCTATTATCCATCTTAGAGATATTTAAATGTAAATCGTCTTTTTATGTGCTTAGAAATTACACAGCACCGTGAACTTTACTGAAATGCAATTAATTTATCATTACCATGTAATCATCAAGAATATTATCTAGAAGCAATAACTATTTTTCTTAACACTTCTCTCATTTCTCCTCTTCACTGAGACACTCAGGAACTTTTAAACTCCATCACCTCACCCATTTTTTCCTGTCCCCTGTCCTTTCTTTGTACATATGCAAGAAAGACAGTTGCATTTTAATAACTCTCAATTTTTATAAATAATATCATAATTGTGACTTTTCCCATAGTAGTTTACTGTTCCTCAGCTCTTTCTATGTTGATATTCATGTCTTTCTGCTAAAGCCATATCCTGAAAACAATGCAATTTTTGAGACATTGCAATACTAGGAACAAGTAAACATAAATGATTAATTCCTATACCGTAATACACACATCAACAGTACTACTCAAAAACCTTTCTTGCCATTTGAGTGGTTTTGTTTCAATTTGCAATCCATCCTCACTTATCTATCAACTTTCCATCTGCACAACTGGTTTACAAGTTTCTCCAGTGTGACTGTGCATTTGGATTAATTTTCTTAAAACTGTTTTGCTTCATTTTTCTAAGTTGAAAATCACTTTTTTGCATCCTAATCATTCAGTCATCTGACACATGTAACCATATCTTCTAAAAATCAACAGGGCCCTTTCTGTGAACTCTACAGGTGTTGGGTCTGGCTTAATTCCATTTGCACTCTTTCCTCGCACTCAATGCATGATCAATATCAACAGTCAGTTGTATGATCACTAATTATATCTGGTGTGGAGCTGTCATGTCGATAATTATTCACCAGCTGAGTGGTCTCCAAACTGTTTCTGATCACACACTGCCATCAGTAAAAAAAATTGATTATGCATCCCCTACGTATCTCTTTATAGACAATATACTCGTACTGCCATGCTAATATATTTACATTATAAAAACATATGTAAAAACATTAATGAAAAGTGAATGGCATAAAGATGAAATAAGAATTATTTTAAATAAGCAAAAAAATTATTAATGGTATAAAAAAATATTCTCTTCCCACAGCCCAGTGGATGGTGATGTATGTACCCCACTTTGGAGACTTCTGCTCTAGCTCTTGCCCAGGAAACATTTCCACCTATCTCTCCTGAGAATTGAGAAAACCATGCCTAAAATCTCATCTGTTTAAACAAAGCTAAGAGTTTGTGACAGACTCTGGTGTGAGGGGACAGGGAAAGACCATTGCTTAATTTGCCTCATTTACCTTGTAATACTGCAGGATGCCTTTTTTTTTTTTTTTCTAATCCTTATATTTTTCCTGTTTAAAAAGGAAAAAGGTTTTTCTCTATTTCTTCACGTCAACTTGAATGAAGTGGGATGCCAAACATGAGATTTTTTCTTGTTCTTTTTCAGCACATGATAACCTTGATTATTTATAAATGAAGAAATGATAGTGTTGGCATATCACATTTTTATAGCTGCTCCTTTTTCAAAGAAGTTCTTTTTAAAAGATTTGTTCTTTTTTTTTTTTTTCTTTCTGTGACACAGCACAGTACTGTTAAAGAAGGATGATAACAAAATAACCTCTCTGCAGAAAACATGATCAACGCTGTATCTAAAAATATTACTAGCTGTTGTGGCACCAATTCTGGACTTTCCACCATCTTAAGCATTAACATTCTAGGACTACATGAATGATGTGCTATTCAAAGATCACCACTAATATGATACCAGAAATTAGAGTTAAGTCACTGATGCATTTTACTTCATCCCTACCACTCCCAATCGATGGCATTTTGTAGAAAACACACATAATAGCTACCACAGCTGGCTTCCAGAAAGTTTCCCTGCTTAATGTATTCACCGAATACCAATATATAGAGACAGTGTGTCTGTGTGTCTGTCCATCTCTCTCTCTGTCCTTCTCCCATTTTGGCTTAACTGTTAATTTTTGATTGTTATAATTCATGTAAATTCACAAAGGTCTACCTTCTGTAGCAGGGAAAAAGAAAAGGCAAACCCAGCAAAACCAAATCAAAAAAGTATCCTGGTAACTCAAGCCACAGACAAACACAGTACAAATCATAAAATAAATAGTAGTGTTTGAATAAAACTAGTATTACAAGTATTTTGCAGCACATTTCCTTAAAAAGAAAATTGATGTGAGTCACCCATAAATCTTTTCATGCTTTTCAATGTTAAAAGGAAAGGAGGAGCAAAATATGTTTTGTTGGCCTGTTCTTCATAAGACTCTATTTTTTTGTTTTGATAGATCAAAAGCTTTACTCAAATTGTTTGTCTTTCTGAGTTCGGCTGCCATTGCAAATGCCCTTCTGTGCTCCTGATAGCCTTCAACTCATTTCTCTGGGTTAGATAAATACTGTTCTTAAAGCTGCCTCAAATACTTTGTGTGTCTCCCTGTATATATCTGTTATTGCCTATTGTGCCCATCACGCTAAGAAACTCGTTCCTGTGGGCTCACTCCAGGATGTAAATCCAGAGATGACCACAGAATTATATTTGGGGCTATTGTCTGTACAGGCAGGTCTACCTCTAGGACAAGAAACATTTAGTAAACAATGGAGGAGTGATTCAGCTCAAGGCTTGACTGATATAAATAAACAGGGATAACGGCGGCCACTGTAAAGTTAAAGTGTTTAAAGCAGCTAAAATACAATGTTTTATTTTAAATTAGACAAACTTCATATCTGCTTTTGTAAGTGCGTGAAGTATGTCTCTACTTTGGCTGGTAGTGATGGTGAATAAACCTTGAGCCTTTTTCAGTTTCAACATCAATGAACATAAAATGCTAGCAGAGACAGACCTTTATAATCTTTATAATACCTGAGCCAGTCCAAGTCTCAGCCCGGCAGGACCCAGCCTGAATTTACAGGACCTGTAGCATACAATCAGAGCTGACTGGTATCTATAGAGAGTCTACAAATACAGAGTGCCATTTTTAGGTAGTCACTTTTCAGAGCAAACCAATTACTTTTAAAAAACATATTCTGTTATATTTGAACTATCAACTCCATTCCAGAGAGCAGCAGATAAGTTCTGTCTGTCCAGAACAATTCTGCTTATAATCACATAAAGGTATTTCACTATAATTGAATGTGTTTCTCTAGTCAAAATTAAGAATAATGTTCCAGAGATATTTCCTAAGTAAACAGGAGGTAACTGTAGCCTCATACTGGGAAAACATTTTTTCAACTTCAAAATTAAACACTTAAAAAAAGAACTGATTATAAGACTATGTTTTTAAACTTAAGGCATTCTTTCATCAGAACATTTGCAGCAGCAAATGTACTATTTCCCATGTATAGCTGAGAAAGCTCTCAGTTTATTTTTATTTTAGCATATGATTTCATAATTACAAGATTACTGCATACAACTTAACATATTTCTTAAATATGTTTTACAGCTAATTTAATATGCACGAAGGCAATGATTTATAGAGATCATGGATGCACAAAATATCACATCAGTGTGTCATTAAGGACTTATGTGAAGATTTAAAGCCTGCAGTGATCTGAGTCAAGCATCCATAAGAGCCTTTTCCTTACCTGCAAGCAAAGCATTCTGGGGCCTTGATCAGATTTACTCGGACAGAGTAACACAGCCAAACCCAAAAGCACGATTGTTTAATGCCTCCCTCCTGTCTTGGCAATTTTGAAAACTGATACTTGTACTGGCTTTGCATGGAAAAGTTTTTGTAGCAGGAGGGTGCGAGGGTATATAACAGAGCAGCCTGACTCAAATATTGCTACAGGCTTTTAATCCCCAAGATGAGTCTGTTTGGCCCATGATGGTGATTTTTGAGTGATCTCCCCCAGTCCTTTTGTTCCATTTTCTCTCTCCTGTCCAGGTGAGGAGGGTAGCGATGAGTGTGTGCACAGCTACAACATTAAGACAGACAGCATAAGACAGGCCAGTCACACTGAAATTACCCAGGCTGGCTGCATGAAACAAAGTTACTGCTTTCCAGAGAAATCAACGGGAATTTTGCCACTGACTTGGGCATTAGCAGGCTTTCATCCAAAGCACGTAATTACATGCCTATCAATGCATAACTTCATGACTGCTTTTGACTGAGAGAGTTAGGAGCTGTGGCAGCATGCCAGGTGGAACTGCTCAGCTGCCTTTGGTGCTGGTGCCTGATATGACACTGGCTGGCTGCTCCACTAAGCATATGCAAAACCCCTCCCGTTACATGTCCTACAAGTGATTCGTTTATTGCTAGCTGGAGGCAGCCTTCCCCATAATGCTTTTTAAGAACTATTCCAATTGAGAGTAAAAGCTGTTGATAAGATTGCTAATAATTTGTAGCAAATTCATCAGATAAATTGGCTAAGAGAATGTCAACTGTGTGATTTGGAACACACCTTAAAATTCCTCAAGACCTGCAATAATGAACACAAACCCAAAAGCAATGATGAAGAGAAACATTGTTGGCAAATCTACAAACTGATCTGTCTACATTCATGCATCAATCGTAACCGTGGTATAATTATTCGGAGCATGAATCTGTCACCACACTTTCTAGATGATTCATTTCTTTGTGATGGACTAGACCACAATTCTGGCATTGAACAGCCCTGAACTTTAGGATATTAAACATTTATATCAGTATTTTTATAAGATGAGACACTAATTTTTCTTGAGCTGCAAATCTATGCTTTGGGGCAATAGCTGTATTCTGAATACCTGCCAATGTTCCATTTCCTTCCTTTCTTTCTATGAATGAATATTTAGATTGCCCTAAGGCTGCCCTTGGACTGTGGCATGCTGCTTTGTTATCAGTTTGGAAAAGAAAGCTCCCAACTACAGAGAACAGTGGAGGAAAAGGTTTGCCACCAGGGACAAACATGAGCTTCTGCCAGTAAAAAAAAAATGTTTATTTGGCTTACAAGGCAAAAAATAATTCATTTTTCATAAGTTACCAATTATTTTTATGACAATGAGAAGGACTGGTTGGAAGCTTGTTCAAAATGTAAATTAAGATTTCACATTAAAAAAAAAAACTTAATTGAAGCAAGTCCACATTCCGAAAGCTGACTTCACTTGGACATAACTACCTAGTAATTCTCTCTCCCTTTTTGGTTAAACGCAGCTTTTAGGGGGAAGACACTCTATCTGGATAAGGTACAAAAACTTGGAATGCTTTCATCACTGTACCCAGGAAACCAAAGAAAGACATGTTTCACTCACGAAGTAGATACCAATCCAAATATTTCATCTTTGCTTGAGTGATGAGCAGGAGTCATGAGTTTCTGTGAAACATTTTTTGTCGCATACGCTCAAACACTAAAATGCAATTATGCTTTTTGGAAAACAAACAAAATGCCAACAAAGGATAAGAGTAAAAATGAAGAGGTGAAGAAGGGGAGGTCTCAAATACTGGGAGCAAATCCTCTGCCAGTGTAAATCAGATGAGGGACATAACTTCCAGTGAAATTATATACATTCTGCAAATGTGGCCATACGTACTTCATTATTTGTTCTGCTTTTAATTTATTTGGCTGTAGGAACTAATCTTCAGTTTTCTTGGCAGGTAAGTGGATACTTACTGCTGTATTACAGTTGTTCCAACTAGTAAAGGCTTTTCTCCTACTAATTAACTAAGATCTTTTATTAAATAACCAAGCTCTTAGATGGAGGTTAAAGTAAGGGGTACAGATAATGTTCAAATAGGTGATACTGTAAGCATCAACTACAGAAGTTTCAAGAGATCAACTCTTCTGCTGCTGAGAAACATTGGATGACCAAATTCCAGATAGCTGAATTCTAGATAACCTGCTTGATATTTAATCTCCAGACATCATCATCATCACTCAGACTTTCTTGGCAAGAAAGATTCCAACTTTTCCAGCACACAGGCAAGACACAGTAAAACTAACCAGGACCATGCTTTATTTTCAAGGCTCACAGAAGACTGATACCAAAGAATCTCCTCTGCTCTCCAGAATTTTAACAATGGTCTTTGCACCTGAGGTGAACTATTGCTTCACATTCACATAAACATCATGGCTTGCACATGAGAGACTCGGAACTAAAGGAATATTACAAATGAATCATCCTTCAAACTGAGCTTGGCTTCTCCAGGTTAGATTACAGATATTTCTAAAGGAAGCTTTATTTTGCCTGATAATATAAACCATATAGCCAATCTGAAAGTAACAAATGCCTCTCTGTACTCTCCTGATTTGCATCCGAATTTTTTAATTTCCTTCAGTTTTTAAAAAAGGCCTTCTTGCTATTATGAGTATTAAAAGCTGAATCTCCCCCCAAAAAGGTGTATGGGAAGTAATGTATATTGAAGCATTAAAAGAGGAAGAGGTAGGGCTGTTCAATAAATTTGCTTTATACCTCCCTGCTCTCAGGAGATAGGTAGATACTTAAGCACAGTAGACCTACATCTTCATTCTAATGAACATTTACTTCCTTCTAAATGTCACTCTTGGAGGAAGAAACTAGGAAAAAATGTCACAGAAGATAACATCCCACATGGACATGAGGCAATAAAACCATCACTAGGTGCAGGTTGCAAATAATTATTCAGAACATCATAGAAGCACTTCATGTACTTCTGTGAAACAGTTGCCAGGAACCCCCAAAGCCAGCAACTGTTCAGTGTGAAATGATGGACTGTTTTTAGGTTATTTTAAAAAATTTCCTGCCAGAAAGGAAATGGAGAAAATGGAAAAGACTGAGTTGCCCCAAATTCTGTTTTGAGCACACTCTCAGACCATTTAATTTCTTTGCTTTAATTTCCTTACATTTAGAAAGAGTTATTTACTCCAAAAGGTTGCATTTGGAATTTTAATGGTGATTGGGAGGATATTCACTAAAAATGTGAAGCACCACCTGAATGCTCAGTAGCATCTCTAATATGAGTCACAGATTTGCTGTACACTACACTTGGTGGCCCTGGTAGGCTGTTAGAAACAGGTATCTACCTTTCTGAAGTAGCTACAGTTTGAGTCAGTAGTACCAGGTAGTCAGACAGCAGTCTCTGAATTGCAAAGTTCTGCATACCTCAGAATGAGAAGCAAAACTAGGTTTTGGTGTCTGCTTCCAAATCTAGAGTTATCCTAATGGGAAGGTTGTCAGAAAAGCTGATTAGGATAAATGCCCATAAATCATGACTAACCTGGTTGAATTAGCTCTTCCCTGCAGGCTTGTAAAAAGAATTTTATCTGCTTCTCAGAGAGCCAGCCTAGGAGGCATATGATATCAGCATTATAAATCTGTGCTGAAGCATGAGACAGAATAATGACAGAAGGATAATTATCACTATAAAATTAGAAATGCAACCTTTCCTCCCTCCTCTCTATAAGAAAAACAGTTGACTTTTTCTGTTTCATTTGTCAAAGACTTTAAACTGTACACCTTATAACATACCGCTTGGCAAGGACTCAAAGGATGAGCAGATCAATGTAACTATGTCTTTAAGGGGAAATAGATGGTTGTGAAATTGTCATTGCCATTTTGATACAGACAGTAATTTAACTAATTGCTGTTGCTTGCAGGTTGTAGGCAAGAATGGGAAAAGGTTATGAGGTATTTAGGATACGATGCATCCCCAAGTGCTGAAGATGTGTCATTACAAGGACACTTTCAATTACCTTTGAAAGGTCATGATGCTCAGGGGACGTTCTTCAGGATGGAAAGAAAAAAAAAGTCAAGTGTCGCTCCTATCTACAAGAAGGGCAAGGAGGAAGATCTAGGCAGCTCTAGGTTGGTCAACCTCACCTCAATACCTAGGAAGGAGGTGGATCCTGGAAATTATTTAAAAAAAATATTGAGACCAAGAAAATGACTTGGAGTCATCAGCATGGTTTTTCTGAAGGGGAAATCATAGTGGCTGATTGAGGTTATAACCTTCTACAATGATACAACTGGCTCAGTGGCTGATGCCTATTTGGATTTTAGCAGGCTTTTGTCATCCCCTTCCATAATATTCTAATTCTGAAACTGATGTCATGAAATTCAGCAAAGGGAAAAGCAGAGCCCTGAACCCTTGCTTTGAGCAGAGGAACTAGAGTAGGTAAGTTCCAGAGGTGCCTTCCAATTTCAGCTCTTCTGTGATTCAGTATTTAACAGACAGTAGGAAATGGATGAAGGAGAGAAATGGGACAGACTGTGACCCTGACTCTGTGAATAATTCCACTATTATCAGTGAGGATGCTTGAAATGAGTGGTGCTGCTCAGGGTAAGTAAGAGTGGCTTTATTGTTTCAAGAATTATACTCAAGCATCCTTAAGCTTTTGATAAAGCCACCAGCAGCAGAAAGTACTTAAAAGATGGGTATGCTTCAGATTATTTATTTTTTTTTAAAACAATGGTACTCTTCAGCTCATTCACTTTGCCAAACAAGTCATCCCCCAAAGCCACAGTATATTGCAAATCATAGAGTGAAATTTTTATCTGTGTTAACTCTTGGGCATTGATATTTAGACCCAAACAATCTTCATCCCGCTCTCAGAATGAAAGCAACAGACGATGAACATTTGATTAATGACTTTCAGAAACATTTTTTCACTCACATGCTTTACATGGAATCTGCAGTCTTCCCTAAAGGCAGGCCACACATAAAAATACCAAAAGGAGAAATCAGACAAAAAGCCACCTCTCTGTGTCCATACATTGTTAATAAATTAACAAGAAAAGTGTGTTGCCCTGCATCTTTCAGCCTGCTGTAGAAATAAAAGGGGGAAAAGGAAATACTCTACAACAAATGCAAAAAAACTCCAACCTACTGCTAGTTGTAGTAGACAAGCCAAATCTACAGGAAATTAGAACTAACACAACTAAAAGTAGGTGCCTTCAGAGTAATCACAAAGGTGATAGGTACCTCAATGGCAAAATAATCCAGAGCAGAAAAGTACCTTTGATTTAAACACATAATCCAAAATAAAATTAACCTAATTAATTATATTTTGGTTTAAAAAGTATCTCTCTCACCCAGAGACAATCACAGATGGGTATAACATTAAATCACCAGTGATCATGATACAAATGAAACAATTGCACTGTCACAATATGGATGGGAGATAAATCCTTCAGTATTTGCTTTTGCCAAGAGCATGACTGGAGCAGACTCCTCAAAGCAATAGTGTCATCTTTACTCTGTTCTCTGTTTCAAAGGATGCTGTCATCTCTAATAGCCAGTCTTACTCTGAACAAGTATTAACAGGATGAGGTTAACAGAAATGAGCGTAACATGCAGCTTCCTCCTGTTACACCTTCATCTTTTTTTTTTTTTGGTTATTGTTCTAACAAAGTTGTCAGGAGAAGGGAAAGGCAAGGGAAGCTTACAAAGTGCTCTTCATTTGTCAGGCAGAGAACCCGATTGGCATTCAGATCAGACCAGGTAAAGAAGTCATAAAGATGACATCACAGTACTTTGATATTTGTCAGAAAAAGGCCGCTCATAGGAATGCAGGAACAATTAGACCAGATGTATGGATGGATTTGCTAAATCCTTGTCTGCTCTTACTGGCATAAAGACAGGACTTACCTCCTGTAGCAAGTAATAATTTTCTGAGTAAAATGCATTGTATTTGTAGACAGTGACCAAATAACCAGCTGGAAAGCTGAAATCTGGGAGAAGCCATGAACCTCTTGTGAGGAACTAAGCAGAGCAATTTGAAAACTCTAAGTTCCGAGCAGAGCTACAAGCTATCTACTCATTCCAAACTGCAGCAAAATTCCTGACAACTTCAGTGACAAGAGACACTGGTCCACAAGCCATAGATGACAAGGAAGTGTAAGCCCTGAAGGAGCTTTTAACAAATATTCCACTGTTAGTAGTTTTTTATCCTTACATTTGCTCTCAATTTAAACCTCATGTTACCATTATAAATCTAAGTTGTTAAAGATGCTATGAAATTATGATACTTGGTGAATTCTGAATTAACATGTAAAAGGGTCTTCCTCCAAAAAATATTACCAAGATATTTTCTGAATACGTGTCGTAAAGAATGGAGATACAATAGGAAGACAGAAAGTGACTCAAAACTCATAATAGCTATTAAAAGGCAAAATATGATGAAAGTATGATATTTAACATCAATACAGCCTCAAATGCAGTCTTATATACGGTTTCTTCCTATTTGCTCAAAAGCATCTATAGAAAAAAAAGTAAGAATTATGACAGAACCCAAATACCAAATTTTAACACCTAAACTGCAGCCACTTTGCCCAATACCACAGCTTTTTGAAAGCTCTTCCCAGCCTAGCTCTAGATTACATTTGAAATGTAAAGGTTTTGATTAAAATGTGTGATTGTTAACCTCCCACTGCTATCGGTTAGCATTCATCTCATTTAGGATGCCAAAAGAAAGGGAACTGCTGATGCCTCTGAAAATCTGGAGAAAACTGCACTAAAAAAAAAACCCAACAAAGGTTACATTTTCTTACAAAACCCAGGAGTTCTTGTATTGCTTATCTCTAGCAGGGTTATTTGTAGCTGAGCAGTCCTTAAATGTCCAAGCTAAAGTTAGAGATCTATTTTTTGCAGTGCTATATGTTACTCATGTCAGACATTTACTGAATTATTTTTTTATGTAAGAATTATCTTTCCCTGTGGTTAACTCCCTAAGTCTCATTGTAAAACATGGGTTTACCATTTTGTTGGGGCTACAGAGAAGCCCATCCCCAAATCAAACCCTGCTTAAGGGCAGAGCCAAGACCACTTTAACATCTTAATCATGTAAACCTCATCTTTGCAACTAGTTTCTGATGGAATGATACAGGCTAAAAACAAGAGGTGAGTTATAGGCATATATTCCTTCAGCTCCTCCTGTGCAGCAGTTAATCTGCTATCAGTGACACAACCAAAATACTGCTCCAAGAGATCCTACAAAGCACTAGACAAGACCTCAGATTTTTAGTAACATCAAGTGACTTTAATAAAAGACTAACACTGATCACAATTCAGGAAAAGAAGGCTTAAGTCAGAGAGCTGCCCAATATTACCTTTCTTCCTAAGAGCTTGAACAAATCCTTTCATTCTGCATTGTCTACTTTTCTTTGTCTGCTTAATTGAAGTAACCAGCTTGCCCTTCTCCCAGCCTTCGTCTATCTGCTGTACTTTGTGAGTAATGTCTTTGGGCCAGAAATAGTCTCTTAACAATGGAACAGCAGTGTGCAAGGAGAGCAGCAACTTTATCTCCTCTGCAGCTTCTAGACACTGCTGCAGAAATCAAAGTGTTTGCACAACCCTGCTCGACACCTCCTGTACACCAGTACCCACTGGCTGGCCAAGGACTGTATTTGCCATCTGTTGTCCTCATGGTTGTGGTGCCCATTGAGCAAATCACTGCTTAACTGAAGAACACCACACATTAAATTCACGTGGATTAAACAGGTGGATCCCGCAAGACTGTTTCAGAAGCTACAAGAGGTATTCTCTAAACTGCTATACATTAAGAGAGCTTACAAATACATGGAGTGTAACTGAAGCACGGAAAGGAGAACCACACACACGGAGCTGTCTGACAAGCATATCCTTCACACCAATACTGACAATTTGTAATACAGCTAATTAATACAAGAAAGATGGGGAGGAGCTGTTCAGTAGGGCCTGCTGCGACAGAACAAGGGGTAATGGTTTCAAAATAAAGGGAGGAAGATTTTGATTGGATATTAGGAAAAAGTACTGTAAGAGTGGTGGAGCACTGGAACAGGTTGCCCAGGGAGGTGGTGGATGCCCCATCCCTGGAGACGTTCAAGGCCAGGTTGGATGAGGCCCTGAGCAACCTGTTCTAGTTGGGGGTGTCCCTGCTTCTTGCAGGGGGGTTGGACTGGATGACCTCTGGGAGTCGCTTCTAACCCTAATCATTCTATGATTCTATGATTCTATGATTAAAAGATAGATATAATAAAGTTAAAACAGTTCTCTGTATCCTAGAAAGAAGACAGCCTTTGGCTGGTTCACTGACACGTTGGTTTTTTTAAACGCTACTTCCCAGTGTCTTCATATTAGCAGGTAGCTTACATAAGTGACTTTAAAATAGCGATTTCCAAGCATATTTTTATGAAGTGCATTTTGGGAAAAGTGAGTCTTTAAGAAGAGGAGCTGTTCGAGTTCAACAGTGGACAGAAGCCAGTCGTTCATCCTCAAAGAGAGATGGAGCTATTTACTTCTCTCGTACTCTAAAGCAATGACATTCTGCTATATCTTAGGATATACAGATAGAAAGATAATAACATAACATTGATCATTCATACTTCAACATAAACCTACAAAAGATTAAGGAAAATTTGTTATCCCTAATAAATGATTTAGTCCAGGACACCTCAGATTTGCTGGCATAATGCTAGATAGCATCTATTCACATGAGGTTTTGAGAAACATGAATTTTGAATGGATATAACACAGTCTCATGCTTTGTCTTGTTATCTGGTTGAATTTAATTAATTAGACTTGCATATCACTGATATGCTCTGTATTTATTCCTATTACAAATGTAACTCACTATCTGACACACAGACTATGTAAAATGTGCAAAGCTAAACATTTTGGCTCAGTTCTTAGCTTTTGGCTTTAATCATCTGCTATCACTCTGCTCCAGATAAGATTGCTCAGAAACATATGTATTTAGAAACTAAATGCCATGAAGGGGTCAAAAAATCATTTTCATTTGCCCAACACACACTCTCCTTTGCCCAGGCAATTCCCTCTACAAACACTTCTAGATGGAGCTATACACATCCTCTCTTTCACTATGGGGACAGTAGCTACAAGATGGGGCATACCAGGCTGGAGCAGCAGCAGAGCTCTTCCCAGAGTAATCTCCCCATGACAGAAGGCCAATTAGTAACACTGAGGCCGTGTTAGAACATAAAGGTAACCAAGCCATTAGTCTTTAGGCCCCTTCAATGAATAAACATAACTATTGCTTTTTGGTCCTGGCTACATCAGAGCTTGTTCGGATCACTCAGTATCTTCCACATGCTAAATCAACGCAGGCACATACATGCATGTGGTAAATGAAACAGCCTATCAAGAGTTGAGAACAGTGTATAAAATACAAACTCCAAGTGCATACAGGCAATTATTTCAAACAAGCATTTAAATATGGTTAAATGTGAAAGTAAGCAAGAAAATAGGATCATTAGGGAATAAACAGATATATATGCCATTATTCAAAGTAGATTAATTAACCTTGGCTACCCAGTGGGTCTCTCCTATTTTACCTCTCATTCTGACAAAAAAAAGGTATGTGGCTGCTATTTGTGTGGACAGATTGTTGTACCTTATTTTTAAGGCAAATCTTAGTGTCTACAATGTACATTCACTACACTCCACTTCCTATATAAAAAGCTCTGCCCTTTGCACTAGTGGCTTATTTGTTTTCCTTACAATTTAAACATCGCTTGACTGTATCATCTGGTATGTCACAAGGGACTGCATTAGGCCAGCATACTGTTTCTCAAAGAATTTCATGGTACACTGGCAGATTCCTGGTTGAAGGTGTTAGATATCCATTTAATAAATATTTTAGGAACCTAGGAAGTGTACCACTGCTGTTTCAGAGTCTCAAATTTTCCTTTCTTAGCACACTGTTAGGAGACCATAACATCCCTTCCTTTCAGTCAGTCTTCTCCAGGCATAGAGCAACTCCAATGGCACTGAATTTCAATTTCTGAGATGGAAGTATACCTCAGAGACTAAAAACTGCTGAGGACAGCAGAGCAAATTTATCATCCAGAGCATTTTTAGCATGTGATGCCAGGCAAACTTTGTGTAAACCACATGGCTGCTGGAGCAATGCAGCTTGCTGTATGAATAGCAAGCATTCAAGAATCAGAATCTCAGCATTCTTCTGTCTGTTTTTTTTTTTTAGCTCCCCAGCCTTCAGGGGAACCTTTACATCAATCTGAAAGTGGGTTTTGGTCAGCGATGAAACTCTTACAGTAAATTTTATCAATTTCCATTAGCACAGTAGAGCTACAGCAAAGTTATAGAAGCCATTCCTTTTTTTACTTGAAACATCACTATGCCATGTTAGCTGAAAAACCTAAGTAGAAAGACCACAATAGTAGCGATATTGGCAAGGACACCAAAAATAATCGAAGCTGATATCTATAAATCCCTCAGGCAATGTCAATACCCTAAGCCTGCTCATTCACCGACCACAGCAGAAAATGTGGCTGTAGCCCTGACCAGGTTACTCACCAAGCTGAATTTGCCCAGCTGCAGTCATTGGCAATCATTTGTGTTACAAATTATTTGCCACGGTCTCTAAATTGAGTGGTTGTCATAGTAGCAAGATATTGCAAAGCTTGCGAACAACTTAAGTTATACACTAGAAGTATACTTGCATATACTTCACTGTTTGCCATGCATGCTTAAAAACCTTAGGTGAGCTTAATCTGTTGCATATGGTTCATCAAAACAAGCTTAATACACCAATTAGTACTGTGAAAGCCACAAGTGTTTATGCTAAGACTGTCTGCTTACCGAAATTACTGCCTTCCCTCTGGAAACCAGCACCAGCCTCTACAGGGAGCACTGTTACTAGAGCTAAACACATTCATTAACACACAAAACTTGCAAAATGGAACTTTATTTCTTTAGTATTGGTGTATAGCAGAAATCCCTCCTGTTCTGTGCAGTTGCCTCTGAATTGTTCATGATCTGTGACTCTGTGGCGGCACCAAAGTTCTGTGTAGTTTTCCCTACAAAGTTGATTTCATCCTAAAAAGCCCCCCAACAAATGCAGTAACTCACCCTCTCTGCCTAGATAACAATTTTGTCCTGAGAGGGAATGTATTCACAACTTCAGATTCTCTTAATGGAAGACACCTACTTTGGACATCAATCAATCTAGTGTTTAACTCGGTCCATACATTGTCCCACTGATCAGTGTAACAAATAATGTATGGAGGTGGTTGCACTTGCTCAGGCCACCAAGCAACTTGATGAGGCCATAGAGAAATACTTGCAGAGATGGAAAAAACACAAAAATACACTATGTGGATGCCCCATAACACAAAAATAAGAAAAAAGAAGAAGTTGTGTCTGTAAATTTTAGCAAGCCTCTAACTTCACTGGATTATGGTTAATTTAATCCTAGAGAAAACAAGTTGACCTTGAAAATGAGGCCTTAATAAGCATGACCAAAGTGTCTCAGTAATTTAAATTTTAAACAGCAACTTCTGATTATGCAAAATTGTCACAACATTAAATGCAGAACTATATTACCCCTGAAGAGAATACCTTTGTTTTTGGGATAAGGGCCATCATTCAAAAATATGGGTTTGAGCTCTGTTTTTTTGCTTTATCAACATTCAAAAGGCAAGATATTCACTGCCTATTTCATTACAAATCAAATATCTTTTATCTTTTCATCTGTTAAAAAGAAGAAATACTAAATTCTAGGTAGGGAATATCCCACATGTAGTTATGTGGGAACAGTCCCATCCCAAAAGCAGTAGTTCTGGTAACAAGTAACTGAAATTTCCCTAGCCATTAGCATTGCACCTAAATAGCACCTAAACTTTTAAAACTTCTGAATATTGAACCGTAAAGTTTACTATGATATTGATTCAGCTTTGTTGTTCTTCATCCTGGCTTTTGAATATGTTTCACATACTTCTTCTGGCCACAGCAGAAAGAAAAATAAAATTAAAAAAATGTAAAGCCTCAGACTACTTATATAAGCAAAAAAAAATTGCACCAGGAATGCATAGATGTGCTCTATTCACTCCCTTTCATTTATGGTTCAATATCAAGGAAGGTTGCTCAAGCATTACAAATGGCCATATGGAAGGCAAAGACAACAATGCAAATGCAGTAGTGACTTCAAAGACAAGACTGGGTAAATATCCAGTCTGAAGTCTGACCCTGCTCTTTCCTCCATCTCACTGTGCTCTGGTGGAAGGAAGATTATTAATATTCTTTTCAATCTGAGTTTCTTTGTAGATAACACATTGCCCTCCTTCCTCCTCCCAACCTACAAAATTTTTCCTCTGCTTTGTTTTTTAAGGTGAAGAGTACCTAGATCAGAGGGTGCATCTATCAACAATCTCACCCTTTGATTAATCGGGTGAGAAAGACACCTACTGATCACAGGAAAGTAGACTCAGATGTTGTAAAGATGCCCTGTGACTTGCAATACCATACAGTGACTTCTCTTTGTGAGCACACTTCAAAGTGAAGTGCAGCAGCAACACCAGTTACAATGGAGGAAACACATTTGTAACTATGTTTCTCCAGTGATAAGCTACCAGTAGAAAACTAATCCATGAGAACAAATCACTGCAACGCTATGCAGCTTACATGTACACATTAAACACTTGGCCCCTTCGATCACAGGCTGATTTTAGGTTCAGTGGTCTTAATTATCACAGTTGTTTCAAGCTAACCTGTTTTAAAAGGTCATTTCTCCCTTGTGATATATCTGAGAAAAATACACACTTCCTCTCTCCTCTGCCACCAATAGTGGGCTAATGCGAAGCTTTTCCCAAAAGAAATCAGAAATCTGTCATCCTACTCTGCCACAAACAACTGACTTCACATTACTATCTGGAAACCAGCAAGGCTGTCATTGAAGCAGCTAACTCCCTAAGCAAGGACTTCCTTGACTCCAGGCAATAATGATATATTCACATATATCACAAATCTTGTATGGTTTGGGTGAAGTTTTCTTCATAATTCAATGGCCTAGAGGAAGTGATAAGTAAACACCAACAATTTAGCTACATTCTTTTTCACTGTTCCTCTAGATAAACTGAGTTTATACCAACCTTTATCCAAATGACAAAGTGGTCGTAAAACAGTCATAACAGGAACAAGAGTCTTTCTGTCACCTCTGTGTACAAAGACATAAGATTACTCCCGTGCTTTACTGAACCAGCTTCTGTAACAAAACATGTGGCACTGAGCAGTGCTTACACATGAAACAGGCTTTCACCTGCCCCAGTCACAATCTATGTGTTTTTGCAAACTGTCTCATCACAGATCTCAACAGACCTCGGGGTCAGAGACCTGGTGTGTTCTTCAAATTCCCACTAGCATAATGTCTGTGGCTAAGAATATCCATAGCTCTATAATCCTGTCACAGAGCCAGTTTCACAGTGTTAAAACGCAGGATCAGCCTGTATCTCATCTGTCTTCCACTTGGGAACTTTCATAAGCGCAGTTAGGAAAATAGGACTCTCAAAGTAGCATAAGATTCTGTTCCATTAGGATACCATTGCAAAGTAAGACTTTCATTGCATAATAGTCAATACATTAAGTACTACTGTTTCAATAGGAACCTCAAACTGCTGTTAACACCATCACCGTACCACTTAGTTCAAAGCACTGCACTATCCCTGTATGGCTACCATGGTCTATATTCACACAAAGCCAATTACAGAATGCAAAGAATCACTGATGCTATATGTGGTGGGAATTACTTTTCTTTTGATCACACTGGAACAAGGCTGTAATCCAACCTGCTAAAATACTTGAGCAAAATAACACTGGCTGTTTTCCATACAGTTCCACAGGAACAAGCATTAATCTAACTCACATCATCTCCTACTGGGGTCATGTACATGACAGCATTTGTAAGCCACAGAAATCATTAGAGGGGTTAAACTCAGGACACGTTATTTTAAATCCTAATTTTGACAAAACTCACATTCTCCCTGGTGTTTGACACACAGAGTCCTATCCAGACTGGCACAATGATCTGCAACAAACTTAGTTTAAGAAACACAGGGATGCTACTGACCTGGATAGGCGTGTGTGCAAATCCTGGGGAATAAATTCAATACTGGTGGCATTACCACTTGGGACCTGTGACTCACAGCCATGGCCATTTCTACACTAAAAAAAACCCCAAAACCAAACAGTGAAAACATCAAAAAGTGCAGAGCAAGTAGAGCAGTGAAAGGACAGATGCAGCAACATAATTTTATATTAATATAACTTTGTTAACATACTGTACGGGTTAAACTATTCCCTCTTAAAGACTTTGCCCACTTTAATTGCTGAATTTACAATCATTCCTCGAACATTTAGGTTCACTCCACACTCAGTTTTAGAAAACATTTGCATAGAAATAAAGAATCGGGAATTTGGAGTTACAGTCTGACACTGCCTGTTCTCAGTGGTCCTTGCCCCACTGAGAAGTACACGTTAAGAAGAATCATTATGGACTAATTATTCAGTCCTATTGACATGCTACTTGCCTCCCTAATCCTAAGGAAGCAAAATATTTGGATTTAAAGTTTACTTTTCTGTTTATGGAAGCTGTATTTTGTTTTAATTTTTTTCCTGTGAGCTGCTGATGTTTGTTTCGACAATGAGTGCACAGTCAGAACAACGTAGCACTCAGACTTGTCTTTCACATGAGATTTTAACAACATCATGTCCTTTGTCAATGCCTGAATTAGTTCTCCCCCCAACTGGTATCTCAGCATAGCTGTCCTAGCCCTGCCTGACAAAGAATAGGGAGTTAAAATTCTAGAGGAATTGCTCCTTCTGAACAGCATGTCAGCATAGCTGGCAATGTGAGTTTTGTTCTGTAGTCAGTGACTTTCCACACATTGATCAATAACCCAGGTGCCACATCATGACATTAATTTCAAGACAATTCTGCTTGAAAACTGAGGACATAACATGGGCCCAAATTTTTTTTAATTCTGTCACAACCCCCACTTAAATCCTTCAAATATGAAACTACTGCTCAGCCTCAGCTTTTCAATTATGCTCATTCACAACCTCTCTGGCTTAAAAGACTTTCTATAGAAAACATGAAGTTGTCAGTTTTGTCGATATCCAATTAGCTCCCTTAATAAAACTACACAGATGTTAATATCAGAGACTGATTCTGGTATGCAACCACAGTCATGCAGGCAAAGAGCATGCAGGCAAAAGGAGACCTTGGATTTGGCTTTATTTTCTGTGATTATATGGGCTGAACTTTGCCCACAAGCAAAGTTGTTTTCAGATCGAACAGTAAGTAAGGAGCTGGTAAGTAATGCATCCTCTCCTCCAATGCTGGCAATCCTCCCAAAACTGGTTTGAAACAAGTTAGTGGGATAACATGACAAAGCAATCTCTGTTCCAAGGACCCCCTGCTTTCATGGGTTTTTCATGGGTCTTCAGCTCTTTTTCTTGTGTTTGAGGGGAATATTTGAGTATGATATGGGTAAATTGCCGCTGTTTTTCCGTGATCACTCTACATGTCACTTAGCTAAGAAAGCTCTTGAAGAGGTTGAATGCAGTCAAGGAGTCTCAGCAGCAAGGTTAACATTTGGCAGATTGTATGTAGATATCAGGAACCTTGGAAATGGAGTGAAAACAGTCCCTTGGTTGCTTCCCATGTTCAGGGAAACATCAGTCCATTTCTCACCCCTAAGCACAGAATCTAGCAATCTTATGAAGGGGAGCAAGTAGTAAAGAAACAACTTGATGGTGCACGGTTCTGACTGCACCACTTCAGCCCTTGTGCGGCAGGCGGCACCTTCAGATATACAGCTTTACCTCACCAGCTGAATGAGGCCCATGAGTTGCTTGAAGAGACTTGGTTTAGGGCACAAGGCAGGCATCAGTGCTCCACTCCCCATCCCTTACATGCTCACAAAGCATTTTATGGAATTTAGAAATAATATGACGTGTCATTCGAGTTGTATCAGTTACCTCAATTTTTGTACAGCTAGGAAGGGTTCACACAATGAAGACACTGTGAGAGACAAACCCTTCAAAAAACGTGAGGGGCTGTGTCCGTGAGAACTGACTATGTAAGTAGCAGACTGTGTATTTCCCAACTAAAATTCCTCCATACTGATGTTTTGAACCAATAAGCAGATGTTGTCAATGGGGATTCTTAACAGTGATTATGTGAGATTGGTTCCCAGCCAGTGAAGTTAGGACAGGACTTTCTCCCAAAGGGTTGGTCTGAAAAAAACTTTTCTTTTTGTCTGCCAGTAGCCGATCATTGAGAGACTAAATAAAGGCAGCAGTTGCATGCTACTGCTGTTGACAGACATACAAATACAAGCTGCATTAGCCATCTTGCCAAATCCATCTGTGCTCTGCAGTCTGACAAAGTCATCCTTCCAGAAAGAGGTGGCAAAAATCGTAGATCTCACAACATGTAAGAGAAGCAGACATTATCAACTGGCAACAGGCAAATTTCAATAGGTCAGCTTTACATAGCCTACTATGTTGCTAGAGGAGAACTCAGATCTCACCTTCATGCTGTAAAGCTCAACAAATATTAAGACCAAATATGGTTAAAAACCTGTTTGTATATCAAACAATTTTTCAATTATAAGCTGCTGTTTTCTTTGAATCACTTCATCAATCTCAATTATCCATTCTCGCAGCTGCTAACAAACCTCTGATTTAATAGTGGCAAATGATAGAACTAGTACGATACCATATTCTTTGTTGTACTGAAAGTAGATGGAAATTATGTTTGAGGGAATCAGGTTATAACTCTACAAACAAGCAATGAAAAGCTCATTGTACAGCAATTCTTACAAGCACTGAACCATTTTCTGATGGGGTTTCATTTTCTAAGCTTTGCTTTGACCTGGTTGTGGAGTCTGTTAGGTATACCCAGTCACCCAGGGCTGAAGCAACTTTACTTACATTTCTTCATTAAAATGTTCCAAATTTAGGAGTACCAGAACATCCAGAGCCACTCAAAGGCTAACAATCAACACAGTCTACTGCTGTGTCTCCAGCAAGCTACTATCAGAAATGACAAGTCTTAAAAACCTGTAGTAGGCAACTGCAGATCAGGCAGCTTCTTCCCAACATCTCAACTAAAGATTTCCTTTTCCCTAAGGCAAAAGGAAAATATATCTGCCTTTCAAATTTCAACAGCTTCATTAAGCAAACTCATAGGCTGAAGAAAGCTGCAAAGGACATAACCTAGATCATGCTGTTAAATCCCGAGTTCTCTGAGGAAACCCACTGCAGTTTATTCCAGTCCCTTCTGGATATCATTTTATGGTAATATAATGAATGTACACACAGGGATGAAGTACTTTGAAGAGCTCGGATACAAGCCTGACCCCAAGGAAAAACAATTATCTGAATCATGGCCTAAATACTAACAAATACAAGAAGTTCAACACACCAATTTTTGCTCTTATTTATGCAATCAGGTAGAAAATTATCTTTCGTGAGACTGCAGAGTTTTCCCTCAGGTGCTCTTTCAGCATTTTTTTTTCTCCTTGAAAATGCTCATAAAAAAAATTGAACACAAAATTACTAAGATTCTGATGATGAAAAGATGTGTGGGAGCAAGAGCTCACTGTTTTTAAATAGAGCTCTGTTTGCTTGTTTTGTGCCTAGAGGGGAATAAAAATGAAAACAAGTAAACAAACAAAAATTAAAATAACTCTTTTCTCCCCCCACCCCGCATTATTTCCTTTTAGCTAAGGATGAGTCCAGTCAGGCTCTCCCCATCTACCTTTTCTCATCCATTTTTCTTATGGGAATACTGATCAAGCAGGAGAGGCTTTGAACTTATGCATACACCTCTTTCATCTAAAGCTTCCACTGTGGTATTAAAGAATACAAAACACACATACATTTAAAAGGAAGAAAAGAAAAAAAAAGAGTCTGTTGCAACAAATCTACTTTTCTTTTATCCCCTTGTGGAAACAGCAACACAATGCTTTCTCTATTTAAGTTAAAAACAAACTATATGTGAAGGGTCTCTTCACTGACTCTTGGGATGAAAGAATTTAGACTGATTTGAGAAAAGACAAGGAGCATCAATATGTGAAGAAGTTAGAAACAACAGAAAAATAATGCTGTTTACAGAAAGTACTTCTGATTTTAGAGAGGAAAAAGCATGCAAGAGAAAATCAAAAAGTAGCACCTAACATTATAAATCACGGAAATCACTAAGCTTAGAGGACTGCACTCTGCTTCAATGCTGTGGAAGCTCTTGTTCAGACAGTCAGCAAGACTGCTCTGGGTGGTAGATTGTACCCAGTATACCAAAGATGATTGTACTTGTATGAATTTGGGAATTACAAGTGGCCTTCCCACCCACCAAAAAAAACCCCAAAGGAACCCACCAACCCCTCCTAAATGAAGCAGCATTTTTTTTTGTCCCTCTCAATATTCAGGCAATACTGAAGTTACTCTTGAGTTACACAAGAAAATCGATGATGAGAATACAACCTCAAAACATTATATGACTTGAATGAGTTAGGTCGCTGCAGCTTATATAAGTTACCATGCAGACTACAATGTAAAGCTTCTCTCCTTGAATTTACAAACATAGACTGACATCAGAGAACTACAGACTGCTTTACCTGGAGAACATTAAAGATGAAAACACAGATAAGAATGTCCATCAGAAGCCTGAGATTAACATGAATGTAGTTGACAATGTTACTGATAGCTTTCTGAAGTCATGAGATAACAAGTGGCATTGATAAGTGTTCACATTTCTAAATAAAAGGGAAAATTTCTTATGAAGACTTTTGTATGCATTGGTAAATTATTTTTTTTAAAAATAATTATCAAGCAGGAAGCAACACTGTGAGAAAAGCCCTGCTCTGCCTTTTGTCAGCAAGGTGAACCTTATGTTTTCCAATTGGATTTAGTCTGGTTTACAAAATATATCCAGAAATATAATGAAAATAAGTTTTGATAAGAATTACTCCTTTCCCATCTATTGATTAAGTGGCCTTGGACCTTGGGCTTTCTAGTTTTATTTCTTTATTTTTCATCTAGACATTAAAATAATATTTAGCGGGTACACTGAACTTTCGAAAAAGAAATTAACTGAAAACAAGAAAGCCTTAGGAAAGTAGCACCAAGATTAATACGTCTAAAAGAATGTTTTCACTAGTGGAAAATACTGATTTAATAACAATAATTTCTTTCTCTTTTTTAAAGGGTTGTTTGGAACCACGGCATGCTTGCCACTGGCTCTGTGTACTTAAGACTGGATTCTATAAGAGCAAGCTGAGAAACGGAGCTTGAAAGACCTTTATTGTAATACCGACTTTACTCCCAGAGTCCTGAATGACTTTGGGCAAGTATTTTCACCCTTTTAGGCCTCAGTTTCCCCCATCTGAAAATGACAATAATGACATCTACTTTCTTTGCCAAGCACCTTCAGATCACTCAGCTTTTTAGATGACATTTCATTATTATTGCTAAAACTCTCCATTTTCAATATAGCCAATTCAAAAGAGAGGTTGAGGTGACATTTCAGTAGCAAACTCCTTTTATAACAAATTTTGCTAAAACATTTAATCTGAGATAAGTACATGACATAGATGAGAGCATTCAGTGGAACAAATTGATAGCAAATATACAGACTAGAAATTATATTTGGACTAATCAGTACCCATTTTTATATTTACTTTCTGCAAACTTTTCAATGACCGCATTTCACTTGTTCAAATATGTATGGAAGATGAATTTGAAATTCATACATGCAACTGTTCACTCAAAGTATCATATTGTATAATGAATTGGAAAAAAATCCTATTCCAGGAAAGTGATGCAAGACATCCAACTAGAGGATAAAAAATGTGGAAATGCAAGATGTAAGTAAACAATTCTGTAAGCAAAAATAGTCAATATTAGGGCACTGGTTTGGTAAAGTAGACCATAAATTATTTACTATTTCAAGTAAATGCAGTAATAGAGAAAACTGATTATAGGAAATACACACACAAACACCAAGAAGTAATCCTGAGGCAGAAATTAATCATATAGATTATTCACTGGAAAGTTCTGGCTAAACTGTTACATAAAATTTATTTTTACTGGTCTGAAAGACCACAGCTTAATATTCTATGAAAAAGCAGTTAATTTCCCACACCTGTGTTAATTACTTGTATACTCCCAACTAATGTGAAATAAATTGCATTCCTGTTGAATAAACCATCCAAGATGACAATCCCAAATCATTTTAGAAGAAAGACTATCCATTTGTTCTTCTTACAGTAGAATTGCTATTGTTTCATTTAGGAATTATATGTTATCTGCATAATTAGTGTGATTTTTGGTAGATACAGCTATACAGGTAAAAAAGTTATTTTACACTCTTCTTCTCTGTTAACTATTTGGAGTTCAAAATAAAAAGCAGTGACAAATTACATTGATATCTAAAGGGTTTTTTGAATGCTGAATAGTAGGGGAAGTGGGAGGAAGGTTTGTTGGAAAGGAATAGTCTGTTGACCCTCCTACCATGTCAACATGCAACACTTCATGGATTATGTCCAGAGTGTGAGATGTGTGGATGTTTCTGCATTTCTGGCACTGTAAAAATGTGCAATTCTACAGAAGAGGTCAAAAGGAACCCCTTGGATCATGGAGCTCATGATCCTGTGTTATGTAGAACACCGTTATAGGATGGCTGGGTTCCTATGAGGGATTTGGGATAGGATAGGAAAGGAGATATTTTTTAACATCAGTGACTTGTACAGATTTGTGGTGAAATCAGCATCCAGAGTAGCCTGTGGTGGAACAGCAAGTAAGATGATCTCACTCCAACCTCCACAGTCAAGCTCTCCACTCTACCTTCTCTTTGGTCTTTATAGGTCATTTGCCTTAAGTGTGCTCCTTGCTGCAATTTTCTAGTGAAGTACTCCTCACAGCTATAAAACAGTTAAGCTAACTCACTCACAAGAGTATCACTTCATTATTAGAGTGCATTGTAGTAGCACAAGCATCTTGAAGTCTCATTCTGTGTTTGTATTTTAACAACTTACATGCCTATGCTGCACTCCTACAGTAGAGCCTTAGGGCAGCTCCAAGCAAGTTGAAAAAAACCTCCTGTGCTTCACTGTACCCAGGCTCATTAACCTTGCCTCTGAGCAGGTTAATTAGATCAGACTAGGCCTCAAGCTAACATAGTGACTATTCTGCATTGTGCCATTTCCACATGCCCTTGTGATTCAGCTGCATCAGCAAGGCTGGGAATGCAATTTCATAAGGTTCCAAATGTGATTAATTTTTCCTCATAGGATCATTCTTTCTTCCAACTGACAGGATAACTAGATGACACATCTGGGTCTAGTCTTCTGATCCTGTGTCTGACCTCAGCCTTGCTTAAGGTAGATCGCTCTTTCGCTATTCTCACAGAAGACAAAAGAGAAAAAAACCCAACCCACTACAACATTCATACATATTCTCAGATCTCTCCATAGTTCTGTGTCAGGGCAGAAGGATAGTGTCCTGCTCAGTAGTAACTACTGTGAGAGTGCTGAGGAGGAAGCAGTAAGGTTATAAAGATTTCCATACTGCCCACTACACTGCAAATCAGAGACTTCTAAAATAGCATTTAATGCAATCTTTTTCAGAGACCATAAACAACTGTACCAGCTATCTCAGGCACACCATGGATGCAATGGCTCTTATAAGTCTGGACTGGTTGTATGTCATGCTACACCTTATGAGAACTGACGCTGCTTGCACCTTATTCACATCCAACACAGTCCTGCCCTGCACCACACAGAGGTACACACAGGCTTCCTTTGTTACATTCAGGGCAATCAAGCAACTTTAAACTGTCAAAGTACTACTGACTATAACGTAGTAATTGGTTTACACAGAGTACTGTCATGTTCCAGATGCTCCCCTTGGACAATGACAAGTGTATTGACTGTGGACAATTACAAGGCAGTGAGGAAAACTTTGGAAGGAAACTGATATCTGAAAAGTCAACCTTTCAATTTAAGATAATTTCTTCTGAAACCACCGGTTTTCTCAATGGATTTCAGATCACTTCAGACATACTACCCTTCACCATTGAGCAGCCAGCTCTGTCAGGCTGCTCAGAACAAGGTAACCACAACTTGGCTTTACCTCCTGAGAAGAGGGAGATAGCTGTAGAGCAACTGTTAGAAAGATAAGTGTGTGAAATATTACAAGTATCCTCATAGCAGCTGCAGGGGAGTACAGAAGCTCTGGAAATAAGAAAAATGTATCTTCAGATTAGTGATTTTGTTATCGTTAATCTGAGATAATTAATATAAACTAGCCATGTTGATAGGTGATTCCAACTTCAGAGAGCAGATCAAATTCATTCATTGCAGGTATGTCCATTTGTAGACACTTGCTACTGTTATCTGAGGAGATTACAGTAACAATCGCAGTTTATTTTCTCCACTATAATCAAAAACCAGAATTTTACTTTTTTTTTTTCTTCCACAAGGATCTCTTAGGTTTGGAAAGAAAATTTAATTGTTGCACTTCGATAGAGAGCATTCAGATCTTTTTAATCTTTATTCTGTAAGTAAATTTTCCTGCAGCAAATTTCCCCGTAATTACAGTTCTGATTAAAGTGAGCATTTCCATCGTTTTGATGGCTTTGTAAATCACAGTTACTGGCTGCTTCTCATATGGTGAACAGGAACTCACTTTGTAATGAATTTTTACTATGCAAAGTGGCTGAGCAATAATGTAACGTTTCTCTGAAGTTCTCTCTCCTGCTTTAATGCACATATCCATTCCCTCTTCTTATGCCAGGTATTGAACAGTGATCATTACAAATTCCCACATAAGAAGGAACCAGGTAGTAATGTCCCCTTTGTTTTTATACTGTATTGGAAGATGTGAAATTTGAAGCTGCCAAGTAACACACTGTAAAAATATGAGCTAAGAATCTCAAAACCAACCAGAAATTGAGAGAAGATGAATATATCACTTGTATTTCATCCTCATAGAAACCTTGCATGCACACACCTCCTCATTTGTGAGCAGGTGACCTTAATGAACCCACGCTACCTACTTTATTACATTCCAAACATCGTCAATTTGGAACTGAGAAATTCTCTTTGAAATTGTCACACAGATACCATTTAGAGAAATAACATATGATCATATGAAATTCAGGGGGAGTATACAACAGAATTTACACCCTTTTTTATCAGATTTACACAGAAAAACTCTGAGTAAATTAATAGCAAAATTGTGTGGGGTGCCATGGAAGTTCATTTCCACAGGAACAACAGAGTAACCCAAGCGAAACTTCTCTGATTTTTTCCTGAGTAAAATTCTATAGACCCTACAGAACAACCTAAGCATGAAGTAAAGCACATACCCTGGAACAAATCAAAAGTGAAAGTGATGAATTGTTCATATATTAACACCTGTAGTGGTGAACAATAACCTTCCAGAAAATTGCTTGGCTCATTATAACGTTAGCTGGGCAAAGCTGCAAGACACATGGGTAGAGGACAAGCTATATAATCTAGTATTTTCCTATTTTATTAAAAAAAATAATCTCAGTGCAATAATCCTTGTGTAGGTCTGAAACCCAAGGAAACTGCTTTTGAATACTGTGCAAAAAGATTTTATTGGGAAAACAGACAGCAGTGGGCCTGAAGAGAATGAACATCTAAACATGTACTCCAGGACTCAAACAGTGGATGATGCTCTGGATCAAAGGCCAAGGCAGTCCATACAGGGCAGCAGAGCATTACAGGGAAGACTTCTAAAACCCATTATCAATAAGTCTGGAGATGAAAAGACACACACACATAAAAAAAAAAACCAAACCTAAACCAAACAGCAAAACACACAAACAAAAAAAAAAACAAACCACTAAAACTATCCCCCATCCTGATTTAGAGAGCAACTTATCTTCAAGATTATTATAGAAAAAAAGAAAATAAATTATTTTGATACTTGACTGTGACTTGATCTGAAAATGATGGTCACATAGACAGGTTCCATACAATTATTATTAAATTTTGCTAGTAACCACTAACCTGATTACCAGATAGTCACCTTGATAACTGATACCTGATATAAGGTATTAAAAGAAAAATTTTGAAAAGAAAGAATGCCAGTGATGATTAAAATATCAATATATTATATGCCAAAAAATCCAAATCTAAATCTAGTATAAGATGTGCAAAAATGCTACAATATTAACTTGAATATAATTAACTTGTTTTGTATATTGTCATTGTGATTATTTTCTTACACTTTTGTCCTGTTAAACTGCTTTTCTCTCAATCCACAAGTTTTGAATTTTTCTAATTCTCTCCTCCATCCCACGGGGCAGGGAGGTGAGGTGGGGTGTATGTGAGTGAATGACTGTATGGTTGTTTTAGCTGCCTCCTTTGTTAAATCACAACAGTATGTTTAGCATACAATTTGCCTACTCATTTTTTAAAAGCAACAGTGATGGAAATTCCCCAAAGTCCTTAGCCACTGGTGTACAATAAAGAGTTTTTTCAAGTCAATTGCTTACCTTCCCCTTATTTCCACAAAGTCCTTGCTCTTTTGGGGCCAACCTTCTGGGCCTTTGAAGACAGTTATTATGGCATTCCTCGGTGTTATCTTCAATTAACTAATTATATCCAGCTCATTAAAAGATTTCCTCAGAGGTCAGTTATCTTGGACCATTCTCATTGCTTTCCTCTGGTCTCACTCTACTGGGTCCAGGATTTCCTAAGTGTGGTGCTCAAAACCACACACAGAAAGCGAGAAGAGATATTCTTAAGACTGCGAGACATGGGAAGGATTTCTTTGCATTTCTGAGATTTATTTTTAATAGGGCACAATATTTTATATCCCACAATGATATTTGGGGTCAATGTATTTGTCAAAACGAGGCTGTTAACTTGTGTTCAGTTTAGAATCCACTGGCTCCTTGTCCCCAAAGTTTCTGCCTGCCCAATGTCCTGTCCTGTGTTTGGGCAGATGGAGCCTCCTGTTGAAGTAGTACAGTTTACATTCAGATTTTTTCAATCCTCTTTAAAGTGATTCCAACAATTGACCAAGATGATCTTGTACACATTCAGAGTGCTGAAGGCCTTTCCCTAGAGCTCAGGACCATTTCCAGACATATTAAGTACACTCTTTATTTCATTACCCATTGTATTAACAAAGCCCACAAAGTAATACCAGACTCAGGATGCAGATGAAATACAAAACAACATTTCTCTTCCTACCTGTATATGTTGATGCTGTAAGCTAGCATCTGTCACAGAGTTAGAAAACATAACGGAAAGACAGGACTGTGTACAGCTAATTTTATCTTTCAAAATGTAAAAACGCACAACAGCTGCTGGAAAGCACAAATGCGCCAGTCCTCCAGATACACGATCATTTCTTTTAAATAATTATTAATCTTGCTTCAGTTATATAGTATGTGATTCAGCCTCTGCATTGCAAATAACTCCACAGGGCAAAGTCCTTCATACATAAAAACATTTATGGCGCCAGACCCTTCCTTAAGTAAGATCATTTGGAAAGTGCTCCCTGACCACTAGTCAAAAATGCCTGATTTTTTGTTTTTGATGGACAAACATTAGAGGATGATGTTGCCCACAAACCCATCCAGAATATGTCTGCACTCTCTTTAAAAGCTGAAAAATGAAGTGGTTGGAGCATAGACTTTGTCTATCATGAAATATGTCTATTTTGGAGGAGAGCAGAGAGAACAAACTGTACTATTCCTTTCAAGAGAGGAGGCGCTAGGAAGAAACAATGAGGAAGCTTCCACCGCCTGTTCTTGTAACACAAGATCAGTGCATATATGTGTGTATGGATTTAATTTTCAGGGGAGGAACTGCTCACAGTCACCAAATGTACTGTAATAAAAATCAAGGGCAGTTGAGGAAGAGGGAAGTTAAGTCTCAAAATTCTTCTAATTTTCTAGGCAATTGAGGACAAAATTCGCTCCTCTCTCCTTACTGCAATCCTGTTGCTTGTCTATTATGGATATGACAATTCAGCATACAAAGCTTAACTGACATTCTCAGTGTATAGGGACGTTAGATATTACGTATATATAGATGTATAGAGTGTTAGTTATTCTAGCAGAGACTTGTAAAACAGAACAGGGATTAACATTCTTCCTGAAGATTTGGAAGTATTTTTGAAAGACTTTGAAATCCTTTTTTACCTATATAAATTGCAAAATTTATGATTCAGGTGTAATGATATGATAAACGCTACTGTTATAATTCCTCTTCTGATGACATTAATAAATTCATTGCATTTTTTACAGGAGATACAAGGTTAATGCTACATAACAGACTGTGCCTCTGTTTTCTCCCATGAAGAAATAATGTAACATTAAAAAAAAAAAACCAAAACTCTGCTGCCTGAGAAATAAATATTTTTGTATATGCGGTTCCTATTTTATTAGAAGGTTCTGACTCACAATGCATTAGCCTTCTCAGTTCAGGATTCTAGCACAGTGCTAGAGTTTCGCCAGACCCCTGGAAATTTCAAATAGCTGCGACAGGTTTCTCTCCTGCCTGGAAAAAGTCAGTGCACACACAGTATTTGCACTTGAGTTCAAGTCTGATCTACTCTGCTTAGGCCTTTTCTAGTAGTTGTGATACACTTTTGTCATACTCCACTGGAGCTTGGAAATAGCCCAAGTAACATTAAATTGGGGAAATCCCTCTAAATCCCAATAGCATTGCATATTCTAGTACCTTACTGCCTTTATAACAACTGTGTCATTCTGTGAGCACTATTTAAAAGTCCCTGGCTTATTCTGCGTGCCTCGAGACTTATGTGCCAACCACACACATCTGTCCGTTGACTGTCTAGGGCAGCCACACGTTCACAGATGATCTACTTGTTATTTGTGCCAGAAACACAGCAGGCTACGCTGTATTACAGCATTTTTCCACATGCAGGATGAAAATTATCACTTGGTGACTGACAGTCCTTTCTTAATACCTCCATTAACAGTATTCCCCTCTGCTCCTCGAAATCCCACATGCTTGATAAAAGAAACCCAGAACTTTGACGTACAATGGGCTGTCTGAACAACAGATGAAGGCTTGGAGCAACCACATCAGTTCCTCTCATCAGCTAATCTCCTGGTTTCCCAAATTTATCACCACACACACCAGTAATAAGTGAAATTATACTGTTAGTGACAAAATATGGAACCACACCAGCCTCTTGCTCCTCTTGTTATACAAGTGCTTCTTGTGCTTTGTTGGCAGCTCAGAAGTAAAGTTCATTGACTCATGGTCTACCCATTTCAGGTCCCTATTGTCAGTAGGGTGCTTGAAACTCATGTGTATTGGGGGAAAGGTAAGTTCACAGAAGAAGTGCAAAAACACATGAAAAGCAGAAGAAAATATTTGCATATTACATAAGATGCTGGTGTTGCAATGAGCTGGGCAAGCAGATAGGACAAGAACACATAGGTGAGAGAAGGCAGGCAGATGTGGGACAAACTGCACAGCTTAGCAGATGAAGAGCAGAGACACAGAAATAAGCAGAGATGACTGCACAGGACAAGAGACAGTAAATGCAAAACCAAAATAGACAGCGGCAATTGCTATAGCCTAAAATGCTGTCATTAGTCCCAGGCAGGAAGTCCTAACTGCAAAAAGGATAGATTCAGACAAAAGATAAAATCAACTGAACTAGGGAGAATCAAGCAAGAGAAAAAAGCACCAAAAAGTAGTGTGCAATATAAAAAAAATCACGCAGAGGCCTGTTGCCGCCCACAGCCACATAGTTATTGCAGAACGCTGCAGCACCGAGATATTCAACTCCCAGTTCAAACCCAACAGAACTATAGGGTCATGTCAGTGTCTCAATTTTGGTATTAATTCAAAAAATGGTGCACTGAAAAGCTTCCTTATGATACCAGAGGAATAATCCATGCAAGTTGCCGTAAAAGATCCCCAAGCTCCAATTCAAAACAAAATCACAGGTAATTCAGTTCTAGACAGAAAGTACCAGTCATTGTAATTGTTGGTCCAAAACTAGGCCAAGTTAAGAGTCTGGACCAATCCCTTAACTTCCAGACTGAACTTCTTTGTGAAGGAGAATATTTAATGCAGATTGTGAAGTGCTTGATATTTTTATCAAGAGGTTAAGGAGTTTTGCTGCAAGTGTGCTATAAGCCTTTCCCTGTGAAGGTCCTTTACAATGAAAAACTACTGCCTGAAGATTGATAAGACGACTACTTAATTAGATAGGGGAGATCTACTGACAATATCTGACAGCATTGGGTGAAAAAGAAAATCTGTGCCTTCAAAGATTTGAAAAAATTAATTAATCTCTGTGTTTTCTGAGATCTGACAAACAACACCTATGGCAGGAAGTGGTGTAAATGCAGGCTTGAAGTATTTATGCATTTTAGGACAGCTTTGGAGAATAAGGTGTTTAAGGCTACAGTGAAATAATAATTTAGTCTACCTTTTATCTGTAATAATTAAATGAAAAACAACATCCAAATACATAGAGTTTTGCATTAGTTTACACTTCTAAAATAAAGCCATCAAATGTAAAAACTACTACTGTATTTAAATTCAATGTCCTATTTTCATCCAAATTAAGGGTCTGGATGCACTCTTCTGGCTTAGTATGCACAAGGGATAGGCTCTCTTATGCACTCTAAAATCTCTTCAAATCTTCTCAGGTTAAGATTCAAAATTTTAGCCTGCTTCTCTATGACTCTATATACCAGGATAAAATAGAAGGAAGGTTACAATCCGTTTCAAAGGATATCATTTGAAAAAAAGAACAAGAAAGTATGAAAAAAATAACAGTGTTCTAAAGAGGTAATAGTTAAAAACAATCCAGACCACAAAAAAGCCCCTGGACTCTCCTACATACGAATTATATAATACACACACTATAGAATTTCTGACATGCATGACCTTTCAAACAATGGCCAAAACACTTCTCTGTGTCAAAGGTTTCTTGATCTCATGAAATACACAGCCAATTTCCAGGGGAAAAGGAATAAGCACTTTTGAAAGCAAATGCACAATTGTGTCTGGGGAGCAGGAAATAAACATAGGTAGGAAATGCCAGCTTCAGCTATTGGCTATCAAGCTGCCAGTTCTGCAGTCCTGCAGCAGGGGTGTACTAGACTGGAATAGAGAGGTTGAGAGTTCCTTGTTACAGGTAACCCAGCAGGGTATCACCAAAGCGTTAGTAAAGTAGATCTTTCCAAAACACAAGTGGTCAGCCTGCAACAGCTTTCTAGAACATACTGAGGGGCAGGTGCAGCTGCCTTGAAGCTCCTTTTCTTTCAGTTGTCCAGGAGTGCCCTTGTGGGACAAGCTGACTTTTCGAGCACAAGTGATGCTATGCTGTCAGTAAGCAATTTGAATAACTCTTCTTATGGAGCTTTGCCAACTTGCTGCTCTGGGTGGTTCAGAGCAGAAGGACAAATGTTTCAGCCTGTGCCACAAATATAGACAGAGGGCAGATACCCTACCAGTACCATTGACCTTCCAGGTTACAGTGGTAGACAGAATTGGGAGATAGGTTTACGAGTTAGAGAAAGATCACTAGAACAACAAAGAGAAAGAACACTGCACCAATGAAGCTCCTCCTTACTCTAGTCTCACAATTAAAAAGAGAGAAATTAAGGAAAAACTATTTACCCTCATTTTTCCAGACAGACATCCACAAGCAATGATCCTTCAGAGCACTCCAACACTGCAAGCAACTTAAGTTCACAGGACATGTTCAGATATTTCATCAATCTATGTAAGATATCCTAAACAATACTACCAAGTCAGAAAAAAAACATTATACACTTTTAATTCTCTGGTTTGAATTGGTCTGTTTGGAGCTGTAGATAGTTTATCTAAAAAGTATCTACAGCTTGATTTCTATCTGAAAACAATAGAAATCCCATTCTACACTTTAATGTGAATCAAAATGCAAGAAGACATTCCACAATCTCCTCTGAAAAGAAGCTTCATCCTTTCTAGACTTTCTTTTTAAGAGACATTGGGAAAAAATACCACAATTATTGCCCAACTGTGTAAAAATTGCATCATCTCCTGAAAAAAACTCTTGATGCCATGCTCAGTTCCATTTGGCACAATGGAAGTACAGAAGAACAGAGACCTCATTAAATGCACCCCTTGGTTTAGGCAGATGGGAGAGTGCTTAATACCATTTTAGTCCTGATCGCACTTGTTCCTGTGGAACAGATGCAATATGTAATTTACCATAGATGATGACATTTGAGATAATTCAAAAATCACTGATAAAATGAAATTATATCATATTATACAGCCATCTGCCATGATTTCAAGGATTCACCTGATAGTCATTTTTCTCATGATGTGAGTTTCAGGATGCAGAGGATTTTGTACATATACATATGAAAGAGTGGCATACAAATCTATATTCCTTAGGGGTCCACAAATGCTTTTTGTTATGTTGTTGTTGTTGGGAGAGAGCTATAGCCATTTATACGCATCTATCTAGACACTCAGAGAAGTTAGAAATCTGTCTTTTGCAGTAAGGGAGATGTACCATGTTATATAAAACTTGTACTAGGATAGCGTCCTGGTGCTGAAGGAAAGAGACAGTAACTGTCCCAATTTAATCTACCACCAACCAAAATGACACAAAAGGAATTTCACTTGGCCTGAGACTATACTTACTGCAATATTTCTCAGTTTAAAACTCCTTTGTTCTTGTGGAAAGCAGTTTTATCTCAGCAGGAACTATAATAGGTAACTTTTTAAAAAGAGAACAGCAAACCCTCAAACGTTAGTCAGTGAGATAGAAAAAAAAACCAAAAACCAAGAGCAAATTATCTTCTCCCTAACCATTGCACCCACACAAGCCAGGATTCTTTCTCCCTAAACTTTTTTTTTTTTTGTAAGTGGCAACAAAGTCCATACAGTTTCCTGATTCTCTTTATTCTCATCCCTGTTGTAAAACATTAAAGTAATTGAGAAAACATTATAACAAAAGGGTGAAACATTAAAACAAGCATCAAAAAGAAATGCAGTTAAGTATGGGTGAGAGCCAAGGCTGTTACTACACTTGTCTTACAATATTTCAGAGATGCAGATGTTCCAAGTGACTTGCCCGTAGCTACAGGCAAAACCTGTGACTAAATAAAAACCTGAGCTCAGCTCCCCTGGTCCAGCAGGCCTTGTACTTCAGCAAGGAGTATCACAGCCTTATTTAGACAGCAGGCTTCTGAATAAGGGTATCTGGCAATCTTGGCCCTTGTTATGTTTTCATTGTAAACAGGCAAAACAAGGAGGGCTACTAAACAGCATCAAATGCTATTTTTCAGAGCTTCTTAATATGTAACATACATGAAAGTCCAAGAAATTACTAATTCTGTATACAGGATATTGTACTTTTCCTTCACGACCATTGCAAACTCTTTACTAATTTTAATAATAAATGAGAGAGTCCTGAACATGAAGGTTCCTGTCTGGAACACCAAGCTGATAGGAATTGCATCATGGCACAAAACTCTTGGAAACCCTGGACAAGAAAAAAAAAAAAGTTTAAATATTTTATGTGAATCTGCTGGCTGATAGATCTGCAAATAATCCATTTTCCTCACTATGGCCTCCTCTGCACTCAGCAACTTACACCAGATTGCCAGGACTACAGCAAAGCCTATTTAATACAGAATACACTTAAAAATGATGTATTATCACTATCGAATGATGATGCTCAGTTCTCTGTATTTAGTCCTCTGTAGTGTGTTTGAAAAACTGAACCTTACAAAATGCACCAGAGCTGCAAAATGTTTTTCATGAGAGTTTTGTCTTTTCTCCTTATCAAAATTTACAGGCTGATGAATTTTCATGTTTTCTAGTTATTCCTATGTGGAGAAAGTATCTGCCTCTAGGAGCTAGCAGAAGGACAGAAAAGGATACGATAAAGTGGCTGGAAAGTACTGCAAGACTACATTAAGAGGATTTTTGTTTTTTCCCCAGGAGGCAATGGAATTTCAAACAGAAATTACTCACAAAGGGTGTAGAGGATTCCGAATCACAAACTCACAGAACGTTAGGGGTTGGAAGGGACCTCGAAAGATCACCTAGTCCAAACCCCCTGCCTGAGCAGAATCACCTAGATTAGCTCACACAGGAACATGTCCAGATTGGTCTTGAATGTCTCCAGAGAAGGAGACTCCATAACCTCTCTGGGCAGCCTGTTCCAGTCATCTGTCACCCCCACAGTGAAAAAGTTCCTCCTTTATATTAAGATGGATCTTTCTATGTTCCAGCTTAGAACCATTGCCCCTTGTCCTGTCATTGGCCAACACTGAGAAAAGCCTGGATCCATCCTCCTGAAACTCACCCTTTACATATTTATAAACATTAATGAGGTCACCCCTCAATCTCTTCTCCAAGCTGAAGAGAGCCAGCTCCCTCAGCCTGTCCTCATAAGGAAGATGTTCCACTCCATCATCTTGGTGGCCCTGCACTGGACTCTTTTCAATGAGTTCTATGTCCTTCTGGAATTGAGGGGCCAATAACTGGACACGATATTCCAGGTGTGGTCTCACCAGGGCAGAATAGAGGGAAGGAGGACCTCTCTTGACCTACAAGCCACCCCCCTTCCAATATACACCCCAGGATGCTATTGGCCTTCTTTGCTATAAGGGCACGTTGCTGGCTCATGGTCATCCTGCTGTCTACCAGGATCCCCAGGTCCCTCCCACCTCCTCTGCTTTTCCAACAGGTCAGTCCCCAACCTATACCTATATCTGGGGTCTAAATCCTGTTGAATGGCAGCACAACCTCCTGGTGTGTCAGCCACCCCTCCCAGCTTTGTGTCATCAACAAACTTCTGACTGTGCACTCTATTCCCTCATCCAGGTCATCAATGAATACGTTGAACAGTACTGGTCCCAGTACCAACCCCTGAGGGACTCCACTAGTTACAGGCCTCCAGCCTCAAACGAATTGAAGGCCTTTAAACCAAGAATTTACATTTCTCCAAAACCCTTTTTGGTTTGTCCATTGGGCTCAATGTGGAACTGGACTAAGAAAACCAATTTCTTATCACAGGACTTGCTCTACTTAGCTCACCAGAAGCGTACTTTTATGTTATCTGGAAAAAGCGTTCAGTGGTTATGAAATTATGTACTGAAATTAATAAATTGTTAAGGTGAACTGCCTGAAGTGTACTTATTCTGTCAACAGAAATGAGGGCTGAAATGCATCATTTTATCCCTCTGCTAAACTCCTTAGGTAACTTCAGTGAAAGCAGAGCTACTGTGCTTCTGCAGCCACTATGCACACACTGTCAGGTTGGGGGAATGTAACACAAATGACTCCAAGTGCAGCTTAGCAGCAGCATCCAGCCCATTTGTTCCTTCTGGAATGAAATAAACAATGTTTTTAAAACAGAGCTTTAACTTCATCATAGATAATGAATATTTACACTGCTCAATTTTAATTTTGCATCAGTTCAGCACATATTAAAACTGTTTCATTCACAGACATTAAATCCAAAGCCATCATTATGTAAAATGTCCATACTGATATCTCAACACTGACCTTCATTACAGGGAGCAAACAAACACTGAATGACATCAACTCATTTATATGGGGTCTCCGTTTCAAACCCGATAACAATTAGAAGCTTGTGCACAACATATCAGCTCTGCCCAAGTCAGTTTGTGATGTCAAGATGGCTGACATCATTAAACATGATCCAGCCTCCAAATCAAGCCATCCAAAATGTTTGCTTGTTGGTGCATGAAGTGATTCTGCAGCACAGCCCAGATACCATTACATTCCAGATCATCACTAGTTTTTCTTTCCTTATCTGCACTTGTAATTTGAAAAATAAAAAAAATATAAATAAAAAAAAACCCAGAAAGCTAATCTAAGGAAGACTAAAGATGCCTACTGCTGAATCTAGTGGCTCCAGCATCCCTTAACTGAACCTCCACGACTATAAATGTATACAATATGATGCTCTGAATTTACCTTCAAGAGTTCGTGCAATCTTTAGTGAGAGTCAGAAGACTAGAACCAGAAGGCCAGGAATTGTATTTTTGATTAAATATTGTGGAACTAGGAACATGATTGAAACCACTACAGGAACTCAACCAATGACGCATCAGTTCCAGCACTGCCGCTATGATTCTCGCTCCCTGACACTGTCAGTATGTCAGCATGTCAGCATGCATAGCTAGGTCCCAAAGCCCATTTACATTCGGGCCCTCTCGTCTATGCAGCTAGTCCCTTCCTAAACTGACATCCCAAACATGAGGGGAAGTAGAAATAAACTCCCAGCACTCATGGCATGCACTTCTGTCTTCCATTCCAGCTGGATGTGCTCGTCTTCCAGACCTTGATGTGCTCACAGAGGTCAGATGTAACCCACTCTCCTGCTTTTAAACATAATTTGCCCATCAGCTCTCAAAATTCTGTTAATGTCTATTTTAACTATTGATAAGCCTAAAATGCAGTCTTATTGTGGGAAACAAAACATTCAAAGATTAGGTAAACTTATTTGCTAATATTTTTTTTTCCTAGGAAATTAATTATTGAGGCAGTAAGATTTTTGTGAAATATCAGGAACCCAAAATATTGTTATTAATTTTTACATGGAAGCAATTTCAATGCAATCTTTATATAGATTCAGTGGTCTTTGCAGTTGATAGCTAGTACTAAATATATGCCATGATATTAAATGCTTCAAGACTTTCATATGCTTCATTAAATGACCAAGAAAACCAAGAAAATATAAACAGTTACAGCTGCAAGCACTCACTATCATTTAGTATTATGCTACATGAATTCAGAAAGTCAGCCTACCTCTGTCTTCCCTTTGAACCCTTTGAATGACTGGGGACCATCTTATACACACCTCCCCACCCGTCGCAATTTGAACAATTGGCCCTGCCCCTTGACGAGGTTTCGGCACACAGACAAGTTCCCAATTTCACAACACATTCAGAAATACAGTTTCTGTGTACTTCAGTGCTTTCTCTAGTCTAATAAAAAGTCTTCCCATCACACACAAGATCACTGCACTATCATACCTTTATTTTATACTCAAGTATCCAATACTAGCACTGATTTATCACTTTTGGAATAAGTCTTTTAGAACTTATAAACGAGCGCTTGAAGAATTCATGTATTCATCTCCCATTTAATTGTATCTCCAAGCTAAAAAGGCTGCCTGTGCAGACATACATTTTGCAATACTGTTACATAAATGTTTAAATAGCTGCTGCAGTTCAAAGATGCTTGCAACAATTTCAATCCATAGCTCTAGATACCAACAGGACAGCAACTTCACACGTTAGAAAATTCCGGATAGTAAACAGGACCTTTCACATACAGTTTGTGTATGCCACTTGTATTTCAGTCTTCACTGAGTATTTTAGGATGTCAGATTCTAATTAAAAAATAAAACACACTTTTCTCTGTATTTAGCTCCTGGCAGATGTCACAAAAGGAAGCGGACCAGGAGAGTACTTCAGTTTTAAACAATCCCAACATTTTTCCTTGGTGTTTTTCCCTGAACATCTGCTAACCGGCACTGGGTAGGAGAAAGCATTTAAGGATTTGTCACAGCGTTAGTAAACTCAACACTAAGGCTTGGGACAAAACTGCCAAGTTCAAACATCTCTAACTTGGATAATGGATTTGGTTCAGGGTCTCTCCCAATTTTAAAATCTAAATTATAGTTTTCAAACACTTAACTAGGGCAGTTGCCCACATACGATCATACTGAAATAAAAATTACAGTATTGACTATGAGTAGGAGTCTAATGAGTTTTTAGAGGAAAGTTCTTAGTACCACTGGCACTGAGCAGCCTTTAAAGAAGCTGGGTTTATAAGCCATTTAAGTTATGGTTGAAATAACTTCTGGAAGAGGTTGCTTATTACATAGCACACACTATACAAATCATTCTTCAAAGCCTCTACTTTGATGGGTTGGGAGTTGAATACTTAACATATACTTCCACGTGTATTTTATCCTTTGCACTTTACCACTAGGATTGCTACTTAAAAGGTGTAAAATTAGCAGTTCTAAAACAAACTCTCAGAATGGAGAAAAAAAAAAAGAGGTGAACTTCAGTTTGATTTTACAGCATTTGTTCCATTCCTGTAAGAATTATATAGCATATATATACTACAGTGTGTATAAAACATTACCTGCTCTCACTTCCTCAGACCTTCTTTGCAGGCTTCTCCCTCAGTTGAGACCTACCAGGCTTAAACGCACCAACACATTTAATATTGGTCAAAGACTTGGCCTTCAGCTTCTTTTCTACATCTTTCATGCATTGTTTCCCCCCCACTGGTGGTTGCTACTCCTGCAGCTTTTCAGCAAAATAGATTTTTTCAGCTTTTGTCTTTTTGAGTCAGTTTTACATCCTCTTACCTACATGGAGATCTACATAACCCCACTCCCCTCAGAACTGTGTAGCACAAGGCAACACATAAACTGGAGCAAAAAACCCCAGATGTCTAAAGTGCCAGGCCACAGGCCAAGCCAGAACAACCAGCATTTACCTCCATCACTGAGCCAGAGTAGCAGAGCATTTGAGACATGAGAAGAATCGCTCAGTGTAGAATAAACTTCCCCAAACCTGCAATTCTGTCCTCCCCCAGGTCCCAGCTCAACAGCACAGAGGAGTGGAGCCCAAGGCTCAGCTGCTGCAGCTCCTTGCCCCATACCAAGTGATAAAGCAGGCTCAGTCTCTTGGTGCACTGGCAATCCCTGGCTAATGGACGTAAGCAGTAGGGGAAACATGTTGTAAGCACTGAAATCAGCTAATGGGATTCTGCCTGCCTGCCTGGAACTGGCCTAACAAAGGACATGACACTCGAGCATAATCACTTTTCACAGAACTAATGGCTGGCTTCCAGACCGTGCATCCCTAGCACAGCTGCTTCTCAGTTCGCTTGCTTTTCTACAGATGTTTCCACAAAAGCATGCTAGAATTAGAACGAAACATTGGTGACCTTTCTTCCTATTGCTTTTGCTATCATCACCTGTCTGTCAGTTAATCTGTTTTAATTTCCAGTCTTCCTACAAGTGCCTTGCTAGTATCAGGCACTATGAACTGTGGTTTCTGCACCAACTGCTGAATACACAACCAGTGTTTTCAGTTCCTTCCTGTCCTGAGGGCTGTAGCATCAGAATTAAATTCAGCACAAGGTGATGGGAAAACAGTGTCCATGCAAGTAAACATACATTTCCTAACTGAAAGAGCTAGGGGCACTCTAATTTCCTTACATCTCTAATTCAAATCAGTTGACATCTGAGTTGTTATCATGTAAAGTAGCCAACTGCATGGGTTTTTTCTTCTTTTCTGAAAAGCTAGCATTCCATGTTTCTGCTGTCTTTGCTTAGTAACATACTACATGAATCTTAAACAACAAACCTAAGTAGAAATATCACTAAAATGCAACCTGGCTTATTCTGATACCAAGACTTCCAATAGTAATGGAAAGTTTGAAACTAACATCAAATTTATCAGTTATTGAAGAACACAGCTGTTTCTGAATTCATTCCAAATACAGAAGATACACTTGTAACAGAACTATGGTTTTCTTGTACTGTGTGGAATACTTATAGGACCAAAAGCATCATGGAAGGCAGAACAGACCCACCGCTAGAAATTTATTTGACATAGCCTCCAACTATTTGCACTTCATGGGCTACACTAAGCCCTGAATTGGGCTGTATTTGCACTACATGGTAATAATATCACTGCATTTTCTACTCCCACCTGGAGTCTGATCCTGTGTTTAGGCCAAGCTAACAGTCAAAGAAACTCTTTCCTGAGCAGATATCAAGATTGAAACAAGTAAATCGCAGACAGATTTTTCCAAAGTCAATAGTGTGACAAGGGACCAGAACTTAAGTGTAATAATGTGTTATTGGGCGGGTGTTCTTCCATTTTGAGAAAAAAGGAAAATTAGTCCTTCAAAAGGTGCTTCACCTCTAGATGACATAGGACATTTTCATTGTCTGGAAGATACCAGTGCAAGTTATAACACAGCATTTCAACAAAGCATGTCATATTTAACTATCAGCAGAGAAAAATTCAATACCTTCCCTATCCATTTATCAGAACATGTAGAATTTCCTTTTCATGACAGTTGAAGTAATGAGTATTGAGATAAAACAAGTCATCTGTATTTGCATTTAAATAAATAATATGTAACAAAATATCATGTCAGGTCTGTGGGATTCTGACAATTATTTTTGTTGTTGTTTTTTACAATTTCATTTCCTCAGCTGAAATCTAAAGAGAGCCTTGAAAATCACAAACTTGCAGTTATAATTCACAAAGCAAGAATTCTAAGGTTTCCTTTTGGGATGTTTAATCATAATGACACGATGCAGGAAATCAAATGCTTGCCATAAGGACAGACACTTGCAGACACATTACTGGCCTGTCTCATTGCTTAAGCAGGGAGGAAAAGATCCATGTTAAGGCTGGCTTGTTTCTTGCCTTAAAGGCAGTGAGCCCAGGGGTTTTCAGCTTAGGCATATGGTAAACAAATCCCCAAAGTGACAGACAAAAACTTGGCACCATTTGCAGAAAGTTACAGCTCTCAGAGATAAGCAGCTGTAGTATCAGCTGTGTAAACCCAGAAACATTATGTACATGTGTCCATCACAGCATCTCCATATTCATTCTGAACGAAAGGGCGGGCAGGTCAGACCCTTACAGACACCCCTGAGCCTCCATCTATTGTTTCAGGGTTTCCCTACTATTTACAAGCATTTGGTCACGCGTTCACATTTTAGAGGGGATGAGGGTTAACTGCCACTGAGAGTAGAAAGACTGCAGCTACACTAGTGCATCTATATACCAGCCTAAAGAAGTTAACAAAATTTTAAAAAGTGCTGCTCAGAGAGATGCACACATTTTGACCAAACTGTGTCTGATCTAATTTTATGTATTAGGAGTGAACACAAAATAGGTGAATGAATTTATGGACAAAATCTGCCAGCTCTTCCTGTGCAGGGATGGAAGGTACACTCTTAGCTGTGGTTAGGACCTATGGAACAGATTTTGGTGGCTGTGTGCACAACACCTACTATATGTACAAAAAACACCAAACTTTTCTTTCAGACACTGATGATCCAGTCATCAGTTATACAATTAGCTATGAGTATATGTGGACAGATGAGTCTTCAATCTTCATGAAGTTTTTTTTGTCCTGCACTCCAGGGCCCAATTTCTTTCAGGACAAAATCAAAGGCCCGTTCCAAAGCTTGTCATGACTGCTGGAGATCAGTTAGAGGATACCAAAGGCTATAAACCATCCTCATACAATATCTGGAGCTTAAGAGAGAGTTTTGAAGAGGCACTGACTATTGGAATGAGGTGTTTCTATTTCTAATGTGTGATGTTAACTGCTTTCCCTGTTTTAAAAAAATAGCTTTCCCCCCCCGTTAACCAGCAGAGAAACTGCTATTAGGCAAGCAAAATCACTCTGTTAAGGCAAGTAAGGAAAACCTTCATTTGTTCAACATTTTCTCTAGGACAACTCAGTGTTTCTCTCCATAAATATCAAGACAGTTCCTTTCAGGAAATGTCTAAACATTTACCAGTTCAGAATTACAAATCCAGATATTTATGGAAACATCCTGCACAAAAAGAACTATTACTAACAGACTTGGACTGTGATCTAGCAGCTTGTAATTATCATTTTTGTTAGACCTTCCCCCACTGGAGGAATGATTCCCTTGAAGGTCCTTCCTAAATAGCCTTTATTAGAAAGGAAAAAATTGCATATGAATCCATAAATTGACTTTTAAAAAAGCTACAATAGCATCATTTAATCTTGCAAATAAGAGTAAAAATAGGGAATCATTTGAGTTTTTTTGATTGTCTGGTTTATTCAGAGCCATCCAGAGCAATCTCATAGTAAATTCCCGACCTATTTCTATTTTATGCTGCTCCATTTTTCAGTCATTTGTTTTTACCCAAGCTCTCTCCTCCTTTCCTTTTTGGTGTTTAGTGTTACCCCTCCCAACAGCAAAAGGCTCAAGTCACCTGCATTCCCAATTTTAATATTTGCATTGGAATGGACCATGTTGATAGCACTTTGAGTTAAGTATGTTATACTGACATGCCTTCACCATAAGCAACTGATACAGCTCAAACTCCCTGGTTCCAGAGATTCTGGGCCATTCTGCCTCTCATCCTCACCTGCTGGTTTAATGTTTCCTTTGGTTTACCCTTCCTCATGTGCTTGTCTCTATTCACCTTTTCTCCTCATTACATCTCTTCCTTCTGCCTGGAAGTTGTTCAGACACCCTGGAATTATGACTATGGTAAACAGATGGCTGGGACTTAACATGTCGTTATAAAGAGGTTGGGTCATTCTCCATTTTTATGCTAGTCTCAGTTCTCTGATCTCTATGTGGCACATGTGTTAGCCAGCTCCTGCATTTGGGGGCAAATCCTTGCTGAAGATAGCCAGGGCAGAACAAAAGACACTGAGCACCAGACAGCCATATAGTACAGACAGCACAGAAAAACGGCAGGCTCAAGAACCCGGACTTGTAGTCCATACAGATTGTGTATGCATAACCTATATTCTCCCTTCTATAATGTTCTTCTCTATGTTTTGGCTTTTCCCTGCAATCACTTCTTGAACATATCCTGCAATTCTGGAATAAATTAATCAAGAAAAATATTTAACTAACTATAAAAGACTTGGGCTTTCTTAGGGGCTTTCCTGTTGTTTTTCTTGGCCAGCTGTTAATTTCTTCTTAGCAAAGCATCTATTGCTGTTCTACAGAGAGAGAGAGAGAGAGAGAGTACAGGGACGATTCTCCAAACATCAAGGACAGACTAGGACAGATAGGGAACACAGGCAGACAGACCAGTGCCAGAGAAGCACTCAGTTACTGATTTTGAAGTGAAGACTTTTTCTAGCAGAACACAAAAATTCAGGAGAAGCAATGAGCAGCGATGAGCCAGCAGAAATAAATGTGTAAGTGCTACAAAAAGCTCTTAATTAAAAACAAAACAAAACAAAATAAAAATCCCCAGAACAAAAAACCCCAACCCACCAAGCAGAAAAAAAACAACCCACACTTCAGGAATGACAGCAACCCAATGAGGGTCAGTGCAAAAAGGAGGCTGTAGAACCAAAAATAAAGCATGTGCCTTAAGGCTTCTGGTCTCTGTCAACGTGAACACTCTCAACATGTGCACAACTAAAAGGAAATAAAGTTTTTAGAGGGTTAATACTGCACATAAAAATAGGCTGTCATTTCTGCTCATCTGAGTTATACCTAAAACTAAAGCCCTAGTTTATAGAGAAGTCACTGTTAGCAGGAATGAGCTATTTGAGTATTGCTGTAGCATATTTTACTTGCTATCCTGACATAAAGCCCATGTAGATCTGTCTAGTTAACAGTAGAGGTGAGTGTGTGTGTGCAGTTCCTTAGTGATAATTGGGGTACAAGGGCCACTAATTACAGCCAACTTTGTGGAATGTATAGAGGAACAGAAACACAGTGTGGACCTAATGACTTCTTCCATTCAATTATAAAATATTTAACGTGCTATCCAACTGCAGATGCAGGGAAGGAACAAGGCTGTGTTTTAAGATGCGATGGAGATTGGATAGAGAAAGCCCCCAAAGCAATGGTATAGACTAATTCACATTTGTTCAATTTCCTGTTTTCCAGCACATTCTCATTAAGTTCTTACCAACAGCTCTTGATTTTAAAACACTAACTGCCTACCAGCAAGCATGGTTTTTTAAGATAAAAAATAATTAAGAAATTAGAAATTCATTTTTTCCTCTTTTTTGTTTTTTTCTTTCTCTTTGGGCTGGAGCAATGCTGCTTTACATTCAAAATTCAGTCACGCTTACTGTGTTGATGGGCAGCCAGCATTTTCCAGTATTTCTCTTACTGTTGGTAGTAAATGTACTAATTTTTTTTTGTGGCTCAAAGCAATTTATTTCTTCTCATATTCATGATTTTCTCTGGCTGTGACATGCCTATGTAAGTTTTAATGAAAACATTCAACTTCATCTCATCTCTAGTGGAAATGAAAGAAAGAAACAGAAATAGGGCCAGGGTAGTGAAGCAGAACAACCTTAAGCCTGGCTTTTCTGCAGTAACCCCAAACACTGGTGATGCTGCCTGGACACTAGCTGAGCATGGGCATTATGATACTGCCTCTCTGTTGGGCAAACTTGCAAGAGGTCAGGATGGGGAATGATTCAGGATCAGCTTCAAGGAACTGGCTTGTCTGCACATCATGTAGGCTGTTCTAGCCAAAAGTTCTGACTGTCTGTTCAGAGAAGGCTTGAGATGAGTGGCACTATATAAATGAAATAATTTTGATTTACATCATCAAAAGAATGCAGGAAAAAATCTCAAGAATTAGTTTTTGCTTTATGCAATACGATGGACTGATTTTTTTTTCTCTAGACCCTGCAGTGATGGTATTCAGATCATTGTAATTTCACGTTCTTTAGTGAGAACTTACTCAGACAAGTTTCCCTGTTTCTGAACCCACTGGAAGCACTATAGAAGAGGTACTAATGCTGTCACCTTTTAATCTGAGTAATATGTACCAGCATCCTTTGTTTCTTGTTCCTGTAAGGATATTTTGCAACATTGAACTACAGTTTCACGAGTAAAAGGTGAAGGATCTGGATCTCTTGTTTTGTCAGAACAAAACAGTTGAAAGTAATTTATTGACTGCTCTGAAATTCATAGCATCATCTCTGACATTCTTTTCCTGATGGTGTATGCAATTAATAAGCATTGCAGGCCCCACTGAGGCAAATTTATCAACTAGTACACAAAATTATGAAAGGTTACTCACAGTCAATGCTTTTGGGTGTATGCATCAATGTGTCGCAGAAACTGTAAACCTGGAAAAATAACTACAATGCAGTAAAAACAACACATACATCATTTAGGTTTCTACTTCAGGCTATTATTAGAATGTGAAGACCAAGTGTGAGGTCACATTTATCCACTGAACCATGAGGAATTTGTTATCTTAGCTGTATGCCAAAAGATTTTAAAAGGGAGGAATGACTTTAGGGACATGGATTTATTCATTGTGGCCAAGGCACATCTGTATATTGCCTTGTGCTGATTTAACAGTGAGACCCCACAGTCACCATATATGTGGAAATGAAATAAGTTAATGATGATACAGCTTTCTTCTTCTGCAAGTGGGTTATTTATCTTAGGCTGAGTGAGGCTGGCTTTATTGCTATGCACTCATTTTGTATTTTGAGCATCACATGCTAAACAAATTTATGCAGCCTTTGGCTTATTTTTAGGTAGAAAATAATTAAAAAAAAATGTGTGAAGCATCTTTCAGCTGATTGTAAGCAGAATTGCTCAGCATACAATGCTCACGAATAGGAAACTCAACCAAAGAAAATACCTTTCCTCTGGAGATTTTTAAGCCCACCTGCTTCAAAACAAGAACAACTAGGCTCCAAAATTCACTGTGTTAATCCCCTGTAACTTTGTAATGTATTTTTTCCACTGGCAAGTGACTGGTACCACCTTTATTTCAAACTAACAGAAGCAAAGATGTCAAGGTCATGCTTTTCCAGTTTGCTGAAGCAATCTAATACCATGACTATCTAGGCCAGCTGCCAGCAGAACTGGACTTTAAATATCTTATAAGAGCATCACTGCGTATCTAGTTTAATTCTGCCCTGCAATTTAAAAGTCTAATGCAGACAAGTACATGAAAGAATTTCTCATTCAATCAGCCTCACCTTGTTCATATACAGAAAAGCATCACATTGCTTTAAAGAGATACAGGAAATAAGGCCAACGACAAAGGGCTTTTATGCCTTTTGAAAAGGGGAAAATGGAGCAGTAATGGATCTTGAATGGCGTGGTTGATATATTACAGAGCTGAAATAATAAGCAAGAAAGAAAAAGCCTTCTGGGAAGGAGTCTCCCTGTCTGAAGAACAAGACTTGACCTGCAAATGCCAAGTGAGCACTTATACATTGTTTAGGTCTGAAGATGATACAGGATGATACAGAGGAAAGAAGCATAGAACAAACAAAAAAGCCAAATCTACTTAGGTTTTTTATTGCTTTAAACACTACCAGCAATGGCAATATGCTTGTCAATAGGCTGACCTTGATATACCTGCTGGCTATCAAAGTAATTTCAGGACATTTCACAAGTCAACTGAAGAGCCTTTCAACTACAGCAAAGTAAGTGGACGGAGAACAAAAATACCTTCATGTAGTCCATTACCATCTTCTTTCAGCTTGATTGCTCTTACAGCTTATATTAATCACATTGCCTACAGCCATTGTGAAATGAACAATTAGGTTATGAAAATAAACAGTCAAATGATGGCTTAGCTCAATTAGTCTTTAGTTTTCCCAGACACACTACCACTTAGGGTCACAAATTAATTGTCTGTTGCTTTCCTCCCAGGAGCTCACCTCAGCTGAAGAATTTCATAGTGCTAAAATATGTATCCAAGTGATAGTAAGACCCTTTGTGTCCATGTATAACTTAGAGGAAATAAAAAATCAGCTGTACACCATGATGACTATCGAAATCCAATTCCTGTCAGTAAAGTACCTGTGTTAAAACTGAGAGAAGAGCCACGTCTTTGACTATTGCAGTGAAGAAACCAAAATTCTTTGCTATAGTATTATAAGCATTCACAATATTTTTCCTATAAGCAATAGGTAACTGAAATAGCAGCACCTGCTGTGTCACTGCATACCTTGGATAAAAGCAAGAAAGACCAAAAAGGCAGTGTGGGATATTGCCATTGTAGACTGAAAGTTCAATGGATGAAGAAAGGCTTTATATGTTGCTTAAAGAACCCTGTGGTTTGCATCAACCGGAAGGTTTTTTCATACATAGAGCATGGGGCCATGTAAATGCAAGCAGAAAGCATAGACAAATGAAACAAAGATGATACAGAAATAGGCATGAGAAATATCAATGGCAACGTAGGAGGGAAAGGAAATGCAGGTGTGACTCTATACGTAGGCTGAAAAAGAATCAGGTAACTATTTCCAAGGTTTGAATAAGAGTCAGAATAAAGCACTAGTGTGCAAATACAACAAATGAGGATAAATAATCAGGGCTGTAGCAAATGCAGATCACTAAAACTACAAATGAAACATTCCTTCTCCAGAAAGTTTCATTCCAAAACAGATTTGATACATCTTGACAGCATCACGTGGAGAAGAACCAGTTTATTGTCAGCTTGAGAGCACTATATTCTCTTTCTAAATCTGCATGTGTTTCACAGAGACAGACAGAATGCCCAACACTACAGACAACTGGAAAAGGATCTGCACTAACATTAATCCACTCTCTCGGTGAGATAACTCTCATCTTTGCTTTATCTTAGCAAGGCTACCTGACAGAATCAGCAGATGATGGAATAGAGCAACTACATGTCCACACAGCAGTATAGCGACATTATTGTTAAATTCTCTCTCAACACACAGGCTGTTCTGCAAAACTGCATGAGCAACAGTATGGGAATATATGTGCCACAGGTAGAGGTGTATTAATTTGCATGGTCAGCAGTAATTGAGATTTTAAACTAAAAAATGTTCCTGAAGGGAAAACAGTTAATTCACAGGGTTTCTATTGACACACACAAAAAGAGACATTTCTGTGTGTAGCCTAGAGACTGTCTCTAGCAATGAAATCATAGAATCTAAAATCATCATGGTTGGAAAAGACCTTCAAGATCATTAAGTCCAACTGTCCGTGCTACAGCACTGTTAACTTCTAAACATAAATACCCATTTTTTAAGTGCTCCAGGGACAGTGACTCCATCACCTCTCTGGGCAGCCTGTTCCAACGTCTCGCTGATCTTTTGGTGAAGAAATTTTTCCTAACATCCAATCTGAACCTCTCCCAGTGCAACTTGAACCCATCTCCTCTTGTCCTGTCACTAGTTGTTAGGGAGAAGAGGTCAACACCCGCCTCACTACCACCTGCTTTCAGGTAGCTGAAGAGAGCAATAAGGTCTCATTTCAGCCTCCTCTTCTCCAGGCTGAACAGCCCCAGCTCCTTCAGCCTCTCTGCTGAGTGGCTCTCTAGCCACTCTTCTCCAAGCTTGTAGCACTACTGGAGGTGGTTGTGGCCATAGTGTGGGACCCAGCACTTGGCCTTGTTGAAACTCATACAATTGGCTTTAGCCCATCTGTCAGGACAGTCTAGGTCTCTCTGCAGAGACTCCCTACCCTCAACCAGACCTATACCTCCACCTAGCTTTCATGGTAATACTAAGATCTCTATCTAAAATAATTAACATATATGGGAGTTTCTTCAAAGATACATTTTCCTGGAGGTTTCCTTCTAAGCAGAACTTGAATGAAAGAGTGGTCCTATTCACTGTCAAGATATATTTTTGATCTGAAAATTCTGTAATGTGACTCCAATCTGCTGAGGACCTCATTAGACATCTCTTTTGCAACCAACACTTGCCGTCCCAAAGTAGTCCAAGTGCTGTGCTTTTGAGAGTTCTGATGGGGAAATCCTCATCAATAAAGGATAGAATCCTCTTATCTGTTCACCAAAGAAATATTATCAAGGTAATTGGAAATTCTTGAATCTCAGATTAGAAATTAATTGCCACTTCACTGCAATTTCTCTATATTTTCCGTAGCAGTAAGGAAGGAGTTTCAATATGTGAAGTTTTCAGTGCAGAGGTTGAACGCCATTTCGCTATATGTAACTTGACTAGTCAGATGGAACCTTAATTTTCAAGCTTCACATGTACATACCAGCAAACTAATCCCAGCTATCTAGCTCATTTTCCATCAATCCCAAGTTAACTCTTTTACTCTCCACCACTTTTGCTGGCCTTTTCTTTTCTACCCAAGCTAAAGCAAAAACCAAAGAAATCCAGCTAAAACAATCCACAGCACTTGTTAAATTGTCACTGTTTTGCTTATCAAACCTTCACAGTCACACCGAAGTTTCACAGATGTTCCAAAACAAGGAATACAGCATACTGCTTTTTAATTTAAATCAGTCTATTAAAAGAGGTTGCACTCAGAGCTTGAGAAGCCTATCTGGAGACATAGGTGGCATCAGTGGTGCATAGTGTCTCCTAAGCTATTAAATTTATTTATCAGGAGCCAAGTAATTTGATTTTAGCAATAGAAATTTCACACTGTGTGAGAAAAGCAGTTTTAGAATTAAAACTGGTTTAGAGGAACGCAAAGATTATAGAAAGCTCACATATAGAGGCTTACAAAGGATCAGAATTTTACACTGGGATCAAAATTACTTCTCCCACAGGTTTGCTTTCCAGAAATACTGCTGTAGAGTAGCTGCATGTCAAAGCATTGTCTCAATCCAATCTTGAGGCAACATAATCTGAAGATCTTTATTTTTACATAGAAACCTCAGAACTGTGGAGAAAAAAAATACCAACAAGTGAGATCTAGGCAGAATTTGATTTAGAAATCCACAGAATCACAGAACGTTAGGGGTTGGAAAGGACCTCGAAAGATCATCTAGTCCAACCCCCCCACCCAAGCAGAATCACCTAGATGAAATCACACAGGAATGTGTCCAGATTGGTCCTGGATGTTTCCAGAGAAAGAGATTCCACAACCTCTCTGGGCAGCCTGTCCCAGTGATCTGTCACCCTCATGGTGAAAAAGTTCCTCCTTATATTAATTGAGAACATATAATCTATTTCACTTCCTCATGATTTTTTGAAAGATAATGAACTTCCCTGACATGAGTAGGGTTAGCAGTATCTGCCCTCAGAAAATAATTTTTTCAGAGAAGATTATACAGCTTTGACTGCTGTGTAGCATGAGTTAGTGCTAATACACAGTTCTAATAAAGAACAACCTCAACATTATTTGAACTATTATGGTCACGGACATGGTAAATTCTAAAAGTTCACATGATTTTCATGGCTCTCCTGAAGACACTTTAGAAGGCATTTTCTTTACTGGGAGAGAGCAACACACTACAAAATTGTCCCTTAAAAATATCTCATAGTAGACTTGAAACTGTATTTCACATCTGTAATCACATGTAATCACATGTTAGTGCTGATCAAGCATGTTTCTTTGCCCAAAAGCCCTTCATCTGCAATGACTTTCAGAGACAAAGCCCCAACTTTGAATTAAGGTTGTAAAAGAGCTAAGACAAATGAAACCTGTATTTTGACAAAATGGTTCTCTGGAGGTGTTGGTTTTAAAACACTGCTATTTTTGGTGGCAGGAATTATATATATGATTATTTTCTTCTCAAATTACCCATCTCCACAAAACTGAAAAGCTAAGTATAGACTAACAGAGGAAAAGGGAAAAAGTAACACTGCTCAGTCCTTTTTCCTTTTCTCTGGCTTTCACATACTTTGACGGCAGTATATGAACTGAGTATTGGATCAACAAATGAAAGCACAGCAGAATGTACAGATGTGTCAGTCCACGTGGGGATGCTTCTGCTATGGGAAACACACTAATCTTATCTCTTCCCTCTGGAGTCACAGGATATATATACATCTTATTGTGGAATATGATACACCCATCAGGTACCTACTTCTGGTGTTATCATGCCTGAATACATACAGATAAATCAAAGGAATGTTCAAGGGTTTGACCGGTCACACAGAGGGGAGTGTCCACAGCATTAGATCAAGTCAGGCTTGTCATGTTAAAGCAAATGACATCACCATGGTCCACAGATTCAACCTAGGTGTTGAACTTCATATCTCCATACAAAGTGAGTAGTCTAGAATACACTTACACTTAATTTTAATTAATGTCTCAGTTTTAACTGCATTTCAGTTACATTCCAGTGGTATTCTATCCCGTTATATAGGTGTGCTGCACCATCAGCATTTAAGATTGGGGCAAATTTTATGTATACTATTGATCAGTTATTGCAATGACAGCTCAGCAAGTAGGTCAGGGAAGTGAGAAAAGCAGCAAAACACAGAAGAGGAACAGACCCAGCGAGTACAGCTCAACAGGTCCTCCAAAATCTCTTCCTGCCACATTTGCTCCACAGGCTCTGAGGCTGAGAGTATCAATGCTGATTTAAAAGATAGTACTTATCTACAGGATGGCAGGTACTGTTCAAGTCACAGAGGAATAGCATGAAATAGATGCTCTGGAAAAAGGTACCAAAACAGAACAGAGACAATGTCTTATCTGAATAGGATGGTTATAGAAATTGATATCTCAAGTCTTCTGTGAACTTACTTATAAACATACATGCATGTTTCTCTACTGTATGAGAAACTGAAAAAAACCCAGAAGCCGTTCGGGTTGATGAACTGAAAAAGCCTCTCTAGCAGAGTAGTTTGGGCAGTAAGCCAGCAGCCAGCTCTGCTCTCTCCAAATTCCCCAAATTGGAGATTCAGTAAGACAAAAACCTCAGATTGAAGTGCCCTGATCTCTGAAATAGTTTACCCTTTTCTTTCAAATCCATTGCTTCCATGAAGTGTTATCTGAATTAATAAAACAAACAGAATCTTAGGGGAAATAGAAATGTTCTGGTGCTTTGAGATGTGTTAAGCATGTGGGCATTATTCACAAGATATCCTTACAGTTACAGCTACAGAAAGCCAGCTGGTCCAGCAATTTCTTCCAACAATAGTTATAATAAAGAAACCCCCAAAAAATCATTATGCAGGGTCAACTAATGCATGTTTATTGCAAACATGTGCTGCTATTTCAAGAAACTGCTAATTACAGGCACAACATTAGATCTGCTTAAAGGAGGGAGAGTAATAATTGCTCTTGTTCAAGATGACTGTTATTTACATGTCATCAGGTTTGCACTGTTGTGCCATCTTATGCAAACAACACAAAGCTACTGGCTATTTCCCCACACTGTTTTCACCTTGCCCTCCACATACACTACAGTAAAAATAAAAAGCTGCTTCTATTGTCAGTTTATGATAGCATGATTGTGTAATGCCAGCTCAGAGCAAAAGGATGCAGTTACAATGAAACACGTACACTGTGTTTCATTGTAACTGCAATGAAAACCAGAGAAAGCTTACTAGACAATTGTAAAAGTAAAGATGGCCTCATGTGCATAAACCCAAAAGAGTTTAATTTATTTACAGTTGATTTTGTGTTTTTCTTAAGTGGAAAATGACCAATTTCATCAATGGAACTATGGTCAGATACACAATGGTCATCTCCGAGAAGGTATTTTTAGACCAAATGAATTTGTAGCTAATGGGGCAATTTATAGTAGGGAAAGGGGTGTAATCTTAATGTGGAACAAAATTAAAGAGGAAGACAGAAAAAAAAGTTTTCTCTTAAACAGGTAGGCTTATACTCCCAGCTTCTCTCTGCCATTGCTCCATTCCCAGTCTGAGAGCACCAGTTTTCTTTGCTCTTCCTGTATCCCCACGAGCCATCTCATCCAACACACGCTGCCTGCGACCTGGCTTCACACGAAGGTTAGATACAGTCCCTGCCAATCAGCTGCCTCTCTGGCCTAGTGCCTGCCCCAAGGGCAGCCCTGGCTGGCAGGACCAGCATTTACAGGGACATTCAAAAAAGTCCCAGCAGTCCTGCATGAAAGGAGAATTCAGCAAATTCTGACAAGCCTCCCCCAGGGACGGGGAAGGTTGTGTTTTTCAGCCTTGTCATCAGGCCAAGCACAGGCATAGCCATGATAGTACATTAGCCTCCTGCCAAATTCATGTCTGTTTCAAAACACTGGGGATTCTCAATTAAATGGTTGTAAGAAATTATATAGCATGACGATGTATTTTACCCTATCTTATTTAAGCAATACAGTTGAATCATTTTTATTTACATTAGCTGGAAATTGAATCCGAGAATATGCCTAACAGAAGTTGTCAACCTGCATGTGGAAAGCCTACAACGTAACCAAATCCATCATCTCATAAGGGGAATTACTTGGGAGCTTCCAAGTACCAGGAAATTATACCAGATACGCTTATAAATATTTTGTGTTAGGAAGGAGAGTAGGAATGTCAGTCACTCATAGCCAACTATATAGATATATATATATCAGGTGACAAAGAAATCTTATTTTGTCTGAGCTGATCCTTCTATTTTAGCAAACAGCATCAGCACATTCAGCAAGACAGACACCAGGGTACTGTATCCCAGGCCAGCCTAGTTAAGCATATTATCTCTCAGCAACAAATAAAGTCAAGAGGCTGCTTTAAATTTAACTGATAGTTTTCTTACAGCTTCAAAAAGTTTCATCACAAAAAATCTGTATTAATTATATAGATTAATGATTCCCTTTTCTAATTAAAAAATAAGAAGTTGGGGGTTTTATCAGGAGATATAATGTTCTGGCTTAAATTAGATTTTTTCCTAGAGAAAAAAAGAATTATGGTTCAACACAGTATTTTCATAATAATTAGGAACAGAGAGTGTCTTTGCCTATTTACAAATGGTTGGTAAGTAAGAGGCCAATTAAGAAAATAAGTAAGGAGATACAAGCCTTTATTTTACTGTTCATTCTCTGAAATCCTGGGCTATAAAAAGACTCAATTTATCATATTTACTTTCCCCTCCCAAACGTAAAATTTCTGATTCATTAACTTCTCCTTTGCAGAAAACCCTCCCCTCTTCACCCCCATCCTCCCCTCCTCCCCCACATAAAATATCTGCACAGTTGTGTTAGAAGGAGTTAGAAGTAAGTTGTGCACGGAGTTGGGCCCTTCATCTCCAGCAGCCTTCAGTGCAGACAGTTCTGCCAGTGAATTATTCCAATCCCACCATGGCATGGGACACACTGGAATCCAGCATATGCCCAGGTTACTCTAAGTGACCTGATAGGATTCAACACTGTGACACTCATTTGATCTAATTAATCTATTCTGGTTCTGCATATGTTAAATAACTAAATCCACAGAGTCTTAAAGCCTACAATGGTTCACCACAAAAATAATTCTACCGATTCTGTGAGTAATCCCATACTCTTTTTAAAGCTCCACTTATTATCAGGCATCTGTCTGTCATCCTTTTCCTGACCTCATTTTAGTCCATCACTCAGCAACAGAAAACATTTTCCCCATACCCGTGGAGTTCTTGGTTAAACAGTGCTTTTAAGGAAATATCTGACATTGATTTTGCTGTATCTTTTCCTAGAACACTGGTTGGGTGTAGTTTGAAAGAACTACAGCCACATGATCTCCAAACAAACTGGTCAATGCTCAGAATTTACAGAATAAGTAGCACTCATAAGTCTGTAGGAACAAGTCTAATGAAAATAGAATGAAAGCAGATGAGATGTGGAAGTACTGCATGTGTTGATTCCTTAAGACCCTTTTTACCATTCCCTGGGTTTAACCCCACACAAGGGCTAAGATTGTTACTTACAAATCTATTGCTGAGAATAAAAAACACACAACAATTGAGAAATCCCTTCTAGATACAGCCCAGACTCAAGTTGGCCAGCAGCAGGACTTAATTTCCCCACTGCAGTGACTGAGTAATAGGAGAGAAAAAGATGGATCATTCTCTCTACAGAATATGCAGCTTTTGTCTGACATTGTTACATATGACACAAGAGATTTCTAATCTAAGGAAGCAAAATTTAATTCACAAAGGTCAAACAGCCTCTGGGTGGCAATCACATGCCACCTTCCACATAAACAGGCAACTTAAAAGACAAGTCTCACGTCCCATGGTTCATAGTGCAGCAAAGTTCTTTCAATGCCAAGATTTGGACACAAATCTTTTGAGATTGAAGTCAATGAAGTATTAAACTGAGTTACTCAAACATGTGAAAAAACAGCCTTGTACAAATATTAAGCAGAATTCAGGTTTTCTGTTTGAATTTTCTAAGTACAAATGCCTTGGCCTGTTTTGAGTTTTTCTCAAAGGCTGATAGTTTAAGAAATAAATTTTTCCAAATTTTATTATCTTTATTTTTTTCCATTTTTTATAAACTGCTCTGTGAAGCAAACATGTTTGCCTGCCCTATCAGGTCCCATGGAGTAGCAGAATCCACCTTAAGTATCCTGAACACTTGCTAGCATAATCTGCACATTTCACTTACCTCACTATCTCAATTTAATTACACACAATATCTGGATTTCTGCTTACTACAGTAGTAAAGGTAAATCTAAGTACTTCTGCTTACAGCATTTTTCACCAAGGGAAACTATATTGAGCTCACAAGGGCCATTTAGTGGCATTCACACATTTGCATGAGGACTACTTGATGAGACCCATCGGTTATTGGTTGTCGCACCATACACATAAAGAATGGTAGTTTGCTGACAATGTCCCTTGAAGTGCTTTGCCCATAAATTTCTACAGTTGCCCTGTATTTAGGTCAGCATAAATAAATAAAATCATGAGAGATTTAGATTTTCCAAGCTGTTTATGAATGTATTGCTGACAAATCCCTCCCACTGGTAAATAAGGACAAAGACACAGGTCAGCTACCAGCTGCACAATGCCTTCAAGGAGCTGGCATCACATATTTATGCGCTGCACACAAAACCTGAAGCAAATTACACTGCAGTCTTAACTGCTGGGTAATGTTATTGAGGTTATTCCAGATGGGAAAGTTGCATCCAACAGGTGATTAGTTCTATACATCACCTTCCCAGCAATCACTTCCATTCCTGAAAAGTGTGCTTGTCTTCTCTTGCATATAGCCCAGTTTAAGCATAAATAGATGAAGCTTTGACTTGTACTGATGGACTTTTTGTTTTTTACTAGGACACACCATAATACCCTGGAAATATATAGGACTATACTATCTGTTCCCGTTTTGATAGAACATTTCACTATTTTCTCTCTTTCCTGCAGCTACTGGTTGTGGTAAGCAGGACTTACACAGCAAGAGCCGGAAACAGAAGAGAAAGTAGATTTGTCTACTTTTAGTTTCTAATAAAGTAAGTAATATTGTTAGCAAAAGCAAGGAGATTTTAGTGTGTGTTTTCCTTAAAACCCAGGGGATTTATAAAACTTTGACATAGCGACAGAAGCACCACCATCAAAATCAGACACTGTTAGCTGCTGTTTTTCTCACTGTGTGCCATAAGCTTCCAACAAAAAGGTTGATGGACTTTTTACTTGTCATAAACCAGACATAAATAAACAGATGCATAACAAGGTGGGATGCTAAGAACTATCTGATCACACTTTGATTTTAAATCAGAACAAGAATGAATACTAGAGAAGAATCCTCTAGAGTTCCCTAGGGCAGAGGAAACTCAAACTTTTCAAGTATGAATGTTGGGTGTCCCTCTAACTTAGCAGTCAATTCTACTGAACAAGCTGATTGAGCTTAGGGATGGATCTTTGGGAACTTGTACAAATCTGATTGCAGTAATGCAGCCTTTTGTGGATAAGCTTCAAGCACAGTTTAGCCTGAAGTTAGTTTTGATTCTTCTAGTGTAATGGAAAGGAACTGAACTATTGAGAGCATGGTATCAAGCACACAAGCTTACAAACCAGACATCCTAGAAATGAAAGGTGATCAGGGTATTCCCTTAGCTTTCTGGGGCCAAGGATCATAACTGCTTTTTTGCAGGCTTAGGAAATCATTCAGTATATCTGTGTCTTAGAACACTGTAGAATGAAAACACCTGAGTGATAAAATGAGAAATACACGAGGTGTTCAGATTATAGGGGCATCTGAACAGACATTTAGAAAATTCATATACTCCACAGCCTGGTGCAGTAGGAGAACGAATAGAGGCTCCGCAGTTTGACCCCGGTAATTTTTGTTGACTTCAGACACACTGTATTTGTAAAATTTAAGATCAGTTTAATCATATAGTAAAAGAACTTTCTCATCTTCCATATTTATGTTATATTAACCATATGTATTGAACTACAGTCCCACATGATGTCAAGACTATATTGAACTGCTAGAGAGCTAAAAGGCAACAGAACAAAATCTCAGAACAACATTTGTTTTGCACAAGTAATTTGTTCAGTGTCTTGTTAATATATTGAGAGCTCTTCTCAGCAACGTCAAACTCTGCCTTTTGGAGACCACATGATACTGCAAGAATATGTGAGGAGAAAATTCTAAGAGTTATCATAAATAAAGCACTTGTCATATTACCCATAAGTGCAGAGGTCTTTCTACTTTTTTTTATGCTCCAGTAATGGGCATAATGGTTTTATTTGCATAAAACCCAGATCCTATTATACCGTAGCTGCTGCTTCTTATGCTCTTAAAATCACACTAGCATACTGAACTATCATGTTTGGGGCTGTTTAAAAAAATCTACACAAACATTTGTTATGTTTTTATGAAGTGAATTATTTGCATAACACATTTAGACTGGGAACAAAAAATATTTAGAGTAGAAGACATTTCTGCCTGCAGAATTGAACACATTGAGATGTCTAACCAAGGAAAGAAATGCATTTCTGCTGCTGTTTAATAGACACTACCAACAGGCCCTACAGATACCATGGTTCCCTAAGTGACAGAGAATGTAAAATGAGTTGCCTTTATAAGGTTATGCTTAGTAAAGTGATTGGAAATTTTTTATTTTTTTCCTCCTGAGGGAGAAACTCATGTAGTCCCATTATTAGAAGAGACAAAATGATTCTTTATTTTTTTCCCTAATCTGTCTACTGACAGAGTGCTCCAGACAAGCAGCACTGTGGAACAGAGCTGAGCAATAGCAGTAGCTAAGGCTGGTGCAATACCCTCCATTAAGGCCCACACTACCACACATAAAGAATGTAGGAAATGTGTTATCTACTATCATAACCCAAAGCACACATTATGTTTATACTGCATAAAGAATTAGTGGCAATATATCATACTTAATCTAAGATACTTTGAGAAGTTTGCCCTCACCTTGTTTCACAGCAAGTGGTCCATGAAATCACTGTCATGCTTTTAAACACTCCTATGTATTTGCAACAAGTTTTCTCAACTGTACTCTCTTAGTCTTTTCTGGAATTGTTGGTAAGTTGAAGCTATAATTAGCCACATTCACTCTGAATGGCATAGCTCCTCAGTTCATAGAATAAACTTCTACAAAGAAAGGAAATACTTGAGAAAGAGAAAGTATGTCTGCTGATGGCTCCCAGGCAGCTGCCAGCCTAGACAAGAGCAAGTATTTGGCTAAAGCTTTCTCATTCCCTGAACCACTGCTGCAGAGACCCCCCCTGGAGCCACTGAAATCTGGTGAAACCTTCAAATCTCAGGTTTCACTATCTCGCTGAAGTGGAAGAAGATTTAAGTACATTGATGGTTGTACAGACTACAGGTATCGGGGTGGAAATCTAGTAACTCCTACTCTGCATAGAACAATGAACCGCTGTCCTTTCCAGCTCTTCAGCTGTTTGCTCAGCAAAGAGCTTGTCCTACAGCATACTACTTTTTTTTTTTCATTTTTATAAAAATTCATAGGAAGCAGTAGATACACTGTGCCTTTTATATCATAATATTGAACTTCATGGACATTTATTGTTGACAGTCACAGGCAGAGCTAAGGTTATATCTGCCCTGTGAAAGCATTGAAGCAAACCCAAAATAGAGCTGAAGAGTGGCAGGGATGCAAGGACACCACAGCTTGCATTGACTGAAGGTAACAGAATAAAAGGCCATATTTCAAAGCCAGTGCAGTTTACTGATTGGTCTTAAAATCTCAAGGCTCTTTCAGAGTCTGTATGAGGTTATTTGAACAAACTTAGGGCTCTTTTCCAAGTAAGATATTCAAATCACAAAAAGGCTAAGAACTGCTATCGCAGTAGGCACTGACATCTTGTCAAGAGCTTTGACCAGACAGAACAGGAACAGAGAATGAATTGCTTTCTCACCCCTGCAGACAGATTGTCACAGGGTGAGGGAGAGACTGGCCTAGAGAACCATTTCTTCTGAGAGTGGAATGAGGGTCAGAGTCACTACCACAGCCAGGATGGCAAGGATACACAAGACAAAAACAGAGGAAAGCAATCAGATTGCTTTTCCTTTCCTCACAAAAAAGTAACGACAGCTTGCTGGCTTGCTTGCATCTTATTACACAAAAGCCAAAGTATATTTCTACTGGGTTATGTATGGAGAGCAATGTGGAAGAGGCATACATCACTTTCTGTGTAAGCAGCTGTATTCATAACCAGGCTTCCCACAAGGAATTCAGTAGAAGTCATTATCTCTCACAACTGTGTCAGCTTTCTTCATCATAATAAAAATAAAACAAAAAACTATCTCTGAGCATCCGTGCACACTCTTAACGCCAGCTGATTACTGAGCTGCCTCCCCTCCCTTCCCCTCCAGTTGGATTAAATGGTGCCAAATCTGGAGTTTAATTTCCAATCCTCTTTCTTACACTATGGCTGGAATATCCTGTCAGCCTTAACAATTTTATTATTTGCTATTTATTATTTAAATAAGTAATAAGCAGTTTTTGTTATAACCAAGCAAGTAAGCATTGGTGCAGACCCATCAACCTCATAGACTCATCATCAGACATAATTCAGACTCACAGTCTGGATCCCACTGTATTTAGCAGGAAAGACACCCCTACATTTCACAAAGCAGGAAAACTACCCAGTTCAGTTTGCAGGACTGAAACACTCAGATACAAAAGGTTATAGCAAGTCCAAGTACAGCACTGTTTAGGCTTCTTTAAAAAAAATAATATAAAAAAACAACATATTTTCACAACAGTATTATGATTTAGTAGCCTGATTACTTAATCTCAGTGAAACTTATGGAGGCTGATGAAATATGAACAACTTGTAAACCAAATGAAAGTATTAATTGCCAAAGCTTCCAAGATACATAATAGTAAGCTGTTAATCATTTCCAGATTCTGAATGAAAATTCTCAGGTTTTAGTCTACATTCTCACTTCTCATGAAATGCACAGTATCAGAGTTATATCACATACTCACAGGTCGTGAAACACCTTTTAGCACAACTCTGCCTTATATATTTAACTATGGGTTAATGGAGGTAGGCTTTACTGGTTTAGTGAGTTTTTCATTTTGAGTGGATAAAAATGTTATAGTTAAGGACTTGAAGCTTACTGTTTTCTGTTGAGTTCTTCAGCTTGGGATTTTTTCCTCTTCAAATTTTTAAAACTTGTATGTGAAAGCGTTTTATAAAATATTTCCTCAATACCATCAAATGTAATCACATAGATAAAAAAAATGAAATGAAAAGCATTTCTTTCATAATTATGAGAAAAAGGCTGATTATTCAAACTCACCCCAACACACAAGCCCTCAAAAAAATTCCACATGCTAACCTTGAGTTTTCATGAAGTCCATCAGGTTTCTATTAGGGTTGAAAGGGACTGACTGTTTCCTAGTTTGATAACATTGTTGCTTCTCATTCAAGCTGTGATCATGCTATGTTTAATCCCCAAGTCCAGTTCTTCAGCCTTGCAAACATCATCGCTGTCTGAGATTGGGTTCAAGTTAGCATATAACCAGGCATGTGTTCAGCTCAGAAACAGCAGCACACAGCAGAAAACAGCAGGGAGCAACTTCTTAAAATGCCTTTCAGCTGTTGTGATTGCCTTAGCGTAGATGAGAAGCGCTTGCTAAGACAAATCGGGGCAGTCAAACCAACTGGTGATGGCTAGGAAAGTTTGCATGAAGGGGGCTAAGCACCTGAAGCTTAACTCTGAGATAGAAAAGAATAAACCTCACTGAATGCAGGAGACCAACACAGGAATACAGGGGAAGTCTGTTGATGGGAAGTGTCTGGCTGCATTAGAAACAAATGGTGGTGTACCACACGAGATTTGTTTAAGCAGTAGCCTGTCCTCTTCATCCGTCTAAAGCTTTTTCTCTAGGATAACTTCTGGCCATCTTTCTAGTTTCACTTCGGAGTCAGGCTGGGCAAGAAAACCTGTCCTGAAAATGGTGCAAAATAGAAATTCCTTTTATTGTCACTATCAAAAACACAACTGGAAATACCAAAGACCTGTACTCTCCAAATCAATTACAGACCTTTAGTAAGAGTGTAGGAATCACATTCCAGCAAGAGGCATGAATAAATTTCTAGTTGAATATTACTGCACCTTAATTGCTTGGGTAGCTAGAAAACCACAGAAGATAGGTTTCCCTTCTTCTTATACATAAGCAACATTTTTGTGACCATTAAAGCTTCAGAAGAAAATGTTACTCCTGCATTGGTATCTGCATCTCCAAATAAATAAACCTACAGTACCCACAGACAGCTGCTCTGAACAGACCTTCCAATGCCAGATTTATCTAACCTGTAGTGATGAAAGTACTGCAGGGTAGTAAGCTGTAGCCAAGATCCAGAAGAAAATGATGCTTGTTTCAGCTTGGGAAATCCTGGAAATAGGAAGGCATCCAAATGGTGGAAATAATGGTTTGTAGTCTAAGCAAGCACAGAAATGTACCTTGAATAATTTAAATCAAATGTATTTAAAGATAAAAATAAAAGCCAAAAGCTCACAGCATCCAGATTTTATTTGCCCAGGAGTACAGATATCAGTGAAAATAAGTTAAGTAAAAACCCTTTCCAGCTGGGCTTTGCTGTGGAGGTGCCAGCTGCCCATTTAAGTGAGGCAGAACATGGTCATGCTTTTAGGTGTTCTCTAACAAATAGGGAAGGGATGCTATTTGCTATGAACAAAGCATGAAGACTAGATGCTGCGTGAAATAAACCACATCGTTTTGCAAAGTAAAATGGACATTTCAGGCTGAGCTGAGAACGTTTTCCTCCGTGAAAGGCTGTCTCCTAATATGATCTCTTATTTAGGGTATTGTGTTACTGCTATGCAAGAGAAGAGAAAAGAAAGAATATACATAGCATGTTGCGATAACCATGTTGCTTATGAATATTTTTTTTTAAATAAACAGCCTCCAACACCCACAGTGAGACCTTGTTTTGCAGTTGTTGGGATTTTACTCTACATTTTTATGACAAAAAACCTCTTTTCCTCTGGGTCTAGAAATATTACTGTCCTGTTCCAAAATGGAAAGGTACTGAATTCCCCTCCACTAAATTATAAACCCTATTCACAGTGGAGTGCTGAGAGACATTTAAGCCTCAATCCTTCAGGGTACTGTATGTTCATCTCAACCTCATCACAAAGAAAGTGTTTTGTGTACCAAAATATGAACATTTGCATCACTCGATGCAAGCAAAAGCTGCAGGGCACCATTCCAGAGCTTCATGTAAGTCACCTGTCCGGGAAGGAATGTAATCATGAGGCAGAAACACAAGGCTGATTTACACTCTGTAAATCCTTCAATATAGACTGCATGTTCAATTTCTCATGCTAAAATATAAACTTAAAGCTCGAGGGCTTCAGATATTTAATGGAGACTTTACACTGGAGACTTGACTGCTAGATGAAGACACTTGTAGGAAGCCTGCTCATGACAACTCACGGAAGAGAGTTAAAGGTGCATAAGTAACATAAAAACAAGATAGTCACCATGAATACTATGATTTCTGTGATACTGTAATTGCACAATTAATCACAGAAGCATGTGAAATCTTTCTCTTCAAGGACTGCTTTTAATTGTGCCCAAAAATATCAGCTGCAGGTTGAGAAATGACAAGGCAAACTTCACACTTTTATACTTCTTTTGAAAACCACACACATGTAGTTTGTTAAAAAAGATAGGGAAAAAAAGAGAAAAAAATGATATTTTGACTACAAGATCTTTAAACATGGCAGATGAATCATAGTAGTAGTTTGGACAATAACAAAATAGAGATAATGTTTAAAATATAAGCAATAGGATATGTTTACCTTGCAATGAGAGAATTTCCATAGCCTACATAAAAGTTTATGAAGAAAGCAAGCAATTAAAACATGGGTCACAAAAAGTACTATTTGTACATAACTATTATGATCCTATCCATTTGTCTTGTTGGCACCACAAGATGTACTTCCTCTGTTTACGGCACCTGGTGAAAGAGTAAAAAACCAAGCACCCCCACCCCTTTGAGGACACTAGGAACACAGTTGATTAACCAAAAAACAGTTACTTGATGTTTCAACATTCAGCCCACCTATGACAGAGCCCTACTACATACTGAGATTTGATTAAGTTTGGAATTAATTAGCTGTGTCAATACAAAGAGTTGGTTTAAAAAATAAAAGATATTTTCCCAAACAAAGCCACAAAATTTACCACTGGGCAATAAAGGGATGTGGTGATGTGGCAGATGTGCTGAAGTTCATTCTAAATTTGGAACGCTGGATGCTAAGGATATGATACTCGTTAGCTCTGATGACATTGACCGCTGCTGTGGAATTTCCCAGCTAGAACAAGTAAATTGTATCAAATTATTTTTCTATTCCTAGCTGGCCTTGAGCAGTTTAAAATATTCTGTTACTTCATAATTTCATTATTTGCAGAACCACTCCTACAAATTGTCTTTCATGATAGGGTTCTTCATGAGCCCTTCATCAACCATATAAAGCAAAAAATCATGTGTTGACATTTTACTTGGATTTTTAATTGTATTATTTTATATACTTATAAGCATTACCATTAAAAATTATACCTTCTGATTAAATACTTATCTGTATAAATTCATGATGTGATTTTGACAAATATCCTTGTGTATATAAATCTCATGCTCTGTACAAATATTTTTCATACACTAAAATTCATAGAATTAAAGAAAGGTCTGAACTTAACAGTCTCAACTGTTGTTAAATGTTGAAAAATGTTTAAAAAATATTAAAAATGTTCTGAACTTGAAAAAGGTGGGTTTTGAAAATATTTTTTCCATTGACTCCGTAAAAAGCTTTCTGAGGTATCTGCGTAGATTCATGCTTTGCTGGCAAAGGCCAATTCCACAGCATGACAGGGCAGATACTCTGTAATGATACTGAAGTCTATTCTGTACCATATCACAAAAAACTCCATTCTTCTAAGTCAGGGACATACTATGAAACTTGGCAGTGACCATTATAAGTGATAATTGCATGGGGAAGGGTCACAGCCAGTAATTATTCAAAAGATATGGTGAAACAAGGTTCATTTCTTCTAATAAGAACCAGATAGCACGTGAACTTTGCAGACACCTTGCAAAGAAACATGTTCTGATTATTAGCAAGACATGATTGTGCCTTGCAAGATGGCCACTTTGCACACACACAGATCCAATTTCCTTCTCCCCCACACCCTCATAGTGACAAACAAAAAAGGCATCTATAAATACCCATTTCAAATTTTCAAACTTGTACTATACCTAGGAAGAAGAATTACAGACCTAAATATTATCCTGTTATGTGTAATTTAGTTCACTTTGCCCTGAAAATTTCCTTTATCACCAATCACATCATAGATGAATCACAGATGACCATTCCCCCTAACATAATGTGCATAAAGACTGTCAGCTCCCCATCACTATGGGTATAGATATGCAGATAGAAGGACCATAATCCTCCATAATGAAAACTGCATTTTTCCAGTGGGTCCAGGAGAATCTTTATGACTGTGCTTTGACTGAAAGCCATCCCAGAATAAACCTGGCAATCCCATCACAGATATTATTCCCTTCTCAACCAAATCAGAACAATTAGTCTTAAAGTAGCTGAGATCTTATTCGAACAAGAAATAAACTGCATATATAGCTAAACCGAAGTAGCTCTCCAGACTGTTGTCAGTGCACTCATCAGGTAGGGGCTGGCTTTGTAAAGCATTTACGGAATATGGGCTGCATCACTTTCCTGACCATCAAAGGAACCCACTGAACCTTTCATATACCTCTTTCGCAGAGGGGCCTGTGATCACCTGCTGCAGGTCATTCTACCATGTGTCTAAAGCTGGCGCTCAGTCCCCACAGATACTAAGGATCACTTCTATATAAATTGGGATGTCAGATAAACACCTACACATATACAATCCTCTAGGAAATCAGAGGTTTATGAAGATGCTGGTATACAAATGAAAATACAGATAGACTTTAAAAAACAACAAAACAGACAAACAAACAAACAACAAAAAAAAACCCAAAAACCAAAGCCCCCTGCCCCTTACACCTCAGGTTTTAGGTGATTTTTCTTCCTTGCTCACTGCTAAGCCCATCTGCTTATATATGCAATCTTTCATACCCTGTTTAAGAGATCCTCTGTTCCTGCTGCAATCATTTCCATGGCAACTAATTTTCATGTCACAAATAGAAAGCGATGCAAGTTCAAGAGGTGAAAATCAGAGGCAGATTGAGATAAACTTTTAACAATCTAGAATCATATATCCATGCACCTGCAGAACTGGGAAATAAGCAAGCAACAAATTTTGTCAGAGTTTAAATCATTTGTTATATCATCAATTAAGTTTGATTAAGATTAATTAAGACCAATTAAGCTCTTTGTCAGCCAACATGTGCTGACAGTAGTGTGACGATAGAGTAAGATGTAATGGCTGAATGTGAAACAGTTGGGCACAAACAGGTTGGGAAGGAGGGCAGCTTGCATGGAGGGGTTCAAAAAAGGATGTGGGCAAGCCAAGCACTGAGCCTCACCATCCGGTCAGTCTTGCTGCAATCTCTGGACAAGGTGGTGGTAGTGCTTCTCTCAGCACCTCAGCAAACATTTACACTTTCTCTGGCTACAAAAAAGTATCCAGCAACAACTGCTGGTGAACCTAGAAATATAGCACACTGTCGTAACAGCAGCACCATTTCTAAAGAAAAAGCTATTTACCATCTGGGTTCCATTTGAGCAGAGTTGGTGGAGGGCACTGATTATGCAACTCCCCACTGCAGGTTTAACTGTTCAGAGAAATTCTCCCCCTAAAAACCAAGAATGCTGAAGAAACCTGAATGACCGACCCCAAAATCCCTGGAGATAGTCCAGAAACCTTGACTAGACAAAGTCTCTGAGCAACCTGTTCTGATGGGGCTAAGCAGGAGATTGGATTGGAGCCGTCTGGGAGTCTCTTCCAAGACAGACTGTTTTGTGGTTCTACGAATTTCAGTGAGTTGGCGTCTCATTGAGCACAAATCCTATTTGCACACAGAGATGCAAGGCCAAAACATAACATACAGAGCTGAAACTCATCCCCAGGGTGCTACATAGATACAGCAGCTATAAAACTGGTACTTAGTAGCAACTTTTACTCTACAAAGAATGACATACAGTTCTGTTACATGATCTATGCTCACGTTTCCCAACGTTAAGAAGATCATGCATTATTTCACTTTGCTGGACCACGGCTACTTTACTATGCAGTAGTTATTTATCTCACTTTTTTTTTTTTTTTAATCCTAGAAAGAAGGCCAGGAAGCTGCATGTAACCATTTCCAAGGGTAATACCATGTTTCTGGGAAAATCATCACATTCAGATATTTGTGTCCTCATTATATAATAAGAATGAACTTAGAGAAATAGATGATCAGCAAACCTTAAACTGGTAGCTGGAACAAAGCAGCACACTGCTGTTGACCTCAAGGGTTGCTGATGTAGCAAATGGAGGTTTATGTTTGATGGAAGAACAAGGATTTTCAAATTTAAGAATTTCGCTGCAAGTTAGAAATAGCAAATCATGAGGAACTTTAATAGTCTATAAGACAGATTTCTTTGCATGTCTTTACTGTGCAGTAGACAACTCAAATGCTGCCCAGTAGCTTAACATGCTTAAGTCACTCCTACTGCATTAAGCTGATATATTTAATTATCAATAGAACACTCTTCTGGCATTCAGTCTCATTAGACATTTGTGGGCCTCTTACCACAAGATTATTATTTTAAACCACAGAATCAGTTGGGAAAAAGCTCAGAGAGATAAGAGATTATGACTGACCAGAATCTATGTGAGAACTAAAACTTGAATTAGTTATATAAACCTAATTCCTAAAATTCAAAGTGTCCTAAGTTTATTATGAGATCAGTATTCATTTCCCACAAACCAGAAGAGTCAATCTAAGAAAAATATTAGAGCTGTAGGGGAAGGAAAGATGGAAAGCACAAGCTATTGCAATCTATTCCAGTCTGTGCCAAAAGGAAAAAATGTTCTCCCAGACAAATCCAAAGCAACAAACAAAGGAAACAAAAGCCACCAAAACCTCCCACAAAACCAGGAAGAATTGGTCAGGAAAGCAGAATGTGTCAAGGCAGGTGAGGACTGAGAAATCCATTTCATCACCTGCTATTTATGGAGCTCATGGTAGCATACAGTCCTTTTAAGAGCTGCCCTTCAGACCTCACAAAAATAAACCAAAACACCCATCTTGAATAATTCTCTAAAACAAACAAAACAAAAAACCAAACAAAAATCCTCCAAATTCATAAAATAAAAACCTCACCGAAGATCAAAATGACCATACAAACTTAGGTAGTTTAGTTTCATTCAGATAATAAATAGTCCTATGCAAGTATAAATATCACAAGCCAGCATAACCACGCACATCTGAATCTAGTATCTAATCTTTAGAGAAGTCAAGGTGAATCTGTAGTAAGAGCTATTATGGCTTGGCCATTAAGTCACAGGAGCTGTAAGACTGCAATGCACTCTGTGACAGAAGCATTTCTCAACTGTCACTACCAGAAAGCGCTTCCCTCTACACTGCATGTCTTCCTTCATGAACCTGTCACACAGGAAACCTGCTAGTCTGAAATGACATTAAGACACAACATTGGAGTGCAGCGCCTAAGTGAATCCATTTGAATCCAAATTTAACATCTCTCAAATGAGCAAAGATGAATCTAATAAAAGGCTGAATAGAGGTTAACAGATTCAGTGAGGGGAGGTTTTGGCAACTCAAATTTGAAACATGTCTACGGGAAGATAGCGACTTTTCTTTTTTTCTTTTTTTTTTCCCTCAAAGCCTAATTTTTATTGTGGCATACAGAAGACTATGCCGGCACAAAATAAAGTAGTATGAACTTATAAACACATCACACCTGCTTAAGGCATAACTACATCTAAACGTTGGGGTAAAGGAAGTGGCACCATAGGAAGTGCAGGCACTGGAAGCCTTTAGATATAGCACCAATTAGGGTCTAGGAAGAAAAAGAAAAACAAGTCTAACAGCAAACTGATTCATTCAGTACTGAGAAACTGGATGGAAAGTCTTTAATCTCCAAATAGCTGTGACCAAAACTCATTATGTGATGACAATCCTTTGTAAAGGAATGGAAAAAACTTAAGTCTTGATCTTACTAAAGAAAGTGCCAGATCAGAGAGTGTCAGAACAGCATCTTAAAATGACTCACTCCCAGAATTGGAGCAGAAATAAATTGGCAAAGCATTTAGAAGAACTCCTTCTAAAATTTATTTTGATAGCAAGATCACTGAACCTGAGCACTTTCTTTAAAGTAATTAAAAGCAAAATTAATAGCACATTTAAGAAGAAGAAAAAAAAAAGCATTTAAACTTGGGTTGTTGAAATATTGTTGAATATTCCTGAAGCATCTACAGGAAAATAAATTGCTAAAATCTGCTGCAAACACTAAAAAAATAAACCAAAAAAAAACCTCCAGTTACTCTGCAAAACCTTTAGTATCACCCGAAAATATACTTGCAGAATTAGTTGCTTTTCAAGTAAGATGAGTGAAGCTTGTTTATTGGTGGTGGGGTTTTTTTCTGTTTTGGTTGGACTTTTTCAGTTTGGGGTGGGGTGAGTGTGTCTTTGTTTTGGGTTTGATTTTTTTTTTTTTCATTGATCAACAATCAGAAACCAAAAATAGTTTGCTTGCATTAAAATACCAAACCTAGTAATGGATAATTCCTTTGTATCTCCTACAAAGGACTATGCTGTAAACAAAAATATTGTGTGCTACCATTATAGTTTGGTGGTGGAAAAACTCACTACAAAGTACTTTACTGATTGTCATGTCATCATTGAAATTCTCATCCTAGGCTATGACTTTAAGTAAATACAGACATAAGTGATTATGAATTCTTAACTGTCTGCTAACCTACATCCAATTAAATGGAAGTAATAATTTGAATATTAACTTAGCACTTTGTTTCAGGAAACAAAAAAAAAATGTAGCTATTGAAACAGTTTTGTCCAACACTTTGAACATGAACTTTTGCCACTGACCCCATCTCAGGAAAGTTTCAAAGCCTTGTTTTGGCAGCCTGGCTCACTACATTGTCATTCATTTGCTTCATATACTCAAGAACATCTCAAAAGCTGATGCTAAAAGTAAAATTCTGGGCACAATCTTTCTTTACTTTTCTATTTATGTATCCTTCTCTGCTTTGCAAGAAAAGGTTCAAGTGTCTTCTGGTGACTGGAATAAAGGGATGGTTATATGAAAGTTAAAGTGTAAGAATGGGCACAAAATGTTTCCAATAGTGTCCAGGAAACAGCATTAATTAGTCTGGCTACTTGTACCTTGGCATCCTGTGCTTAACATATGCCAGCTTAAAGAAATGCTTGCCAAATCTATATTCCACTTTTCCTACTGCTCAAAAAAAAAAAAAAAAAGTTTAATATGTAGCAAGACCTCTCCAATAAGTAGAAGTGCCAGAAATTCCTAAAAAATTATACCAACCTTTAGAAGAATACTGAAACTTCATTGATTTTAAAAGTCAGCACATTACAATATCCAAATGCCATCTATATTATTTTTTGCTATCTAATAGAAAGGAAAAATGAGAATGGTTAAACAAGCCACATTCAATTATTCTTCCCCTGACTATGAAACTCAAAACAGCACTTCTCTATCAGTCACCTACAATGCAGAAAATATTCAAATATTGCACTTAAAATAATATACAAAACACACACACAGACACCTCGCAAATGTTCTAATTATTTCAATTTCACACAATATGATTTTGATGAGCCTGTTCCTCAGTAACAGGCATGGTCTCTGTCCTACCTTCTTAACATATTGTGCAACTGGGAAAGAAAATTTGACTGAAAACATAGTGACCAAAGAACAACTTCACAGCAGCCTTATCTTTCAACACCTTCCTGAACCAAATCAAGTGCACTTATTCTCTTACACATACATATATATCCCCTGTAGGATATGCTTTCATACTCTAGTAGGCCATTAAACCCCTCCCCTTCCAACTATATCATGCTGATAACTTTCCATTTCATATTACTTTCTACAGCATCAAATTCTATTTCAGTATACCTTCTCTGGGCAACCCTCCTTGCTCTTTAGACCAAATAAATAATGCTGACCTTATATCTACATCCAGATTTTATGTTCTGCCTTTTTAATTCTAATTAGTAAATCTGTACATAGAAAATCTATGCCAATCCTGATTCTCCATATTTGTTCATACTGCTCACAGTATGTGTTCTGTGCATCACACTTGAGAACAGGTGGCAAGATAGCACACACCAAGCTATTCAGAGTGCAGACGAATCTGTGAGCATCATTATTATTGTTCTTAAACCTGAATATTTGTTCTACATTGTGATATTTAACAAGATATAGTAAACTGTTTGGTTAGTGCACAGGCTCAAACTGCACATCAGTATTCTACTGGTTGGGAGACCTTGGTTTAACTTCCAACACTTTGTTCACCTCCTTCGGGTCATTATAACCCATTCACTGAATCAAACGCACAAAAACTCTGGAGTCATAACCACAATCTACTTTTTCTTGTTGTTGTGTCCATGACCCCAACAGCAGCGAGAATAACCTCTGGTACAAACATCTATTATGTGTATTCTCTGTGCTTAAAATAGCCTCATGACCAGTCAATAAATCATACTTGACACAGAGGAGAAAATGTAGAGGAAACTTACAGAAATATCACACTTCCCTCTTTAGAGGCAGACAATGAGCTGGATTCAGTTTGATACTTCCACACAGGGCAATTAATATGTAAAACCAGAGTGGCTGAGCCAAGCAAAAGGTCATATGTCCTTGGAAAGAATATGATGATTAAAGAGAATGAAAAGTATGTGTGTGTGGGGAAACAGCCAGGTGAAAAACATCAAAATGTCACTGGAAAGCCAAAAGCAATGTGTAGAAATATAAGCCTGATGGCAGGCACAATGCAGCCTAGTACACAAGGTAGGGGGTAATCCTGTCATTCTGAGACCGGCTGAGGCAAATTTCAGCACAGCAAAAAATAGCTTTGTTTAGATACAATCTGTGAGAGTAAGAAATAGTTTAAGAACATCATGAGAGGCCTTGAGCTGTTGTTGACCCATGCAGTAGGTTAGCACAATACAATCTCACACACACCCTGTCCTTTGATGAGAAAGACTTTTATTCTCTCTTGTGAATGAAGAGAACAATTGAGACAAATTTCTTAAATTAATGTCTTAATTGCATCACAGAATAAACATCATGTCAACAGTCAGTGGACAGACTTATGAGCCTTATCAGCCTGTGTCAAGAGCAACATTTATCATTGATCATTTGTTGACAGTTTCTCTGAAAAAGCTGATGTAAACAGGCAGTTTTAACAACTTCACAGCTTTGTAACCCAACTACCTTTTGACCTGCAAAGTCTTGAGATCTTCTAGAACTTGGTTGGGCATTGATATTGACACTGGAATAAAGGTGGCATCTCCTAGGGGGTAAGTTTATAGATGGTACTCCTGTGGAATGAGATTGAACAATTAGAAAAGCACTAAGCAACTATGAAAAGACATGAAAAGCTCACAAAAGAATTACCGAATGAGATAAAAGAGGCCAAAGGGCTACAAACTGTTGTTTTCAGAAGTACTAAAGCCAGGATTGAAGTTTTCGGGAAAAATGAGGTATGGTTATTGAATGAAGATCAAATCTCATTCAATTGGAAGAAAAAGAAAAAAAGGGAGGGAAAGTCTAAAACAAAACTCTCTGAGATAAGCAGCTACAAACAAAACTAAGTTTATAAACCAGCTATAAAACTGGTTTCTTTTTAATGGAAATTGAGCTGACAAAAAACCCAAGATACCTTCCACTCCAAATTGGATAACAGCGAAATGAACACTTGCACATAAAGTTCATAGTTCCATGTTTATTTACAATGCAGCAGGACAAAAAAAAAAAAAACCCAAAAATTATTTGGTTTGTTTGCAGTTTTTTAACCTACATCAAGATGATTTCTCCATGAGCCTGCTGACGCACAAGCCAGAATAATGCAATTTAGGATGGAATTGCAATTCAAGGACAGTGATCTGTGCTTTCACAACAGCATTTGCCATCAACTAGGTAACTCCATGTTGCCCTTGGTGCATAACTGGCAAATGTATCTGGGAGAGGAGGAAGTCTTTTGCCCAACACAAGCAAACTAGAAGAGCTTCTCCCCATTTTGCTCTATTTGACAGTTAGCAGCAGTAGCCAGATTCCTATGCCTTGTTAGAGAAGAAAGCAAGCTACAATAAAGGTTTGGATGTGAGTTATGGATCTTTCCCCTGGCTTATTAAAGTGGTATCTGTTCTTGTTTGGCATCTGATGCCATTTTGTTGCTATCTGTCAGGAGGATTTTTGAGCGGTGAAGGTTTATGAATGTATGAATGCTGTATGAACTCTGTAAGAATTCTGACTTTTAGCCATAAAGTCACCTAACATATCCATCTAAAAAAAAAAAAGTCCCATCTCTGTAATGGATGAAATAATGTAATTCATAGAGGGTTTAAAAGCAACAAATTTTTAGGCATTGTACTAAAGCTTCTCTTGACTCCTGCAGTGATATTTTTATGCCAAGGCATTTATTAGTGAGTGTTTCAATGCCCTTAATATAAGGAAACACCTTCCTGTTAGTATTGGCCCAACTCAGCCAGCTAAGTGATTAAGAGTTAAGTATAATCCTAGCAATAAGTACTGGCCACACAGAATGTCTGTTCATCAGCATACCCTATACAGGTATTATTTATCTCCTGCCCATCTGCTCCACCAGCTCAGGACCACATCACAGTAATCCCTTTGACTTTACTACAAGATGTCTGCTGCTTTAGGGATGACCTTCCCAAGACACATTCCAACAGCAACAGTCACAAGCAATTTTCCTTGACAAGAAGTTGTTAGCAGCAAAATCCTAATTGAAAGAATACCTGCCCTTCTCTATAACTCCAGATGTGTAAAACTTGCTACATACTTCCTTCTCAGCATTCAAGTTTCCTACATGCATTCTCTAAACTGAGTAGCAACCTATTTTACACCTTGTTTAAAAACAGGGAGTGTAACATACACATCCCCTGCAGGGCTGTATCCACCAGGCATTCCAAGGCCACTGGAAGGAGAAAGGCAGCAGCCCAGCCTTTTTGACCTACATTTCTTCCTTGCTGCACAGCATCTGGGCAGTGGGAACAGCTTGCCACAGTGACTGCTGCTTCCCATGCACGGTGAGAGCTCACTTTCCTCCTGAGGTCCTAGACAAGATGATTATACCCAACATTTCACAGAATAAATAGAAATACAGGAGTATGGAGATACCTCAAGGACTCCTGAGACAGGATCATATGGAAAATAAAACCATTCCTTAGCTGTAGGTACAAATGAGCCTTTCCATACAGAGACTAGCATCAGAGATTATGTATCAACCAGATCGGCGGGGAACAAGGAGAATTGGAGGAGAAAATGACGTGCAATGTCAAATAGCATTGCCACTCTCAAGTTCTTTCTCCTTTCTGACTTTTCTGTCTATTTTTAAATACATATTTTTATTAGCAAGTAAGGTCATGATACAGCTCACATAAAACTTGTATAACTTGCAAACAAGGACACAGCGCCTGCTGCTTCACATAAACTGAAGGTTAATTTGGACTGAGATGAAGCAATGCAACACTGCTAATACTGAGTTTTGGGTTAGGTTTGAGGGTTTTTTTACATCTTAAGTACACATACAAAAATACCTCATGAGCACCAAACTACAGTTTTGGCATTGCTAGTCTGAGATATTTTAGACAGAATCACAAATCCCAGTAACTTGTTTTTTTCTTAAAACAATTAGCTTAGGAGTGCTGAAACTACAAACACATCACCTTTTCCTAGAAAATAACAAAAAACAGAACCAGAAGAAGAAAAATACCAAACAAAACTAAAAAGAGTATGACCAGAGTGCATCCAAAAAGAAAGTGGCAGAGATTTTCTTTTTTAAATCACTCTCATTTATTCCAAACACTTTCTTTCAGCAAGTAATAAAGCCTAAAATTAATATCTGAAGTTTAAACAGAGAAAATGCATCAAACCAGAGCAGGTGAGACAAAACACAGCAGAATCACCAAGATCTCTGATAGTAATTATGAAAGTACATGCAGCTCTTCTAGTACAAACAGCTCTTTAGGGTGTCACAGGAGCTCCTGACAGCCCTAAAACATCCTGCTGGCATGTGAATGCTTAGTACACGCTGGAAAACTTTGCAGCAGAACACACTCCCTGGTTCAGACCTCTCTGACCCCAGTGGGCACAGGGATGCATGCAGTCTCTGCCTGGGCAGGAGCTTCTGACTCTTGTTCCTTCAAAGGAAAGTAGTTTGCATGCATAGAAATCCTTTAGACCTGGCCTTTTTAATGAAGTTTTCAACAATCCTTATTTATGCTATATTTTTTTCCACCTTTTTTCTTGATCCCAATGCAGTTAAAGGCTTACTCCTCATATCTGTAGCTATATTACTGAAGGAACTATGTGAGTGAAAGATTTATGGGATAGTAACCCTATATCAGTATAATAGGTGAAATTGTCGCTGGATAAAATAGTACAATTCTCCATCCCACAACATGGGATGTGGGATATATCATTTCTGATACTTTGCTGTTTATGTTATGGTAGAGAGTTTCTACCACATATGGAAACCACAGTGAGCAGAGCAAATATCAATATTCATATAAAATGCATTAGCTAGCATAGTGGCAAAACCTTTTTCTCAACATACTACAAATCTATACAAGAAACCAAACTAAACTGCTTTTTCCATCAAATCTTGAAAGCTTCTTCATTTCTTAACTGTTAACACAAGACTCTACGAACCAGAAACTTAAAATAGTACCTAAAGATTTTTGAAAAATTTTCTAGAGAGTCACTGTATTTTGTATCACTGCCAAATGTTAAGAGGACCCAAGTCATTCTCTTAGCTCCTCAGTTCACCTATAAAAGTACTAGAAACAGTATGGGTTATTCCCTCCCACCCCCACTGCCCTATACAATTTTTCAAGCTTTTCTTTTTAACTAATGTATTGCAGTATAAGTGGAAGGGAGAGGGGCTGGTTTAACTCAGTAGCTTTTGGATACTACACTGCTTTTGGCTTCAGGTACTGCAAGGTGGTAATTGGGTGGTCTGTCCAACTGGAACAATGGCTCACAATGTGATTCCACAGAAGGCAGGGAGTTGTTCTATATTGCTAATGTAACGCATGTACCTATTCAGAGTTGTTTGGGGATCCAACTGACTGCTGAAATGATGGCAGCTGGCTAAGATGGAAACCCCGGTATAAGTCATTGCATAATTTCAACAACACCAGCTACTATTCAGTCATTTTGTTACACTATTTTCTGTTATTTACCTTATAGAAGCAACTGAACACTTGGGAAGGTCCTGCTCAGTGACTTCCAAGGCAGACTTGCGAAGCAGAAACAACGAAAGAGGACAGCAGCAATCTCTATGGACTTCCCCTGCCTGCACCCACAAATTTATAGGAGTCAAGACCTTGCTTAATAAGTATTGGTTTAACAAACAAATCTGAAATAAGACATAAAAGACAAAGTAACAATCTTTTTTAAGTATCAATGCCTTTTATACCTAACATTAATAAAAACAACCATATAATTCAGTAATCAAAAGGCCAAAGAGACACATGCCATGGTAACGTAACAAGGAAAACAAAGCATTTGAAGAAAAGTAATAAGTTGTAGGCATAATTCAGGTTCAGTTCCCTTTTTTCCTCTCATCAGCCCACTGACAAATGTTTGATACAAGTGGCAAAATATACGCTTCACCAAGACAATTTTTTTCTGCTGGCTTTTTCATTGGTAACGTCTATATTATTCATGCCAAGTTCAGATGTACAGTAACCCTGAGGAGGATACATAGAAAAATCTTACCCATTATATTAATTGATGAGGTCAAAGGATTAAAACAAATTTTCTAGAATTCTTCAGGGAAAGAACTGGTGGGAAATGCACTTTTGGCCATTAGTCTAATGTTAATGGTGCTGAATTAATTACATCTTCCCATTTCCATTTTCTTGCGGTCACAGAAGCCATCCTCAACCCAAAATTCAGGTACTGTTACAGAGAAGTGACAAAGTAATACAGTTTTATAATTAAAATGTTTCCCCAGACATCCAGATTAGAATTCCACCATTCTATACTTGTCACCTTTGCTACCTTAGCTCAGTCTAGCATAAGCACAACATATGCATTTAAAGCGGTATCTGTGAACTCTCATCTCCCAGAAGTTGGTTTGCTGCACCCTCATCTCCAATCAAGGATGCGATGCCCTTCTAGAGACAGAGTATAGTCATTATATCAGCTTCAGCTTGAAGGCTTTCTTGTCCCTAACCCTTTCACTGCAAAACAGAAAAAAAAGGAAACGCAAGAGCTAACCTGGAAAAAGTTTGTAAGGTCTACTAAAACATGGAAGCAACTAAGAGTGCTTCTAGATCATAAATATGAAGCTAGTGACTGAAGCAAACTTCTGACACAATAACTCATAAGTTCTGGAGCCAACTGTAGCAGCACTGGGCAAATACAAGGAGGAAACAACAGAAATTTGGAGGCCTTACAACTCCAAATGGGTGAAATTACCAACCATAGGACAAACAGGCAAAGTTGAAATCCAGATTAAAATTCAGTGCTCTCAGTCAGTGCCCAGTTTAGTCTACCACTCTGTCAGAAAGACACATGAGACTGCTCCACCAAAATCTGTGCAGTGGGACTGTCTGATTCAACACAGAAGCCTTTGCTTTGAGGATAATTGCAGAATTGCTTTGTTTTGTCTTCCTATGTAAATCTGCCATATGGGCCTCAGCTACGGTAATGAGAGAAAAAGTTGAGGAGTTTGATAATTCTTGGTTTTAGAAAGAGATTAAGGTCTGGCAGCTGGCAAGTATGAAGCAGAAAAATTGAATCTAGCATGCCCAGCTGCACTGTGGAAGTAGGATGAGCCAAAACAGACTCTCTGCAGACACAGAAAGCTTGTTCAAGAATTGCCAAAAGTGCTCAGGTACAGAATGTCACGTAAGACTAAGAAAAAGGAACAGGAAAATTGAAGAGATCTTCTTAAAAGTTGGAAGCAGGTTGAGACATGAAAAGCACAATAATGGCTCACATAAAGAAAATTTTGGAACATAAAATAATTTTAGTAAGATTAGATTAGATTATTTTAGTAAGGGAATTATCTCATTGTATGACTGTGGATAGTCATTAGAAATTCATTAGAGTGGGACAGAGAATACACTCCATAGCTTTACTGTCTAAGAAATCTTCATAACTAACTGCACACAACATACAATCCTCACACTAACTCTTTTTGAGTAGTGATATCTAAGAGTATCAGCCAAGTAGAGCTCCAGAAAAGAAGCAATACTTAAAAAAATCCTCAACAATCCTGCATTTTACAAGAAAAGACACAACAAATTGGCATACTAAAGAGAAGAGGCTTAATTCAAAGACATAAAATCGTGATGGGAACATATACAAAAACTTAGTATGATGGCCATGTTGTAATTATACTTTTATGTGTACATGAAAATACATGTATATATACAAACTTTCATATAAGATGAATGATTATATATACACACATGTACATACATCCACTAACTAGTATAAAATGAGGTAGCTAGCTTAGTGGCAAAATCATTTTCTTAATTACTATAAATCTGTAAAAGGATCCAATCCAAACTGTTGTTTCCACCAAATCTTGTATGCTTCTTCATTTCTTAATTGTTACCCAGGATTCTGTTTTCTTCTCTGTTTTATCATAGGGAGTAATGTCATAAATGTTTTGGGAGGTAGGGACCGCTATGCTTCCTCAGTTCCAGACAGACAAAATGAAAGACACAACTGGTCCTCAAGCTACCAGAAAAATCCTTGGGCTTGTGGCAGTTGTTAATGCTGCTTTAAACAAAAAAACCCAAAACTTAACAACATTACATAAAACTAATTTTCATTCATCATGAAATGACTGCTGTAACAGGAAGCAATGAAATACCTCTGAAAAATCGGCTCAGATGATACTTGTGCTTATGCCCAAGGAAGAACAATCTTTCCACTGCATAACAACTTCTGCTACCCAGAAACTGCTTGATAAAAACCTTGGACTTTTGCTTACTGAAAGACACCAGTACTTCAACTGGTATGAAGTCTCTACATTACTAGTCTGAGATAATAATATGAAGTTGCTAATATGTTTATTTGTAGCTATGCACACTTGCATTGTACTTCTGTGTATCACTGTTGTGATGCAGCTGTACACGCTCCATCTGAAACTATTACTATTACTGTTTAAGTACTGGTGTCTCCCTATAGATTAGGACTCTTTAGTGGAAGACATTTGCTCTATAAAATCAGTTCATGGCTTTTGGGTTTTCACACCAAACAAGTCTGTAACTTTAAAGATAAGAGTGTGTATACGGACATATGTATATGAACATGCTAATAAATATTCAAATGCATACAGATATATAAAAAGGCATATAACACACATACACACACAAATGACAAAAAGAATGCAAAGAAAGACCCCTATGTTTTCCAAATTTTCTTTGGGTTTTTTTGGATCTCTTTGAAAAAAGGCATTGCAATATTCATTGATGTGCTTGAGCTAATTCCTGCTGATGGAACTTGATCCTGTTTTCTTTTTCTCTTAAAATTCATTCCTAAACATTATTTCTGATAGTGGACTTTGCTAACTTTCTCGGTTTTCAGAGTTATTAACTACAGCTGTTCACCTATGATCTGAACTATTATCTGTTTGCCCAAATGGAAAATGGAATTTCAGGCTATAGAAATTTAAGGCAAGAATGTATTCTGGCCTCAAGCAACCATGAAAGCATATGAAAAAGCCATACCATTGACAAGAAAAAAAATCAGACCATGTCACCTTGGCTGTGTTGCAGATGCAGGGCCCAGGAACCCTGGTGTTTTGCAGAACTTGTAAAGTTACATAAAAAGTAAATTCCTTCTTTTCATGGGTTTCCCTAGAAAAGCTGCACCACCTCCAGAATTTCAGTAAATTCCTGGTCCCTTCAAGGAATTGGTAATTTGGTTGAATTGCTAACTCCAGGTTTACTATTGTCCCCAGTTTAACACAGGGATTACAAAATCACACTTACACTAAAGAACACAGCCTTCATTTCAGGGCATCTCATTCCTACAAAGGTGAATTCATAAAACAAAACCTAAATAAGTAATACACCTGTGAAATAAGTGTCTCAGTTTTACAGACACCTCACTAAACTGACAAAATGAGCTGAAAACTTTCTTTGATCAAATTATCAGTGATTGCTTTATCTGCTGCTCTTTCTGGATTAATTTTATTCTATTGTAGAATAATCCATTACATTTATAGGAGGGAAGCATTAGTTCATTAAACATCTTAGGAGGTGACAACAATGAGTTGGAACTTCTTCCAAATGACATTTGGGTCTCCGTTAAAGTGACCTACAGAAAATACTGTTGTCAAAGCAAAACAGTAATCATTATAAAAGTGAGCAATGAACACAAGGAATTTCTAATACTTCTAACAACCTCCCAGAAGTTCAAGAAACTTTCTTCATTTCCTAAACATTTGTCTGTGCTTAGTTGCTATTGGGTTTCAATTACTTTGCTTGTAAATACAAACCTGACAGAAGAGAATGATACTCAGTTCTGAAGATGCACTATGTGGAATTTCCAAACTGATGTAAAGGAATTTCTCAAGTGAGTTTGCTCAATTAAGTCTCTAAGGATTAAGCTTTCTCATTATAGGAACTGATTTGTTTTGTGGGGAAGCATCCAGGTGCAGGTAGAAAGAATGCAAAATCAGTTCTAGTGGCACACCTGAAATGCAAGACTGGTTATGTTACAGAGCTCCAACGCCACAGATATGCCATATTCTCTAATGTTCCCTGGATGGACTGATATGGAAAGGCATCACATTACTCTTTTCTACACACTAATTTCTGGAAACATTAATAGCCACTTCTCTGCAGGTTTGTTTTGTTCCCTCTACCCTCCATCAGCAAACTCCATGGAAAGGGAGTAGCTTGCTGAAATCTGGAATTCACTTCAGCAGAACTCTTTCCTGGTCTGTTAGTTGTTGGACTACAGCAACAATGAAAAAGAAACGTGACATTCCTCCAAGTTGCTGCATGGCAGCAGCCTGTTGGGCGCTCTTGCGAGTCATGCTGCTGTACAAATGAAGCAAGCAATGCATTTCCCTACAAGTAAATGTTCATAGTGTTACATAGTGAACTGCAGGTTTCTCAATAATGAGGTAGCACATGCTGCATAGATTCTCTGTAAACATGTAACAACACAGCCTCAGCAACTGGATTTTGGGATACAGTCTATTTCTTATACCAACACAGCAACTTACTCAATTCATTGAGTAAGTTGCTTTCAAGTCATTGAAGGAATTTTTGGAGTCCATGTAATATTACAGCAGTCCACAGTCCCCAAAACTTATTTGTGTCATTTGTTTCTAAAAAATATAAACAAGCTTATGACTTTTTGAGGTAGTGTAAAGCTTACAAGAACGTAGTGACTGCATTCACTTTCATGAGAGTTGCCAAACACCTGTATTTGCTCTAGTAAACAGTGGGAGCTGCAGAAAAGGAGTCTGAGAAAAAATTGGCCTCTGCACAATGCTATGGCTGCTCCAGTAATGCCAAGTGACACTAAACCCCAGTGAATTAGGTGCTCAGACAATCTTCTCCATGCAGGTGGATCAGCGGGAGGCAAAGAAGCCCTCCAAGAGTTCTTGTTCTATCATTTCTCCCCATTAGTTACAGCTACTTACACATTTTGGATTCCAGTTCTACAAATCATACTCAAGCCCAACATGTAAATGAAAGTGTTTGTTTAAGCGCCTTTCTACAAAGATGAAATTAAAAATCCTCCAGAAAAAAAAAAATTACAAAGCCTCTAATCCTCACCACTAACCTAAGGTTAGTATAAAAGCTTAGTTAAACACATGCAGCAATTTTCTTAATCAGCCAGCACTTCAGAAAGACAGATGCTTCTGTTTATGTTGGTCTATTATCAAGTCTTTTGGTGTCTGAATAATTCTTACGCCTATCCTGAAACTTCATTAACATAAATTTCTTCTGTATTATTCTGCCTTCCGTGACAGATAGTACAAGTATTTTTATTTGGTTGGTTAGCTTATCCTTCTTGGCCTTGAGAATCACAGTATTTTGTAAATTTCCTGTATCTTTTATCCAACTGTAGTGGTCGAAAATTAGGAATAATTACACCACGTGCATGAAAATCAAAAGCTGTAAAAGAACTAATTCTACAGTCTTGAAACTCCTGCAGGAAACCCACTGCTGAAACTTGCTTTTATTCAACAAATGTTGTCTGTTGGAGCTTTCTAGAGCCATGAAAACTGAATATAAAACACAGAATCAGACTGGTTAAGGTTAAAAGAGACCTCCAGAGGTCATCTGGTCCAACATCACACTAAAGCAGGGACACCTAAAGCTGGCTGTGCAGTATAATATCCAGACGGGTTTTGAATATTTCTAAGCATGAAGACTTCATCACCTCTCTGGACAACCTGTGCTAGTGCTCAGTCATCCTCACAGGGGCATATTCCTTAATCTTCAGCCAAAACCTCCTGTATTTCAGTCCACACTCACTGCCCTGTCACTGAGCACCACTGAAAAGACCCTGGCTCAGCACTCTTTGCACTTTCTCTTCAGGTACTTCTATACACAGAGAGATTCCCCACTAAAGCCTGCTCTTCCCCAGGCTGAGCAATCCCAGCTCACTGAGCCTGTCCACACAGGAATCACAGAATGTTAGGAGTTGGAAGGGACCTTGAAAGATCATCTAGTCCAACCCCCTGCCCAAGCAGGAGATGATAATCTTCATTGCCCTTTTTGTGCTCTCTCCAGTATTTCCATGTTTTGAACTAAGGATCCCAGAACTGGACACTGCACTCCCATTGTGACTTCACTGCTGCTGAGTAGAGGGAAAGGATCACCTCCCCCAACCGACTGTGGCAGGAGCAACTACACACTATTAGGCATGTTGCATATCTTGAAGTTATATCTTACTAGAATAGCTAGGACAGAAATATGAAAGCTCCAACTTTTAAAGTATGTTGCTGATTTCATCAGTATTGCCTAACAACAACATTCTTAAGAAAAGAGTTGAAACAAACCACATCTTCCACACTGTGTAGATTCCATAGGTATTAGTCTATCATATTTATATACTTGTGTCTGGTTAATCTAAATAATTACTCCAAATCTCCATTATTGGTTGACCAAAAGACTGGAGATTCAGTATATTTTCAATTTGCATTTCTGTTAATATTCCCAGTCACCAGATAGACCAAGGTACTGGTACAATATAAGCTGTTGTATTGGCTTCACACGGACACAAAAAAAGGCTTCCCATGACACTCTTAAGTGCATTTCACAGAAAGCATCATTCTGACAGTCAAAAACTACACAAGAATATGGAAACTTCCATGGCAATAGAGATGTTTTATTTTTAGACAATGGTCTCTTGAGCAAAAGGATGCTGAATGCCATCTTTTCCATCTTTTATGGAAAGTGTTTCTATACTGTTCTAGTACAACTGTGAATAAACTTGAAAGCTTCATTAGAAGTTTTAATCTTGAGAGGAAAAGGTTTTTTTTTCTATTTTTCACATCCCCAGTTCTTCATGCATTTATTTTACTTACTAAAAATACAACTACAGCCACTCTTTTCATAAGTAAAGCTGATAAGTAAATCAGGAGAAACACACAAAATTTAGCTGAGTCTACCTCCACTTCGGACTCCAAGAACCTTCTTATTAGTATATCAGCTTACAGTATACACACTATAGTAAATATCTCAGTGGGTATCCAGCATCCAGGCAGGTTTTTTCTCTTTCCAATGAGTGCTTATTTAAGAGCTACAAAATCACAATTGAATTCTAATCTATTTAAATCGATTCTATTTTTTTTAAATCATAAGTAAGGTTAAATAATTATACAATAGATTGACTATGCTGCACATAAGCAAGATTACACAATAAAGGCTGTTAGCTTTCCTTGGCTGATATTTCTGAAGCGCTTCAAACCAATTAAACCCAGAGAACAACTGTCCAAGCATCCTGAAGTCAAGCACTTTTTTCCTATTACATGGGTTTTAACTCATGAAATTAGCAATACTAAGCTGGCATCTAAAAAGCTTGCAAAAGTTGTGTCACAACAGATAAAAGGCTTATGTCACAACAGATAAAACAAGCACTACTTCTCACAGTTATTGCTATCAGGTATGAACAAGAGGGTGTGCCATGGCCACAACTTAACTGAATCAGCCCAGTTTTCCCCTTTATATTTCAGTGAACTCTGGATACACCTGTCACCAGCCTACTTAGCCCAGTGAAGTTATATTCCATAAGATTAAAAAAAGAGAATCTTGAAATAATTAAGCTTATGATCTAATAAGTATGTTAAATATATCAACTGTATTCTAATACAGAAGCTAAGAAAAAAGTGTCTATCAAGAACCATCCACAATACATAATACTTTTCTATATTCATAGTATCGAGTGCTTATAAAAATCTTCTTGTTTAAAAGATACTATAAACATGTAAAACATTGCTACATGGCTATGGCTTGCTATCCTTCACTTTCCACCACTGCCTAATACTGCCTTCTATTTATCTCCAGGTACAATACAGAAAGCAGAAGAGAAGCAAATTCCTCCCAGCCTTCAGCTTTAAAAACTAACTTGCATTAAAAAATGACACTGACTTGTAGTGGAATAAGCCAGGTGAAACTAACTGCTCTAGCCAAACTTTGACAGACAGCTTCAATCAGCCTACTTATCCTCCGTGTGGAAGGTGTAATCCAGACTGCTGCCAACTGCTTCCTAAGAGGTTTTCTTCTTCGCTCTCTACATCAGCATTGCTAAGGCAACAACTCATTCAGCACAAGTCCACTGTGAAACAACATGCCGAAGACAGATAAGGATATGGGAACTACATTTCTTGCCTGTATTTCTACTGCTCTGCTCCTTCCCACAGTCCTGGTTGTGCAGGGTAACTGCTGCTGTAGTTCTGAAGCTTGGGCAGGGGCAGTGGAGACTAACTGGCTTGTGACTTTGGGTCACCAGCAAAATTCTAGCCCAGCCTGCAATAGCTGACAGAAGAGGATGTGGCACAGGTGCGCTCTGTCTGGGAGCATAGCACAATGCTGGATTAAAGGGACCATCCTCCATCACCCCATTGATACCCCAGCTATACAGGACACAAAGAACTATCCTTTTGGAAAGCAGTCTGGAGTGCTCTAACTCGTTCACTGCATACAAATGGTTAAGGGAAGAGGTTTTATTTGTTTTCTCTTGAGAGTCTATTGTATTTTTCCAAGCATTGATTTTCACCCTTTTATTAGCTTTTTTGTTGTTTGTTTGTTTCACCATTGGCTTAAATATAGTAGACATAGCTTCAGGTTTTCAGTCAAGACTGAAAAATATAGTTAATATTTTATCAGCAGCAATGTGATCAGCATGTATCAGTCTTGTGGATTAATGGAGTTATGGGAAAGAAAGCTAGTACAAGCTTCTATGCCATCTACCCTGAGAGCTCTCATCATTCAGGTATTTCAGAATTACAAATACAAGTGCTTTAGGTTGCATTAATGTTACACTGCTCTTCAGGTCACACTCTGCTGCACCATAACTACACCACATTATAGAATCTCTTTCGCGTTCCTCTGCTTATACAGTAAGGTATACTTTTCCCTGAAGACCAAAATTCTTTTCCTAGATGAATGCCTCTACACTAGGCCTTATCAAAACTGCTCACTACTCCATAAGGCTATTCTTTTAAAAGTGAACAGGACAAAAATAATTTACATCTGTAGCCCAGCTCTTTTTCTGCCATCATGTACAGGAAAGCGTAACCTTCGAACCAAATCCCTTTCTCCCACTAACCTTTCTTTTTTCCAGAAGCCTGAGCCTGACTTGGTCAACAAGAACCAAATGCAGTTTCTCTACCTCCAATAATCACTTTTAGACCTCTGCAGATCCAACAGAAGCAACAAATCCTCTGGGCTTGACACCTCCAAGACAACAGAAAACTAAGGAAGAACAGGTCCTGGAAAAACACGCATTTTCTCCACTTAACTTCTGGCAAAATGCTTCATGAATTCTCTATAGTACCTGGCATGATCAATTCTTTTTTGAGATCCCAATTCAATCAGATACTATGCTGCTCGTCTATGGAAAATCAGCTAACTCAAAGGAGGATGCTGTTCTGTATTTTAGGCATCAAGAAAGCTTTATTCATTTATCCAGCAAACAGTCCTTCCAGAGAGTGAAGCTCTTGAAGTAAAGTGAGCATAAAACCAGAATGTAAGTGGCCAGACTAGTTTGCACTATATTCATACTTTTTTTTATCTTGCAGTCACACCACTTGCAATGGGTTAGTTGTCACCTTTTTGCCAAACTTGCTTTAGGAGACCGCACTATCCCAAGACTGTTTGTTTTGAAGATCTGTTGTTGCATTCTCCTAACTTTGATGATCTGATTATACCAGTGACCCTATGTCCTTTGCTCAGGCATTATCTGTTTCACCCTGCCTCAGCAGGGTTAGGCCACAGGGGCCAAGATCAGCAAGGCTTCTCCACCTGATCAAATAGAAGCCTCTTCCTGTCAGTAACAGATGTCACCAGTTCCATAATGGCCCTAAGGAACACACAAGCCTTAATTTCTATTTTTGCTCTATTTTTTACCAAATCACAGAAACTTTTCTGACCAGATCTTTCCTTTGCAAGGAAAAGAAACAACCCACAACAAAACACCCAACACAAAAAGCACCCAGCATATAAACTTTATACTTTATAAACTATAATACATGTAAATGTATGCTACAGCACAGAGATCAAAGGTTGGCACAGGGAACCCTGACAGACCCCTTCTAGAGTTCATTTCTGAGCTACTTAGAGAAAGCCTAGACACTTTATACTGACAACCTTCCATTTTCAGAATACTGCTTTAAGTATCTCTATTATTCTCCCTCCAACCATTCTCTGCCATGTTGACTACAGCTGTCTTCCCTCAAACACACATGCATATAACATACATATAAAGCTGTCAAAGATTTAAATATCAGTAAACCGTGACATTCTATCATGACTATGACTTACCATGGAACAACCATCACAACTCAAAACACCGTAGATCCTATGGCAGAGCTCATCACTGTGTAATACCTGTGTGGTTAATAAGGAGACATAGGCCTTTCCATTAGAAACTTCAGGATGCTAAGTTACCTAACAAAAAAAATCACCCATTTCTCTCCTCTCACTATACCAATTGTAAACTTTCCAGGAGAGATGCCATTGCCCTTCGTTCTCTTCTGTACCATGCCAGGCACAACAGGGCTTTCTGACATGGTGGTAATAAAGAATAATGATGACCAGTATCAGCTACAGTAATGGGTAAGCAGTGACTAGCCTTATGAACAACCTGGATAAAAATATTAATAAATCAGATCAATTTTTTGTGGCAATGAGTCAAAACTAACCAGGTGTCTCCTGCTGAACTTGTAATAAAAGATCAAACTGTGCTGAAAGACACCTCACTAGTCACCCAATAATTCCTCCAAGCACACTTTATTACCCTTGACTTCACAGGGATGCATGGCTAGTCCAAGTTCCTTATACTAACTGGACTATTTCCATCCTCAAGTTTTTGTAAGTCTTAATTTATTTTTTTTTATCCCCTCTTGGCCACCTGGCTTGAATGAGTTTTTGTAAACTTCTAGCACACTTGCCTTTAATCTTTGAAGAAACTGTGAAACCTCCCTTGTTCGGTTTCCTCAGTGATAATCTCGATCTCAAAGAAATACAGATTTAGCTTTTTTTTTTCCCTGAGTAATTTTTGAATCTTTGTATTAATTCTTTTTCTGATTCAGAACATTCTTCCCTTAGAAACAAAGAAACCTTAAAACACAGCTTTACTGACCACAATACTTTATATTTATTATATTCTTCACCTCTTTCTTGACAGATTTTTCTTTTCTTGTTTTTGAAAAAAATCTCTCCTCAAAAGAGGCTTTGCTTGGTTTTGTTCAGTTGTTTTGTTTTTTAGTTTGGTTTTTTTTTCCTCATAATTACAAATCCCACAGTGGTTACAAGTAAGCTGACACTTTAAAAAAATGAGAATCTTTAAAGAATAGTTATAATTCATTCTGATATAATTTATCATCATCATCTTACACTGATGAAATATTTCAGGGCTGTAATACACAGCTTTAGATACAATAATCTGTAAAATCCTCAAATGCTGTATATTTGCTTAATGCCACTGAAATAAATCAGCACCATTTTACATCAGTAAAAGCTTGGACTTAAATTTTTACAATGAAAGTTGATGATGAACAGTTGTTGATGAATGTTGTAATAAAAGATTATCTGCATCAGTTTTCCATGGTATCAGAATATTCAGAAACTATAAAAGCAATACAAAAAGCAGAACCTAATATAAAAACACTGCCTTTTGTAAGATGCATACCAATTTTAAAGATTAGAGTCTAAGTACCTAAAGATTATCACTCTAAAAGCATGTCTCATGTACCCTGCCTCAGCTCTTTCCCCTTTTTCATGAAGGGAATATCCCATAGTCTTTCAAAACATATCAGGGAAATTACAGAACATAGCTGACTCATTTTCTGAGACACCTTGTCATATCCCCACAGATTATAGGTTATTGATCCTCAAGAAAACTACTTTCTCTCCAATAAACTCTCACCACTGGCAAAACAGTGGGTTTTTTTCTAGTTTACATTTTAATTAATTCATTTAGGCAGATGATGTGTAGACAGAGGGGTGGAGGTTTGTTTTATTTGGGCATGGTGGAGCATGTTAAATGGCAGGTAGTTTTCCCTACATTTTGGAATGCGAGTTGGTTCTACTGTTTTTGCTCTTCAATATCCTTAAAGCTTTGTTTTGTTTCCCCTGTGGAAATACACACTGCCAAGAGTCCCAGTGGTATTATTTCTCTGTTCTTTTCCTCATGGGTCAAGTTTTTAACAGTTTCCTAGCTGTGCCACATCCTACAGTATAGTAGAGAAACTCTCTATACTCTCTTAATTTCATGTCAGGCTTGTCACCAGCAGCTCTCTGCTATTCCTCCTATTTAGTCCAAGGCTTACTAATCACAGCCAGTGTTCTCTGCAGTTCACTAGAACCCCTCTTAATCTCAAACATTTGAACTAAGCACACACACAACAGACTCTTCACTGAACTATGTTGAACAATCACATGAAGTTTTTCATTACTTCAGAATATTGTCCACCTTATTCAACAACTTCTTCTTACATCCACACATTGGGGAGCATAATAAATATATACATAATGTCACACAGGAACCTACAACAAAGAAATATTTGGGTCAGGTTTGTGATGCCAAAAGAACAAGCAAGCCGTTAGGAGAGAACAGAAAATTCAAGTTCTCTTATTGTATCTGCTCCACCTGCTTGCCTTTTCTCTTATAACTGTATTTGCACCCATTTTCCAGGCAGTAATCTTTCAGTCAAGAAAGAGCAGCCTGAGCTTGTTTTGTATATGGCTGCAGTTAGAGGGCTGAGTAATGAATCAAATCAAATACTATACATCAAGCTGTATCTGGCATGTTCATAGCCTGTGACTGACAGCAAAGCAGGGGGAACTGCAGTGATACACAATACCTATCAAAGTCTACTGTATCCTGTAACTTCAGTACTACATTTTTGCCTTCACCTGAAGGTAAGGGAACAGCTTCATGCATCTTTCTTGGCAGCAGGAATAACTTAAGTATTGTCCTTTCCCCTTGCCCCTAGTTTTTCCTTCCCCCTCCCTGGACCACAAAAATCTTTAGGATTTTTTAGCCTGGATGATTTTAGGGATGTAACTGACAAAAAGAAAAACAGCTGCACTGGCATGGTTGAAGGAGCTCTGAATGGTGGTGCAGGGGTTGAGTATGACCTCATACTGATGGGAAGTAGGCAATTCTTATACTCTACACAAACCTGAAAACTCCAAGTGGGATCAAGAAAAGATAAAGAACACAAGAAGAAAGATAATGAAACATACCTGAACAAATACAGAGCAAAGGATACAAAGCAAAGGATACAGAGAAGATGGAGTAAGGATGCCCTTGTTAGCTTTCACCTACCAAAGTAAGACAAAGTTGGGCAAGAAGTTCTCTCAGGCTCCTGAAAGACCAGGTGCAGGTTAATGGAGAATAACAGTTCAGTTGTACTGGAAACACCTGTGGTTTCAAAGTTAGCATTATTCCACACTTGAAAATAAACCAAGTAAATTATTCCATTACAGATTCAGTTACAAACTACTCCCCTAGACTTGTTAGGAAGTGGGAAGGGTTGAAAAAAATTAATCACAGATTGAGCTGAACATGCAGCACATACAGAGTCCCACTCCCTCCCTCAATTCTGCCTTCATATGGACCTAGGACTCCTTGACATTCTGATGTATTTTAAGCCCACTACAAGTTTTTTGCAAGCCTTAAGACTGATCAACACATACCACTTGCATAAATTAAGACAGGAAGTTTTGCATACTTTCCTGTGTCATTAGAGACAGGACTATACACACAGAAATTCTCAAGAGGAGCCTGTCTGGGTAGGACTTGATTATTCATCCATGTACCAATCACAAAGAATTCTAAATTTCATTTAGAAAAAGTATGCAGCCTCCCCTTGGAAGTGTCACTAGTTTCAGGGACTGTGTAGTTCAGGATACCAAAATGCTAAGATAAAGCCTGGAGTAGTTTCTTATGGGGTTATAGCAGAGATTCACCGGATTCTAACTTAGCTTCCTCAAGCAGAAGTGAGTACTCCGAACCACCAGATGAAGTATCTCTCCAAGTTTGTAACGTCTTTCACATTGAGAGATGCACTGATGAGCAGGTGGAGCAGAAGATGCAAAACAGAATCCACTGTGTATTCCACCTAGCGCTGCAGAATATGAACCTGCTCCTGCTCCTTACAAAGTGGGATCTAATTCTAAGTCACTGAGAGTGTATCAATGAATTTTAAATAATATTTTGCCAGCATGGAGCTGATTAAACAGTCACAACCTTGCTATGGATATTTTAAATAGATACTGAAATCCTCACACATAGAGGACCTGCTATTTCTATTTCTCAAGGTTTTGCATACAAAGAATTTTAATAAATATGCATAATGCCCTCCATATCTGACTTCTAGCCAAAATTTACTTTAAAATATTCAATAAGAATTTTACTCAAGTCATCTACCCTAGATAATAGAACTAGGGCAAGGAACAGTTAAACTTCCAGTTTTAAAGTGTTACTAGTATTTCTGAACTACTTCAGATAACACATTAGGCAACATTCTAAAAAACAAATCAGATGTAAAGTCTGATCTTAAATATGTGGACAACTTGATTTGGGATGAGAAATGTTTTCAAGGAAGCAAGGAACCTTAACAAGGTTCTATAGGAAGCCTGTGCATGGTATAGTTGCTAGGAGCAAGAGTATCATTAGTACTGCAGCGTATCAAAGCTTTTGGGAAGTAAAGAATTGCTCCCCTTTGCTACAAAGAACATTTGGAAGTTACAATACTGACTTTGAATAACCTTGCAATCCCGTCCCATCACAATGTTTTGGTTTATTATGTGAGAGATTTGATAAATGGAAAACCTTTTGCACTTCTGTAACTACAGTCAAAGTGGTGGTGGCAGAAAACCATTATAGAAACTAAACACGGGCAAAACATACCTGAAGAGTAACCTGTTTCCTTACCACTTCAATACTGTGGTAAGGAAATGAGGAAAACACATTTTTATTATTACCTCCTTTTTCTAAGAAAAGGTTGAGTCACTGAGAAACACACAAAACATGAAATCCCAGACAACTCAACAAAATTTAACAACCACCACACAACTCAGAAACACAAATTCAGGCTCCTTTGACTTTTGAAAGTCTCTTTGCAATGACAGTGTAGCCCTTGAACATAGATGAGAATCAGGCATTAGCTGATGAAGGCAAATGTGTTAATAGTTTGCTTTTCAGTTTCTAACTTTTTAGTCAGCAGTAAATGCAATAGATTGAATTTGAAGTGGAAGAAATAACAACTCATTATTTTCTAAGTTGATATTAATTTGACCCTGTTTTCAGCAGTGAAGGTGGAAAATACATCTCTAGAGGTCTCTTCCAACCTTAGCTGTTCTGCAAGTCTGTAATTCACTGCTTTTTAATGAATATTGACATTTTTCCACAGATCACTATATTTAACCCAAGTTGGTAGATTACACATCTGTACTCAAGAAACAGCTAAAACTAAAAAGGAGAGCAACATTTTACACCCTGGCACCTGCAGTCTATGCAATTTTCTCATTAATTCTTGGAAAATTATTTTCTGCTCATTATTATGCCAGTACTTCCATTGCCTGGTACTGCCGTGGCTCTGATAACCCAAGCCATTTGTTTTATACTATCAAAACTGAGATCATTGGCACTACTTTGATTTTCATAGCAGAGACAGAGGAAAATGAAGCTCCAGGACCAGTTGACTGAAGTATGTTCAAATCAATATGAAGCACTACTTAATTTAAAAAGTATTCTTCCTTTGTGGATATTACTTCCATAAAGGTTTTAAACACAGATGAGCATAAAACTACAAAGTGATAACTTCCAGGTGAGATAAAAAATCTTGTCAAATATGCAGAGCAATTTATTCAGAGGGATAGAGCTTATCCCACCATCAAGGACCTCTAGGCCAAAATACTTGTCTTTGATTTCCAGTTCAGAAAAAGTTCTGGTTTAACTCATCTTGCTTTTAATTGCTAACAACAACAACAACAAAAAAACCCCAAACCCTAACAATTGGAAGTTGTTTCAGTTTTGTTGATCAGATGTAAAGGTTTTCTGTAAAGACCATTTTCATTTGGAGGATGATCATACTGATCTCACACAATATACGTGATGTACCTACCTACAGCCTAGCAGTTCTAGCAGTTATGCTTACTGGGACACTAATTCATGCCACTACACAAAACCACAAACTGAACATGCCCTTTCCACAGTACTCAAAACTCCAGAGCCAGAGCCAGAAAGTAAAGGCTGTTTTTCAGATAGATTTAAGAAGTATGCCCACAGTGCTGAAAGATGAAAGTTTTCCTAACTTTAAGCATCTGATTTAAATACCCAATTTGCTAAAAAAAACCCAAAACCAAACAAACTTATATGGAGCTTCCAAAGAATAAGTAATAGTACTATAAATTATAAACTTGACTCTTTCTGTTAGGTAAATAGAAAATGCAAACCCCTAACTTCACCAAATTTGATACCTGAAGTTGAAAGGCATGACTATCTGCCCAAGTTCCAAGTTCAGAAGTGACTTCTGAAGACTACATGAAGAGACATAAAAAGATACAATTTGATTTCAATGTTATTCTGGTTTCATTGTCCAACAGCTGCTCAGCAAGGGTAGCCTACTGTTTTCTTGACATGAAGATCCACTTGGATCTTGAATTTAAGAGACTAATTCATCCCTTTTCCTTTACTCATTACCTCAGGACATAAAGCATCACTAATTGAGCTGGGGTCAGAAGAAACCATAGGAAAACCTATCATGCCTCTCTACAAGAGCCTTAGCAATCAGGCTGCCCCTTTGACTATTTCCCAGAACAGCTTTTTCTTTTCTCTTTTGTACAGTTGAATTTCTTGGGAGTTCAAATACAAGAGGTTATGTTTAGTCTGGGAGAGAAATGACACTACCTAAAAACCATCCACAGACTATTTGGGATTCTTAGATTGAAAGGTCCAATGCTGACTGTGTACAAAGTTACAAAATTAGCATAACATTCTCCATAGCATTTTTAACATACTTTTATGTTAAACTATTTTTAGAAAGATACAAATAGAAGCAGGATTTTATACCTAAAAAAAAAGAAAAAGAAAGGAAAGAAAAAAAAAAAAGAATAAAATCACTGAGCATCATGAATAACAAAGTTTCCCTGTGATCTTCCTGAAGAGTTTAAATTAAAGCAACCCTTTGCCTGTTCTGATGCAGACAGTTGCTCAGGCAAATCTCAGAAACTTGAATACCACATGAGGTAACAGAACAGAAGACTTAAAAATATGTCTCATTCTTGGTCTCACAGCTGATCTTTGCAGATGCCAGAAGCAACCAGTGCCAGGTTGAACCATAGTTTCAACACAGGATGTTGCACCTAGCATGATTCCATGCTAAATTACACTTTTTTTTTTTTTCTGCCAAGATATATCATGAGACACACCCCTGAAAACAGTTGGGTATACTTTTACATTACTTCAAATCATTTTAGTAGTATTTAAAACACTCAGTCCCTCTAAGGTGCCTCATTCAGTAACTTATTAGATTTAGATTCAATCTCCCCTTATATCATTACATTCACAGGATATAAGAAAGGAGGCTGAAGATTTAGTTTGAAAGGCTGAAACAGTCTATATTTAATTTTGTTTTGCTAAGACTTCTTTAAAGTAACTGACCATCTTGTGAGGGCAAAGGAGAGAAAGGCAGGCAATGTGAGATGCACATAACTCACTGATACAACAAAATTCAAGGAGCACATCCTAGTATTCCCTGAAAATGCTGAATGTTGTTGCTTATACTCAGCCCTGGGCTGCTAATATGTAAAGTGAAGTTCCATCCAGCCAAATTTCTGCCAAAGATAGCACTGGGATATGAAAGGTGGTCTAAAGCCTGATCCTTTGTCATGCTGCATCTTCCTCTTATGGTAGTAGTCAGAACATGTGGTCAGCCATCTGGAGCTGAACGACTTGTTCCACAAGATTGGTGTTAGTCTTTAACCAGCTAGATCAAAAGTGTTCTGAAAACGGCACCCTTTCTTCAAACCAAACAGCACATAAATGAGAGTGATTACAAGGCCAGCACTGTTTGGGAGGGGAATCTTGTTCAGACCAAATTCTCTTCCAGTTGTCCAACTTCTACCCACACAATTTGCCTACCTAAGTGCAAGGCTAGCCTTAGCAGCTGCCTCAGTAAGGGTTCTAGCATCTGCTTGTCCTCACGGAGGAACAATCCAGCTTTTAGCATGTCAGTAACCTGAATGCACCTACAGGGTGTACAAGCTCTCTTGGTTTAGCTATCTTCATTGAAGATCACCTCAGCTATGGCACCAGCTGTATAACCTTGGATCAGGCTGCTGTGAAAACTACGAAGTCCTGAGAAAGAGCTGTGCAAGAAGTAGCTGTGAGAAGCCATACCTATATGAGTCTCTTTCCCTTGACCCAAGAGCTATCTTGAAGCTCATACCCTTGCGATGCTGCTAGTGACCCTGTGCTCAGCTTTGTGCCTTACTGATTCCAGACCTGTCTTGCTGACTTGACTGTGACTTGACTTCAAACCTGCCTTGTGACTACAGGCTTGCCTGACAATCACTGGATGACTGTTTTCCATCAGTACTGTCATCAGACCTGCTGCTCTTGCACAAGAGAGACTGCTGCCTTGTTTGCCTTTGCTATCACTTTTCCCGTCACAGAAGCCTACTCTTACCACTCCCTGACACAGTGGTCTTTCAGACCTCACAGGAAGCAAAAAAGCTAGTATCAGTCCATAATTCCCACGAGGAAACAGCAACAACCTTGGTAAGCTTCAGATACAGAGCTGAATCTCCATTTTGTGTTGGAAAGATGACATATGCAGATCAGTAATGGTTGATAAAAGCAATCAGACTACTAAGGAGAAGAAAGTTAAAGACATACAGAAATGTTCACATAGCCATATCATGCAGCCTGCAATGGTAAGGATGAAATTTCAGACACACGTGTACCTGGATCCAATTCACCTGCCTGAGGATGACATTAATTACATGAGACTTGAAAAAGATCTTGTGAGGTGAATTTCTATTTTTAGCAGTTGCTTTTGTTCCTTCCAAAAATTCCATTCACTGTCACCAAGTTTGACACAACATTCTGCCATTCCACAGTGCTTTTTATACTGCCAAGGCACTGTACATGGAACTAATTGCTCTGCAACCAGAAAGGCCAGCTAAGGACTGAGCTCCATAGAAGCAAGTTAATTTTGTTTCTTTAAAAGGTAAGCAATTTGATTGGAAATTATGCTTTGTAAATTAAATCTTAACAGACTTTGTATAATATATTCCTCAAGAATATTAACTCAATATTAATTCCTCAAGAATATGAACTGTTTCTCTGATTTACTCCAGAAATTAGACAAGCTGTTTTCATTCTGTCCCAAGTTTAATGGACTAGAGAAAGCTGTGATTTACAGTGTTCAGCTGCACTGAAACCATTACTCTGAAGCATTAACCCAGCTATGTTATCACTGTTAATATTAGTTTGCACTGCAAAAGTAACACAAACAAATACTGCCCTCAGTGTGAGCCTCACTGCTGTTACCTTCTGTTCCTCTCAACTCCATGCTATACTGTCCTCAAGCTTGCTTTGTAGAGCTGCTGCCATTTTTTACCTCACTGCACTTGCCGAGTGTGGCATCCCCAGTATGGGGAAAAAAAACTGAGAGGGGAAGGGCAGCTTACGTGCCTGAGCTCCCATACCATCTATAAATGACTGCACTAAAGAACTAAGTCCAGACATTCAAAAGTCCATCAACATTCTGGTGCTAGGTTCTCTACAAACATAAATCAAGGAAGAACTATTGCCACTGCATGAGTTGTGAATAGACTGAAGAATTAAATTATCCTTGGACTATATGAAAGAGCAAAGGCTCCACTATTCAGATATCAAATGAAGACCTTCATGAAAACATGAACTGCAGAAGAAGTTCTCATCATACTTTCTGTTGTGAGAAAAGTATTCAGCAAAATTGGGAGCTGGTGAACGATCAATAAGACTATATGTCAGACCAGCTAGACCGAGTGTGAAGCTTCATTGATGCACTCTTGATACAATATCTGTGTTTTAAAACAAGTGGTTCACTGACATTTTCCCTCTAAGGCATGAAATTGCATGTATTAAACTACATGACATATGGGACTGAATTTGCCAAGGTTTTCTGTTATTTTTGCAGTCATACTCCTTTGGCATACTACATCATTAAGCACTCGTGAAAATAAGTTCTTGCTTGCATTCTCTCTTTGCATGTAAATATGTGTATGAGCATGTGTTTAATATGAAAGAAAAGGAAGTTCCTCAGGATCATCAGGTTTAGACTCTAGGTGCAAAACTCTTGTTTTGCCATGCCTTCTCATAAGACACTTAGACACGTATAAGAAACTTTAAAAATTACTTTGGTGATGAACAGCTTCCACAATATACTCATGCATACAAATTTTATAGAACTCGTGTGATCTGACTGCAGAACACCTTCTTGATTAATCAGACCTAAGGTTTTAATAACGAAACAGCAGGTGGGGTAACCACAAAATTAAAACTCTTAACAGCCTCAAAGTAATACAGTCATAAATATAAGAGAGTTCAAAACACCTCGTTAGCATTTCTGGAAAACATCCTCAACAACTTACTTATTTCTGTTCCCAGAAGAGGGCGATGTTTCTGTGGTCTGATAAATGCCTCTTAGGCTCCTGATGTATTTGGCTATCTTAAACGGCAAAGGCTTACTTTTTCCTCTGGAAGTAGCTGCTGCTCTTGTAGAAGCAATTTCTAGAAGCTGTCTCCTACAGAAAGGGTAGGATCCTGTTCAGGGACTGCACACGCACTTTGATCAGCTGTTAAACATCAGGAATTTCCCATTTGAGGAGCGTATCTGTAAGAGAATGGTGAAAGAGGCTTGTCAAAACCTTGCCATTTGAATGATCACCTTTTGTTCCCATGAACATTCCTGAGACAGTTTGGTCCTTTCAATTAGTAGCAGTTCAGCATTTGGGATATCAAGTTGTCTATTTGCGTTTTGAGTTGGTTTGGATTTTTTTTTTTTAAACAAACTTCATGTATTTTAAGGATTTGTTGACTTTAAAAAAATAAATCAAGTTTGAGAATCCATTCTCACTGTAATTTACACTACTCAGGCTTAAACTGCCACTAGATTGGCATTATATGACAATAATTGAGGCCGATTAAGCTGAAGGCTCAGAAACTATGCTAAAGAGAACAGACTCAGTCTAGGCATTGCATCAAAGTTTCATTTGTTTTCAAAACAGTAAGCTTTTTTTTTTGGTAGCTGAAGGGAAGCTTCTGCTTCCCACAGTGGTTACAGAAGCATCTCCAGACCTAAACTGTTGCATCACATAGGCAGGCACTACGATTGATACCTAGAATTTATCTCCTACTTTCCATTATATATAGCACAAGCTGGAATTTTGTTCTCTGTTTAATACTTTTTTTTTACATAAAAGTACCTACTTACATATATATATACACACAAAAAAAAAAAAAGATACCATACAGAGATGTCTCCTTATGTAATGTCCAATTTAGTGTATGGAAATTATTATCCAAACCCCCAAAAACTATTCTATGGACTGACTACTACTTGAATCCATGGAATGGTTGAAGTTGATATGTATCAACTCATCTTTGCTTTCAACTTGCATTATCAGGAAAGTAAACAAAAGCCCTTGTTTATGTCAGCAAATTGCTTACAGCATTGACTTACACAAAAGTTGAAAAGCTAGAATATTCAATAAGTTGCTGTCTAAAACAAGAAATGATATCATTTATTTCATTAAATAAGAAAGCCAAGTCTCAATAGGTAATTGCACTGAAGCAGAGACTGAAAATGGAAAATGGAAAAGCTAGGCAGGGTGAAGTAACATTCTGAAGAGTCATGAGATTACAGTTAGGAAAGATCAGCCACTGCTCTATGTAAGTACTCATAACCAGGATTGAAGCTAGCATAGATCAGCTGCTCCCACATAGCAGAACAGCAGAAGGAAAGATCAGTTCTTTAGGATAGCTCAAGTACTCTTTCCATGATCCACCAGCAACCAAAGAAAAGCAAAATGAAAACAAAACCTTGAAAAACCCAAAGAAAACAATGAAAACAGAGTAAGCTTCAAAACAAAGGCTTATGATAGCTTCTCTCAAAATCCACAGAAGCAATAAAACCCACAAATTTTCAGAAGAATTAAACTTTGATCAAACAGAGTGCTTGAACCTGCACCACACCAGTGCACTGACCAAGTGCAATTACCCTGCTGAATCTGTATACTGTAGATTCTGAAATGTAAGAGAAAGCACCAGTAAATTTTGCTAAAATGGGAGAAAACCAAAACAAACAAACAAAGAAAAACCACACCAAAAAAACCCCCACAAAAATCTTAGGAAAGGCACGGATACCTAATAAATCTTTGACTGCTTTTGTTTAATCATAAACCTCCTGCACAGGACACTTGATCCAAGAATACTCTGTAAGGATGCCCATGTACAGCCATAGGCAGGTAGCGAGTATCTATAATACCAGTAGGTGGCATTGAAGAGTACGTGTTGTTGAGACTCCATTGAAGACCACTGTATTGTGTGGGTATCTCCCAGGCAATACAAGTAGCTTCTAAAACACAGATGTCTGCCTCACTTTTTTCACACACTAGAAACATAAACATGGCTCAAAAATAATCTAACACTAAGTTCAGACAGCAATTATCTTCAGGTGGGACTCGCAGGCTTTTGAAAAAGCAGTTCATGGTTTGCCACAGGTGCAGCCATGCAAAAGATAATATGCCAACATAAGTGGAGAACAGAAACACACTTGATTTTCCCATTTCATTCATTTTTAAAGAACAGAGATGTAACATCTAAAGGATGTAAGAAGTGTAGTAAAAGAAGAGGAATGGATTCAAATCCATGTCCAGGAAGAAAGTGTATTCCATTTTGAAGAATTCTGTTTAGTTCTAATGAGTTTTGGATGTGGAAATGGAAGAACTAACTGCCAGATTGAATTTATTTTACACTGTATGAACTCCTTTCCCTAGAGAGCCAAGGGATTCTGAGTACAAGGGGATTCAGTAATAAGAAATAATGGAAAAGGTCTGATCTGTCCTTTGTATCATATTAATTCAGTGTAACTATTCTGTTTTACCTTGACTGAATCAACATCAGAATTCTAAAATTTTGTTGTTGTTGTTGTTGAAAACATTTATTAAGGAAAAAAAACTCACTCATTGTGTGTATTCACTTATAAAATAGCCAAAACAGGAGGTGTTTGGAGGTACAAGCCAACCAAAGCCTGCCAAGAAGTACCCATTTAATCCATCGTTTGGCCTTTATCACATCACCCACATGCTTTCAATACTGTTGGAGTCTTGGTCTTTTTAGAGACTGTTAATAACCTCAACATTATTGATTAAAAGGAGGATGTAACTGCAAGACAGAAAACAGGACAAAAAGCACTAACTCATTTCAGACAGATTATCCAGCTGCTGGTAGCTGCTAATCAGTGTTGGTTATATAGAATTAACTGAGAACAATCTAAAGCCCGCCCCACACCCCCCACCTTGGATTCGTGTTACTGGTTATTCCCTTTGAAGTTCACTGTCAGTAGAAAAGTCAGCCTGCATAAGTGTTTCATATCCTTTCAGTAATAATAATCAACCTTGACCTAATTTGGGAAGCTTCCCACCAGACCTTTCTGAATGTACAAAATGGTACCAAGCACAGCAGTGTCAAAGGGGCTGCTGGATTTAAATAAGAGCATGGACAGATACCAGAGGAGACCATAAAATGTTGCAAGCAGCACTGCAATAATTTTTACTTCTTTACAGAAAGGCAGCACACTGGCATCAAAGAACAAAATTATTTGCTTAAAATAATATAGGGCATCTGCTACAGAACTGGAAACAAAATTCATACTTCCTCAGGCTTAAGCCCTGAATCGAAACCACTGTTGCTTCACATATTTGGTATCTTGGAAGATATTGCACGTTTCCAATTTCTCCAGTTTCCATACTAAAACAGGGATGTAGCTTAGAGTAACATACAAATATCCTGTGTGGTATCAGAAGGACACTTCCAGTAAAGTTTCTTTACATATAGATGTGTAAGTCTGCATGAAATACACGGAACACATTTATGTCACAACAACTGTCAATGACAAAATGTGTCCTCCTGACTTCTCCAGAAGATAAGAAGTATTTGTCAAAATTGCTTGAAATGCAACTCTCACACAATGTTCTGGCATTTCTGTAAATATTGGCAGGTTTACATGCCCAAGTGCTACCCTGGCAGGGTACTAGTCAGCTATAGTATTAAAACACACTGCACAATGTATTGTGAACCATATACTACTACTTGTTCAAAGAGACGAGAAAGATACAGGTAATTACATATAATTTCCCATAAATAACTATTGGGGTAAGTGTTCCAAATGCAACTCAAGGGTAAAGATCAAAAAAGATAATTGACTCGAGACTTTCAGTATTTCAGTATTGAGCATTGTCAAGGCAACACCACAGCTTTCCAGTCAGGTTCACACTTTATCCTCTGGCTCAACTAGATTTGGCATCATGATGTGTAACAAAGTAGATAAAAAAAAAAAAATGTGCCTATGAACCTCAAGACCAGTAGGTGTCATTTTGTTAGCAGAAAGGCTCCAGTGTGTATCACATTACAGATGCTGCAAAAAGTCCTCTATATCCTGAAGCTGAATAGTCAAGCCTAATAACACATTTGACCTTTACAAATATACAAACAGGATGGAAGAAGAGATTATTTTAATCAGATCTGAATGCATATGAGAGGGCAACATGTAATTATATGGATTATGCAATTATGCTTCTATCTAACATTACAGCAGAAATCAACTTAGGAAACCCACGGAGATTCCTGTTGCAGTCGTCACAAAGCACAATAGCACTCAGATTACAATTTAAAATACATTTTATTAAAGACAGACACATACTTCCATTGGTTAAAAAAATCCCACCACCAGCTCAGAGTATGACTTTTAGGGATGACAGCACATGCCCTACTGCTGCATGTCAAATGGAACTTCACAAGCTCACTGATCTTTTTGATGTACTGATTGGGTATGTTTGCAATTATTTTTGTTGCAAGATTGCTCTCCCTCTGGATAGGGTGGGAAGCAGGAGCTCAAAAAGGTTGTATAGGGAAAAAAACCCCTCCCAGACACATTTTCCTTCCAGTGGAGTAACACAAAATGAACACAGAAAAACTGTTGTGCTAACTGTACCACCATAATTTATGNTATCCAATCTAAACCTTCCCTCCTCTGGCTTCAGTCCATTCCCCCTAGTCCTACCACTGTCTATCCTTGTGAAAATCCGATTCCCCTCCTGTCCATACACTCCCTTTAAGTACTGGAAGGCTGCAGTGAGGTCCCCCAGCAGCCTTCTCTTCTCCAGGCTGAACAAGCCCAGCTCCCTCAGCCTGTCCTTATAGAGGAGGTGCTCCAGCCCCCTGACCATCTTTGTGGCCCCCTCTGAACCAACAGCTCCATATCTCTCTTGAACTGGGGGCCCCAGCTCTGGACACAGAACTGCAGATGGAGCCTCATGAGGGCAGAGTAGAGAGGGACAATCCCCTCTCTGTCCCTGCCAGCCACCCCTCTGCTGATGGAGCCCAGGAGACCATTGGCCTTCTGAGCTGCAAGAGCTCGCTGCTATGATCTCCTAGACCCTTGTGAAAGCCTCTACATAAGTTAAGGATACAAATGACTACTGGATGTGCCCTAGGGTGACCTTTCTGCATGGAAGACCAACACTAAAATTAGGGGGAAACAATGAAAAGAAAGATGGCAATACCTGTCCAGAAACAAACAGCAAAATAAATAACTGAACTGACAATGATCATGCAGATTCCACAGCCTTCACAAGGATTATAACAAACCATTAACAGTGGGAAAGTAGTTCTGTAAGAGACAGAAAATTACAAAGATGAGTGAGCAGTAGCTAATCCAAGAATGATAGCAGGAACAACAAAAATCAAAGGAGGCTCCAGGGAGACCTTCTAGCGGTCTTCCAGTACCTCAAGGGGGCCTACAAGAAAGATGGGGAGAGGCTTTTCAGTAGGGTCTGTTGTGACAGGACAAGGGGTAATGGTTTTAAAATAGAGGGAAGTAGATTTAGATTGGATATTAGGAAAAAGTTCTTTACTATAAGAGTGGTGGAGCACTGGAACAGGTTGCCCAGGGAGGTGGTGGATGCCCCATCCCTGGATGTTCAAGGCCAAGTTGGATGAGGCCCTGAGCAACCTGATCTAGTTGGGGGTGTCCCTGCTTCTTGCAGGGGGGTTGGACTAGATGACCTCTGGGAGTCGCTTCCAACTCTAGCCATTCTATGATTCTAATGTGTGTATCATAAAACAGCCAAAACGGGAGGTGTTTGGAGGTACAAGCCACAAAGCACAGTAAAATTCGTTTCTCACACTGGAATTAAATTGTTTTCTATAGCAGCAATACAGAAATGCTGCTAATATTCTGAGAGGCTGGAATTGGTAATTAAAAGTATTTTTTAAAAACTGCCATTTTACTAGATCAAAGTGTGGCTGATACAACAAGGACAATTACAGATGCAGGTTAAGGGAAATGTAGCTCCAACAGCTTTTTGGTGGTGGGTTGGCTTTTTTTTTGCCTTTGTTTTAAATGTTCTATATTGAAATACCTACTTGTTTCAATAAAGACAGATGTGTATTAGCTTTTCACAGCAGATGATATAGACACTGGATCTGAAATAGAACAAAAGGGTTTAAAAGGATAAAAAGGGAGACCTACATTACCCAGGGAAAAAACCACTGATGGGTAACTGTTATTGAACCAGAAAGAAATAATGAGGCCATGGGTAGCAATTGAAAAAGATGGGGTTAAGAACGATCATTTAGAAGACAGTGACACATCACATAGGGATCCTTCCATTCTCTCTCTAAGAATGCAAAAGACATAATAAACAAGAAAGGAGGAACTCAAGTATGTGAATCTAAGAAGAAACATGAAGCAAATTGCAGCCTACAGACCTGGTCTAATCAGGAAACCGACAGAACTACTTAGCTCCCAGTACAAAGTCTATAGAAAGGATGGATTCCTATAGACAGAAAAGGGTGTAGAAATACATTGTGGAAGGAGGAGCAGCCCAAGGCAGAAGAAAAGAAAGATATATGCATGCTGACTGCAGCAGCACTGCCAATTTGTACTGAATTGAAAGATATATGGTTGGAATATTATGGGAAATTGCAGTAGAGCTTCAGGGCAAGATAAGAAGCCAGAAAATCTTTAGAAGGGAAAAGGAAAGAAAAGCTTGAACAGTGATCAAGAAGGGTTTGCATGATACACATCCTAGATGGGATAAAAATTCCAGAATGATATTGAAAGGAAATATTTTTCCAGCAATGCTCTAAGACAGCATTCATAGCCACTGCCTGGTTGACATTAAGAAATGAACAGAAATCATGTGCTTAGCAAAATCGCAGGTAGTTGATCAAAATGTGATGAAAGCTGACAGGGTTTGAAGACGTATTTACGAGATGGCACTGCAAATTTATTTCATTCTGTTAAAGCAAATATTTCAGGCATATATAAAACTGAGAGGTGAGATCTGCCTGAATAAAATCCCTTTTAGGAAAAAAAAATGCTCAGAATATATTTACATATCAAACGAACCATCACTCGGGGGTGAAACAAAAGAGAACAAGCCCAGTGCAACCTCAACAAAGGAGAGTTGCAGAGCTTCTATTTGTAAAAATCCATAAAAAACCCCAATGATAAACCAAAACCAAACACCCACAAAGAAAACCCCACATATTCAGTCTGTTCTGTGCATCCTTATTGGGAGGCAGGGCCTCGGACACTGGAAATGTCAATGGCAAACTCATCCGAGACCACAGAACAATAGTGCTGTTGTGTATGAACAGGAGAGCAAGGTAGTGATGGGAGGGGGGTGCATGGTTTCAGATGTGAGACATATTCCTTCTGCAAAGAGACCAAATTTAATTCTGATACAAGAAGAGTTAGTATCCATCAGACTAGGTGGTACAACTCCTACCAGTACATCACAAAATGTAAGGAGTTGTAAGGGACCTCGAAAGATCATCCAGTCCAACCCCCCCCTGCCAGAGCAGATCATCTAGATTAAACTGCTCAGGAACACATCCAGGCATTAATGTTTTGCACTTCTCACAGATCCATCTAGAACCACTGAGAGGTTATTTGAGGATGACAGTTTTATTTCAAAAGTCAGGCTAACATTTTATTACTGAATAGTTTGTCAAGCCTTCACAGCTTGTTGCTTTTTCCCCTGCTTCAACACATTCAGCCTAAACAGGACAATCCAGTGATAAAAACCAACAGACAGTACAAGTGCCAAAGAAGAAACCATCTATGTTTCATTTGATCTACTTCACACATGAATTTCCCAATTCATATGTGATAAAAAATTATAGAGTATCTAATTTTCAGTTACTGACAAAAATGTACAGCAGCCCATTAAAGTAGTCTTATTACTATGGTATTATATTGCAATTTTCACTTGGACTTTGCTATTAAGCAACAGCAATGCCAAATAGGTATTTTAATTCAATAAAAATGGCATGTATTTATTTGCTTCTCAAACCAGGAAATGAAAAGTCTTTTTACATGAAAGGTTTCTCCTCAACATGTTATAAAAGCTTCTGACATTTTTTTTTTCTGCAAGGCTATTAAAAAAAACTGTAATCTGTGATGAGAATTCATTCTGGTTATATTCTTATGCAACAGTTTCAAAGGAAAAGCAAGCCCTCAGCCTGGAGCAGTACACATGGAATCACGAGTCTTGAAAATCCTGCAAGTTCCACCAACCAAGGAATGATGAGCACAGGTGTCAGCATCCCCCAGTTTCTCAGGCTCTCTATTGCTTGTCAACCTGCCAGGCAGCTTGCCAGAGGCTGAGGCAGGAGAGACAGCTAGAAACCCAGCAGGAGTCTGTCAGAGCCCTACCTCAGCTTTGCTAAAATGAAAATGGTCTGTGCAAAGTGTTCTGTTTTCAGCAAAGCAGCAAGTTCCAGTGAAGCTGCACAGCAATTTGTTACCTTTAAAGAATGGACTATGACTGAGATGGTCCTTCCCTATATTTCAATGAAGAAAATGTTTTATGACATCTTTGCTGGTCAGCCTTATCAGGCCAAGCCACAGATGCATCTTCATTCCCAGGTCACCTTCAGATAAGGAAAGTTGCATTACATTGTATAAAAAGATTCATGTCCTGTGTAAGCCAGATATTCTTTTCCTCCCTCACAATTTCCATAGAAGAGGATGTCTTTATTTTGGTGATAAAAAGGTCTTTCAGCCCAGGTCATTATTATGTTCACACCACCAGTTAGCCAGGCTCATAAGTTTTCTGCCAGCCTTCCCCAGTACTTTCTCTTGGGTTCTTGCTCAGTCTCTTCTCATGTTTGGGAATGAACTTGTAAGTATGAAAAGAAACAGCAGCAAAAAAAAACCCAATTAACTGGAAATCGTGTAGGTGATTTAATTCCTTTCCTGACCAGCACTTTGCCTTCTTAATTGATATTAACTGCTTTATGTCAGCTGTAAATGCTTTTTACACAGGAGGGAAGGAAAGTTGTGAATGAACAGTAGAAACGTATGTGGAAGTGCAGCAGGAGCCAAACAGCAGCCTAATCTTTGGCTTATTCTGATAGTCACAGTTTCGTTACTGAGAACAGTTCCTGTTAAACAACAGAATACAACAAAAGAATGAAGGAATGATAAGAGAATACAGAAATAAAGCTTTCAATTGTGCTTTTAACTCAATGTTTTCTCAACCCCAAAGGTCTGTGATTTTCAGACTTTCTTTTTCCTCCCTCTCCCGATACCTTCAATCCTTAGGATTGCTAAAATCTCTGAAATGTAACCATTTTTCCGGTATTACATTAACCTCCAGAGCAGACAAGGCACTACAGAAAAATACTAGTACTATCAAATAAGAAGCATCCATTATGGCAACATTAATTTTTCTAAATCAAATATCTTTCTTAAGTCATCAACATTTCATTAAACACTTCCATCCTGGACAATGATGCATTTATGTATGTCATTTGAAGATCAGCATAAACATGAAGAGTCAAATACTACTCTGAAGTTACCAAGTAACTCTGAACTTTTGGAGACAGCAGAATTTGGTCCTGTATGAGGGCTGGTCACTCACATCATGAATGAATTAACCTCACTGTGAAATATCAGTCATTGTTCAATGTTGATTGGGGCCAAGGGGTGGAATGCAATTGACCAGCACATCGGTATTGTGAAAGGCAGCTGAAAGAAAAATAATGAACTCAGAGAATAATGTAGAGAATGACCATCAGTTATCATGAACCAAGCTGAAATTCTCAATACAAGGAGGGCTAGGGGTAACCTTTGGTTTTGGGTATACTGTTGTACCAGTGGGTCACCAGGTTGTACAAACAGCCTTTCCTGATATAATTAGTGATGACAAGGAAGTATCACCATGGCTCAGCCCAATATAAATCCTAAAAAAAAACAGACAAGTAATAAAGCAAACTGGAAAGAGCAACAGGCTTGAACTGATTTCAGCAGATGCATTGCTTCCCAGTGATGTGGACACTCGCCATGATGACAGTGAGCATACGGGGACTAGTAACTAGTAATCACATTCATCTTGTGATATTTTGTTTGCGTTGTGATTTCAGTATATTGCTGTTATCCCTATTCTAAATCAAAATCTCATGGAATGCCCAATATATCATAGAAGTAAAGCTGGTAATTAAACATTAAGCCAATCTTGCATGGAATACCTAAAGAGAAGCTGGTCAGACAGTATGGGACTCTAACAGATTCTACTTTTCACTTCCACAGAAGAACAGTAATACAGCAGAGCAACAATCAGAGGTTTGGCTTTTAACCTTTTTTTCCACTATTAGGACTTCATATGAAAATGACAGTGACAGATGCTGGCTGAACTGACTTCTTGCCAGCACTGGACTAAAAGCCTGACATTTCAACGAATGTCTTAACAGCACTTCACTCCATATACTTAAAAAAAATGCCAACCCAACTCAGCCACTGCAACAAAACCCACGTATTCTTGCTTTTGCTATTTAAGCTGAACCTGCCTAATAGTAAAATGAAATATTTCTAGATTTCATTTTTTCTATATTTCATTTCCATTATCATGGACCTTTGGTATTGCAGAGAAAGCGGATTTGGGATTTTAAGTTTTGCCTTGAAAAAAATTAACAAGATTATTTCCATTTTGCTGTACATTTAATGTACAAAAAAGCCTGCAAGACAAATACTTGATCTCGTCACATCTAGAAAAAGGCTTGTGTTATAAAAAGGATTTTAATGAAACTCAACAGTGGGGAAAACTGTAGAGCAAGGACAAGTTTAGTTGTTTGGTTTTTTTTTTTTTTCTAATAGCACAAAGCCTTGTATATTTGAGAAAAAAGATGTGAAGCTGACACGAAAAACTAACTGTATTTAATAAAGAGGCTGGGATTCTGTAAAAATTCTTCTCTACTTCTGACCTGACTAAGCATGTTAAATCTCATCAAATTTGATCAAGTTTACTGTTTCAGAGTTAAAGGACCAAATTAAAGATCTCTTCCACTTCATAGTATGTTTTTCCATTAAAAAAAGCCTATCACATTATAATATTTGATTATGAAATTAATTGCCTTCATAGAATGACCAGCACATTATTAGACTCAGTTTTAAATTTACTGAATTTGAAAATGTGTCACAAGCAAAAATTGCTCACCTAATGTCTGTTCAAGCTGTGTTATGTGCCTAAAGTTACATAAAACTTCATGCTAACAAAGTTATAGTACTTCCAGAAGTGCAGACAGAATCTATTTGAATGTTTTCACACCATATTTCACCATGTTTTTTCTTTTACAGAGCTACACAGTCAACTCAAGCATCTACCTCCACGGTACAACTATGCCATAGTTTCCCACAGAACAGCCATCATGTATTGGTGGTCTTTCATGAACATTTCTGTGACTCCTGAGCTTTTAAAATGTGTTTTTCAAAACCCCAGCCTAGGGAGTCAAACTCACTGCTGTGTTTGCATCTTTGGGAGAAATGCACTTGCGTGTGAGCTGCCTTTATGTCAGTACCAGAAGACTGTCTTGTTCATCATCCCCTTTTGCTCCATATACAAAGAAAGATCTTTCATGTGTATCATTTCCTCCTTGCAATAGAAGAGATGAGACACCAGGGAGAAGGAACTCCTACTTAGAGAGCATCAATATGCATTAACTTCTTACTGATACTGATCGATTCAGATCAGATCTACATGTACAGCAGCATTTTGTTTATCCAATTCCTAAGTATTTAAAGAGTAGCTTGTTGGTAAGTACCACATTAGATCTAATTTCCTACAAAATCTGGCATAATCATGGCATTATTACATCATTTGGCAATAGTTGAAAGCCTCAGAGCAGCTCTAAGATGAAGCTCTCACCCTTGAGGTTTTCATGGTCTGCCTTTCAGAGCAAGCTTCATGGCTGCCCATCGTTGTGGGTTTACACACACACAGATACAGTGGTTATTAGGGTTGCTCAGTTTCCCGTGAATAAACAGTACTCCACAGAGCCTCCGTTTTGCCATTACACTAACTAGTATATATCCAACATGCCAGCATCAGCATTCACCAAAAAAGGGTTTATAGAAAAAAATATTTGAAAATCACACATTTTTAAGAGGATGGAAGCATATACAGAGATAAATGTGTGTAACAACTCTAAAGATGTGTGACAGCATGGAGTGGGTTGATGAAGAAACATTGTAATTATAAAACCCTGTAATCTGGAACAGGGCTAGCTGATTTCTGTAATGGTGTAATTCTGCTGGTTTTAATGTTACATTATGTAGCTATGGTATCTGATTAGGCAATTTACATGGAGTGATTTGACAGGAATTTTAAAATATCCTTATTGCTTTATATATCTATTAGAAAGGAACATTTCTATTTTCCTGTCTAATTATGCAATGAGGCAAGGATTCTGATATCTGTCGGAATATGAATCCAGCAGACTAGAATTTAATTACAAAGTACTTGCTACACAGTAGAGACTCACTTGAGATTTTTTTTTTCTTAAAGTCCTCCAAATACATGATTTCTAAATTGGAGTGATTCACCCTTTTAAACAGCTAAATTTTAATAAACCTCCTCTCAGACTACTCAAGATTTTCTGCTTGTTTAAAACTCAGGTCTGCCCATGTACTTTGGCCTTCTTTTAACACCACTACATTTTGTTCTCCCATTGCTGTTTCTGTCACATCCTTACTTCTCTGCCACTCTGCAGCCATGGCTCCTTACTTTGTTTTACCTTTGTCCTCTTTTCTAACAAACCTTGTGCATATATACAACTTTCACCTCTATTTCTAAGCCTGCACCTCACAGTTCTATTGCTTACTTCTGACATTTCTTCAAACTAACATTTAGCCTTCCTGTACAGGTATCTCCACCGAGGTAGCACAGGTAATAAAAGGGTTAGTGGCACCTACTTGTGCACAGTTCTGCCTTATGCACGCTTACATATTCGGTGGGTAATTCAGAAAAGTTTTTAAAATAGGAAAAATTATTTTGTGACTTCTCTATCAGCTGTTGCCCAACACCTTAGACTAGATTTCTAGCTTTTAAAAATAGCTAAGGTGAAATGAACCCTAACCAAAGGTATGTTTACGCTAGCAAATTCAGCAGTGCCAGGAAAGAGACCTCACAAATAAGAAGCATTTAATCTTACTTGTTTACACTGTTACATTTTTAAGTCTCAAACGCTTTTAGCATGTAGCAAATCACACTCCCCTAAACAATTTCCTGGTTCTGGAGACAGCAGATAACAAAGATCATTCCCAGAAAAAAAAAACATGACAGCTTGAATGCTGCCCACCTGTCCCTTGTGCTGGAGGGTAAAACAGTTGCATATTCCATGCCAGCTGACCTCACTGCCTGAGAATGGTCCAAAGGATATTTAACATAACTGTACAGATGTAACCACTAACTTCACTACTATCAACTACCAATTCCGCCACCTGAAATTACTTTGGAATTTACTGAGGGGCAGGAGAGTAAGCAATACAAGAGTAGTTTATAATAAAATAGCTAAGTGTGTCTTTATCAAATCCTCAAGCAATGATATTTAGGATCAATCAATAAGGGAGCTTGCACTGAACATCGCCTTAACCTCTCTAAGAGCTTTGTCTCCAATGTCAATTTCTTTTACATAGTTTAACAAGCTTATTTTGAAATGTTTACATAGAGTAGGCACCAGGAGATAACTAAAGAGCAGCAAACATGACTGATGCATATGAAACTTTCTCTCTGAACTTTGCATGGGAATTTAGTATTCATGAGACACATGCAGTACATCTTCATTGCTGCTGGCATACTGATAGCACAGTGCTATTTTACGCTGACAACACACCACTCCAGCCATCCAGAATTCAGAGAGTTTGCATGGATTCAGGTCAGGACTGTAAATCCTCCTCTCCCAGGAGCTTCATGCTGAGCAGCTGACATTTCATCAGCTTCCCCCTGCCCCCCAATACAAAATTGCAATTTATAAAGGGTTTAAGTAATAAGCCCAGCAAACAAACCTTGCCAAATGCTATCCTCTCATTCATTTACTTTGCAAGAATGCAAAGAAATACATACATATGATGAACACACACAGCACTATGAGCAAACTAAAAATGTATACATCAAGAGTTCAACAGTCTTGATCTAAACCAGTAATAAGCAGGTGTGGGAAGACCTTGGAGAAAAAATATATTCCATATTGTTTCTGCACAGCAGTTCCACAAACCTTCAGCTAGAATGGTCAAAACCAGTTAGAGCCCACTTCATTCCAGATCCTATACTAATGCTTCAGAAAAATTCAGTAAATTCTTTTACGGCATTTAGATTTCATGTTTTATTAAATTCTTTGAACTACCAAAATACTTGTCCAGTATTTAGTTATATTCATGGCTGGGTTGCCAGCTGTGAGAAGTGACCCACACTCTATAATCTAGAATGTGTGAGGTCTGAACTATGTAATGAGAAACCTGGACTCCTTAAAGGGTCCTCACAGTGACCTTTCTTTTGGATCATATTCAGAAAGTGCAGTATTAATGGTTTTAACTTCTTTCAGTAAATTGAAAGGCTTTTTGCTTCCCCAGATTTAGCATCTCAAAAGGTATGGTTCCAGCAGCATGAGAATTGCATATCTGCATTTTATCTCCTATTTTATAACAAAGGAGTCCTACACAATCTACACACCACAGTTTTTAAAAGCAAACCTTATGACAAGGAAGAGGGATGTCTCCTCTCTCACAACACTTCAGGTGTGGTTTCACCTTTTGTGAAAACAGGTTCTCACAACATTCTTATTTCCATAAAATTTAATTGCCCTCCAATAAATTAAAGTAGAGATGCAACTGGTATCTGTTTTCACAGTTCATTTAGCCTCATCTTTCCCCAAAATAAGAATCCTGGCTCCTGTTGCAGAGGAGGGAAAAAAGAAACAGTTGCTTCTTCCCTTGAACATCTTTGGCTAATGTCCAAAACACACTACTGGCAGGTACAGTCTTCTTTCATCTAGCTCCATCCAAAAAACATTTATCTATCAATTTAAGAGGCACAGAGCAAGTGATTATTTCAGGAAAGTCTATGGAGAGGAGGACAACCCTCTCTGTTTAGATCTCTCCTTATCTAAACCTTCATTTCAGGTTAAAGTAGTGCACTTGTTTAAGCTACTTTGGCAAATTAGGGAAAAAATAAATATCAAAGGAAATATGAAACATGCTTGGACAAACAATTCCCTGTTTCGTACAATTTTCTACTAGTATGTCTCTACAAAATATGCTATCAGCAGTGTGCAGCACATAACGGGCTACAGCCACAGAAAGTGGACACATAGCTGTATGCAGTGGCATGTGCAAGAGCCATTTGGTTTTCAAAGGTCAAAGGAACTCAAGTGCAGACTTACAATGGAGAGAAATTTCACTAGCCTACCTGACCGTTGTCCCCTCCTCTCCATGACAGTATTAGGATATGTACAGAGCAAAGCTCATAATTAGTCCCTGAGAGACAGGCGGAACCTTCTCAAAGTTTAGAACACCACATTCAGATCACTTTCTTTCAAAAAACTACTTATTGCAGATCTTGTAAAAGAAACCCACTGGGAAACACCAAATATAATGCTAATTAAAACAAAAGAAAACAAAGACACAGTCCTAGAAATAACTGTGAATAACTGTCTCAATTTCTCCAGCCAAAAAAAAGAATTTTCCAAATTCAAATGAATCCCAGACTAATTAAATTCAAGGTTTTAACTAGCTTTTGAATCTTTATCACTGTTTATCACTTTATCACTGATAAACACCTAGTAAAACAATAAACTTTATATCTACTCTTCCACCTCTCTGCATCAGAAATCCAGGTTACTAACAACAGAGCAAACACTTCATTGCAATGAGAATCTATGGAAAAAACAATTCAAAGGTAAACAACAAACCCGAGCTTTGGAAATACCTCAGGAATAAAGTCAATCATACACTGAGGGAACAAAGGTCTGACTTTCTGAAATGTCCAACAACACTTCACAATTATCACTATCTTTTCACCATTCCCATATTGACCTGTTTAACAGTTTACCTGAAGTGCTAGACTACCTTGCATAGTTCTATTATGCCCATGCCAAGTTCTATTATTAATATGTTCCAGGGACCTTTGGTTTTTAACACATCCAGCTCTAATATTTATTCTTCTCTCAGAAAGCAACTGTACTGTTGTGTTTCACAAACTTCTATCTGCAGTCTACTGTGAAGTTTTCTGGACAGGTAGTGCAGGTTGCAACATGAAAACCAGAAATGGGTTTCCAACCAGATCCAATGCTAGCAGAATAGGCCTTTTTTTCCGATTGCCTTCCTTGCTTTTCTCATTTGTAATTCTAATTGTAATTCTAATCATTTGTATATTTGATGAAAGTTCTCAAGTAAGACTAAGCACCTTCTCTAAGGAGAATGAAGTTGCATAATTAGTTTAAATCTTTCTTTTGGAATATACTGTAAGTTAAACTATTCCTTCTAGCTTCAAAGATGCAACAGAAATATGGAGTAATATGAAGTATCATAAGAAATATGAAGTAATTTCTTTCCATTATTTCCTAATACATCTCATAGATATTATTCTTATTGTTTTTACTGCAAACATCTAATAACTCAATCATCTCTGAAGGTAGAACTTGGCCAAAGAGGACACACTGATCACTTTACAACCTGAAAGCTAAAAAATGTCAGTAGGTGCTATTCTGGTTCCAAGCAATTCATTAAAATAATTATTAAAATATTAAATGGGACAGTCTACCAAAAGCCATGAAGACTCATTAAGTTTTCATTAAGAAACATCTTAACTATCGCACTACTGCTTAGCTCAAATGCTGAAGTTTGTAAAGGCCTTATGACTACTGAAACACAAATATGTGATTGAAACAAATGACTGAAGATTGATACTACACATGGTTACTTACAGATAAGTCTTAACTTTACAAAATCCAGTCTTTTGATCAGATACTGCTTGTCCTGACAATCATTTTTTGAGGACAGTTCCCTATTGCTTCTAATATGAGATCTAGAAGGTCTGGCGGCTCACCTGCTCAGCATCAATAAGGAATAAAACATATGTTAAGCAGTAGAATTAACTTTCTGAAGTATTTTAGTGAAAGCAAGGTATGAACGATACTGAATTGACCCTGGTGAATGTTATATTAGGTGTTTGTCTGTCCCCTCTTCTACCCTGTTCAGTCTCCATACAGATTACTGAACTGCTGGACTGCCACTGACACCCACCCAGCTGAGCACAGCACTTCAGACAAGCTCTCTCTTGCTATCTCTATTTACTAGTTCTTTCCAACACACAAATGCTCCTTGCAAAAACACTAAAGAACATGCCAATGGATAAAAACTGAACACTATAGCACTTATTGTTTGCTGTCTCCTAGCCTAGTGGCAGGAGAGCAATACACTGAGCCACACACAGTACCTTTTGCTGACAGTGTTAAACAGAAGACATATTACAAGATCATAAAAACAGATTCCATTAGAAAGAAAAAAAGCCATGGCAATATACTGTAGGCTTGCAGCACGCTATAGGTTTATAATAACTTCTAAAAGAAGCTTGATGGCAATTCTATAGTGTCTTAAATTACATAGGGATATTTGTAGGATTGCTTCTCCTGTATTTATTAACACATTTTATTTTCAGTAAGCAGAAACAGTAGCATCAGTTGTGTTGTAACAGTACCACTATGCAAGCACTGCATTGCCTATTTCAAGGCTAGCCTATCACTATGTGTAAAGGCACCAAACTCTCTTCAGGTGGCCAAAGAATTGCACCGGGATTGTGGGCACAGCTAGAATGCTCCCCCATCCAAGCTCTAAGGCTGTACTTAACCATGGGAAACAGAACTCTACAGATGTAAAAGCACGCTGAACTATCTTTTAGCCTTAGCCATGTTAGTGGCAAAATGGTTAAAAGAAATCAGTTATGCAATCCTGACAAATTACAGCATTTAAAACATTTAAAATAATATTGATGACAAAAGGGAAAGAACATGACTCTCAATTTTAATTTGGATAAAGATGAGTATCCCAAAAACTCTGTAGGTGTATGTAGCTGACCACCCAGTTCAGTGTTTTGGTGCACTCCATTTGCCAGCATCATTTGAAGGAGAACCTCACAGGGGAGGAGAGAGATACCAATTGCACTTTTCTCCAGGCCAGTATTGTGTTACGATAAGCATGTTTGGGCAGCTCTGCCTGGCTCTGTCTCTGAAGGTAATTAGAAACTAAGAGTTTTGTTATAGTTACCTTGCTTTGTCAAAGAAGCACAGAACTGACAGATACAGTAACTACCACAACAGAGGCATCAGACTATTGGTAGGAAGTTTATATAATTTAAAAGTATACATTTAGACACACTAAAATTGTAGAGAATACAGAATTTGGGAAAAGCTTTCTTTTAAGTTTTGATGGATAAAACAGCAATGCTAGAAATTATTCTCTGCATTCATGACAGATGTTGTAGCAAAACCTTTTACTTGTTCCTACTTAAATTTCAACAGATCAAATGCATTTACAAGCATGTCAGAATTCTGAAGCTGAGATCCAGAGACTGACTTTGATTTGGTGTCTGATGTCTTCAATTCTGAAACTGCCAGGCACTGCTGCTGCATACTAATCAGAAAAGTGCTTGCACTTCATCTTGCAGTAACCTCTCAGTTCTGTAACTTGCAGCATCAGAGACTATACTATGAAAAGAAGCGCTGTTATATTTACTGAAAATTTGTGTATACTTTGTTACATTCAATGACTGATACAAACAAGACCTTTGTAAACTTGTCCTCATAAACATCTTCTACATGACATAATAGCTTTGTGGACTGCTTCAAGTTGATTTCAATATTTTTACCCCATGAAGAGATACTTCTGTTTAGAAAGTTTTGTACATAACACCCCTTATTACTCTACAATTTTTCCTCAAGCAGTTCTCTGCAGTTTAGCTAGACCAAATAATTTCCGTTGTACTGTGTATCTAATTAGAGTATAAACCACATCAGTCATTTCATGTGATGAAGTATTATTCAAATCATGAAAGCCAAATTACCCTTCCTAATAACAACATATAGCTGCGTATATGCTAATCTAAAGAGCATCTCTCTCAAAAGATATCAAATAGCCAGTGTTTCTGAAAGTCATAGATATTTCCAGAGAATTCATGAAAAAAGAGAATAATCAATTGTCCCTGACTGATGTTTCTTACAGATTCCAACAGTAGGTTTCTTAAAACTTGTGAACCCTTTGTTTTCTCAATTACAAGTCCAAAAGGCTTACAACAGAATAAAATACTGGAATGACCTTACAGGAATATTACCAAACCCACTCTAATTTATTTGCTTTGCAGTAATCTTCTGAGTCATTCTTTGTCTGGAAGAGCTTTTACATTCCAGAGGCCAAAGACTCTATGCTATGCCTTTTTCAGCCTCTGGAAAGAAGGCCTTGGAAAGGATTTACTAGTTAAGAACATTAACATTATAGCATTTTTGCTTCCATCGGGCAGTATGCATTTCCAACACTATCTACACAAATACAGCTGGGAAAACAACACTGCACAGGTTAACAGCAGTGAAGTTATTAAAAATCCCCTGTCTCTTCATCATAGTCAGTGGTTAGTACTAAGCCATTCTTTCTGATAATAGTATATTCTCCAAGCTGAAAGACCTACATATTCACTCTCTATTCAGTTAATTGTGGAATTGTGTTTTAGTAAAAGAGAATCTGAAATGAACGTGTGGCCTCTGAGTTCCCAAAAGACTGAGTTATCTAGTGCAGTCTTGATTAAAATTGTGTTAATGAAATTATTTTGTTTTGGCTTTACTTCTAAGTATGATCAAATTTTATATCATCAATTACATTTAATAGTTTACTTCAAATGGGAATGACTTCAACTCAACCTGCCACTTGTCATGAGAACACATCAGAAGACTTGAGCAGAAATAACAGAAATCCAGATTGTGCTATACTTTCTGCATCCTAAAAGCTTTATTTGCTCATAAGGACAGATGCTCTGGAGACAGAATTATTTCAACACAAAAGATCTACAGATAACATGCCTAGTTGACCATTCCTCACCAGTCACCTTTCCTGTATGCTCACCTTCAAGAACACATTAGCAGACAAAATCACTTCTTAAGAGTCAACACAGACCTGCCTCAAGAGTGCCACATGAGCAAGGCCAATAAAAACCCAACAGAACAGTTTTCACTTGAGCATTTTGCATTGACGTGCTACTTTAGAAGGTCCATTATAGCCAGGCTCCTATATTATCTCTTTAGCATTTGATTCAGAATGCAGGTATTAGGGTTTTCATAACAAACACATGAAAGCCTTCTTACAGAAGAGTTTCATTTTTTAATCTGCTTTTGCATCCCTTTAAAACTGTTCTGCAAAGTAAAGTTAGTATTTGAAACTCATCTAATTTTTCCTGAGAGACAGCATATTGCTATTGAACTATAAAGTTCTGGAGAACAGGGAGACTCAAAAGCACCAGGAGTTCTTGACCTATGTAAGACATGAAAGTACATGCCCTAAATATCAGACAGGAAAGCACATGAATCCACACATGAATCATCCATTATGCCTGTCCAGTATATCCAAAGACTCAGACTTTTTTTCCATGTATTGTCCATAGAAATAAACATATTCCAATGAATACATTCATTTGTTAACACCAGTCAATATCAGGACCTCTTTAGTTACCAAAGTCTTCATGAGGTAAATAAGTACCAACTGAAGTATTAACATGCATTGTTACAGTAAATAGTGAGTGAACATCTGGATAATCCCGCCTGGATCATTATCTGTTTTATGGCATGCCATGCAGGCACCATGACAATTCATCTTCCCTAGAAGATGAGAACCAAAGGTCAAGGATAAAAGGGTGGTGGAATTAGTCTCTTTGTTGGTGAGAAGGAATGAAGAAACACTGCAGTGGAAGAACTACAAAAAGTTGTGGCTCCTGTAAGAAGAAAGGTAAATCAGCTGGTACAAAGCAGTAGGTAAGATGATTTTTGAAGCCGTTTTATCACTGGAAACATTGCAGGCAGGGGGATGGATGGGTTGGGGAACAAAACAAAAAACATTCTACATAATGCTGCAAACAACGCTGACTTACATAAACTAAGGAGCTTTAGGGGCTTTAACCAGTTTAGACTCTTAGAATCACAGAACAACTTGAGTTGGAAAGGATCTCAAAGATCATCTGGTTCCAACACCCTGCCATGGGCCGGGACATCTTCCACCAGCCCAGGTTGCTCAAAGCCCCATCCAACCTGGCCTTGAACACTGCCAGGGAAGGGGCAGCCACAGCTTCTCTGGGCAGCCTGTGCCAGGGCCTCACCACCCTCACAGGGAAGAATGTCTTCCTAATGTCTAATCTATATCTACCCTCTTTTAGATTAAACCCATTACCTTCTCATCCTATACCTCCCAATAAAGAGTCCCTCTCCAGCCTTCCTGTAGTTCCCCTTTAGGTACTGGAAGGCTGCTACAAGGTCTCCCCAATATAGCCTTCTCTCCAGGCTGAACAAGCCCAATGATCCCAGCTTGTCTTCACAGGAGAGGTGCTCCAGCCCTCTGATTATATTTGTGGCCTCCTCTGGACTTGCAGCTCCTCTCAAGAAGGTTTATATAATAGTAATTTTCTGAAGGACAATCCAGAGCGTAGGAGACTCAGTAATAATTTCTATTTCTCCAAGCCAGCTTTGGTAGATCTGGCCCACTGATACACTTGCACTCATCAGGTAGTGAAAACTGTATAATTGCCTATTTGAAAGTGTGGTGTGCCAACATATTTAAAAATCTGTAGGTTTCAACATCCTGTTACAGGATGTTCTGATTCACTTCAGAATTAGCACACATCAACTAATAAAGCCCTTTTGGATAGCAGGCCTATGGAATACATCAATACAGTTCTGTCAGGTTTAAGTGGTATAATAACATAGTGTTGTATAGCTACCTAGGATGAAAACAAGATACTTAAGAGGATGAAGCTACTAGTAAGTAATTTTAATAGTTTCCTTCAGCAGCTACATAATTAAAGTATCCCTGTTCAGAAGCTCTAGGACTTTATAACATAAATAATTAAAATAATTTCATGTTTAAACGTCCTAAAAGCAGGAAGAATTACAACTTGTTTTAATTATATGCCTGATCTTCAGTACAACTTTACAAAACTACCAAATCTGGACCTGCTTTAGAGTCCAGCATGACACACATGTTCTAAAGGGCTAGCATTAGAGACAGAAGGCTGTATTGGCAGATGGCACTAACCAAGAACAGAAGCATACAATATAAATCAGCATGTCTCAGGCTGCTGAATTTTCACTGAATTACATCAAACCTTTTTTTTTATTTGTACTTTTTTGGCTTTGGGCAGTTTGCCATTAAAAATAGAACCAGTGAATCAGTAAAATTTATGTCCCACAATCTGCATGGTATTCATGATAAATCTGTCTTCTTTCAACCTGCCAGCTCCTTTAACACTGCTGCAGGTGTCAACTTTGTAGAAGACTGACACAACCAAAGACAGATTTGAATTTTTTCTATCTACATTCTATATAGGATCCACTGATTGAATGTCTTTCTCGCTGTCTAACAGTAATTAAGTTCTGATTGCATTACTTGCACCAAAAATATGAGAAAATACAGAAGCTTAAGTTAAACTTTCATATTCCTTTTTTAATGAAAACTGTTCAGAAAATAGGAGGACACTGTTAAAAAGAAACAATACTCCTGAGCTATTTTCAGAACAATCTACCCATGATGGAGAAATCTCTTCTGTCCAAAACCCTTCATACTGACTCTAGGTCCTGGTCTGGCTCCCATTTTCCTCACAATTTATTTCAGTTATGAAGGGTCTTCAAGACATATTTACTCATTCTACACTTGTCTTAGGATTGATTTTTGGTTGGGTTTGTTTTGGTTTGTGGTGGCTGTGGTTCTTTGATTTTTATTTTTTTTTAAACCTATGCAACACATATTTCAAACCTGCTTGACCCATGAGAAAATATACGAAATTTATTTTGAGACATGCTGAATTCATTACATATATCTAATTAATTAATTATACATTACCATAATCAACTCTCCATAGAAAAGAATGTGTCACAACATTTCAGGAAGGTCTCTGGCAGCTGGAAGCCACATTCCTTTTAGTATTATTTATGATTCAACTTAGAGGGACAGCATAGAAAGGGAGCAAAGTTCTACTAGAGTATTGCTATTCATCCTCTATGGGCTGTAACTGTCCACCAACACACACATTAACAAGGTTCCCCGTCTCTGCACATGCAGTCATGCCGCCTGTTTATATCAGTAGAACATTTGTATAAATAAATAGGATCTGGTGCCTAAACTTGCCATGTCTTGTTTAGGACCCCTACAGGCTGCTGTAAAAATCTGTAATTTATTCAATCTGCAAAGTTTTGTTTATTATTTCCTAAAAAACACACTGTAGAATCAAAGATTAAAGATATTTCTTTCTTTGAAGCTTGCATACAGTAATGAGTAAGAGATAAGATTGTAGAAAGGAAACATGCTAGAAGAATAAATGCGCAGAGACCTATGCCAAGAATTCCAGCCTGAAAAAAGCCTTCAAACATCAGTAAACTTCAGACTCAAATCCTCCTTCCAAGATTTATTACCAAATATAGTAAATGGTAAGTAAAGAAAATACTCAGAAATGCCAAAGCTGTATGATGTCTTTGTGTCCCTATGTTTTTTGGGGGGATTGTTTTGTTTGAATTAGAATCCATTGTACAAACTGGATCCCTGGAAAACTGCTCTGTCACATTTGTTTTAAAACCTGTTTCGTGCCTGATACAGCTCAGCAAGAAAGAGCAAAAAAGTTTTATTCTTGTCAGATTTTTCTGTACCTGCCTTCTTCAGATGTAATAATCACAGACAGTAATAATCATAGACAGTTTAACCAGGGACTGCTATTTCACCTGGTTCTCAACTCTGTACTAGCTTTGGAATATACTTAATACAACACATAAAATACAAACATCCTCCCACAGCACTAGAAAAGGGAAAATACAGATCTTCATCAATATTTGTACTACATTGAACTACATGAAGAATGGGGTTGTGAATCATTACCCTTAGAGATACTCATACATTTCAGGTGTTATCACAGTCAGAGAACAATACAACAGAAGAGATTAAGCCTATGATAGATCTCAGGAAGACCAAGAATTACTTTAGAGTCATTCTTATACAAGCTGGCTCTAGAAATGCAGGGCATTCCACAAACCAGTAAGGTCTTTGACATCACAAACCAGAAAAAGAGCTAGAAAAAGTAAAAACCAATGTCTCCAAATAATTTTCTAACCTGCCATACAGAAAGAGCAAAAGATGTCTCCAAAATACATAATAATGTTTGATAACTGACATCCAAACAAATCCAGATTTCTTAGCTTGCTGTCTAGGCTAACATGCAGTTGTCCATTGCCAATGACCAAAGAATACACTGGCAAGAAACAAAGTATTTCTGAAAATGTTGAATAAAAAAATGAAAATTAAACTGGATTGAAATGCTTCCATTAAAAAAGAATTTTGCAAATGAGCACAGAAAAGTGACTTGTATGATAATGATCCAGATGGAAATCAGCCGAAACAGCTTGAGTATAGGAATAAATTTCATGTAAATGTTATCCTAAAGAACAATTTTGCAAATATTGAGCTTAAATGTTAGACCTTTATAAACAGCTGCAAGATGAAAGAACAGAACTACTATTTGAAGGAAAAGTAGCATGCATCAAGTGATTAAATACAATAATGTGCATGTTAAATGAGCTCCTTTATTAAGTATGCTTCAAAATAAATTGGCTAACACAAAAACCTACCAAAAATTTTAATCACTTTGTTAGGTTAGTGTGATCACTTAAGAGAGCATTCAAGAAATAGTGCAATAAATTAATATTTAACAACACTCATCACTTAACTGGACTCACAAAATATTTCAGACCTAGGAATTAAAGCCTAGCAAATTTACCATCAAAATAATGATGCATCATCAGTGATGAATTAGAACTACCCAGAAACATGGGATAGTATTTTACAATCCTTTCCCACAGAAGCAGGACATCATACATACTCAGCTCTTCTAAGACTGCAACTTAATGGTAACCATTCAGTTGCAGAATCTTGTACAACACCAAGATGTACAGTTGCCCTTTTCGGTATCCTGACACCAAAAGTGTCATAAAAGTTAACATAAAAGTTCTTTAAACCAAATTATAGGCTGGCTTTGGATGTCAAGAACAAGGCTTAACGAATCAACCCCCCAAACCCTCAATGTTGTGGGCTTTTGATTTTAATGCATTCTAAAAAAAACCCTAAAACCACAGATAAAGGCTTAACAAATACTCTTCAGTTGCTGTTGTGTTAGTAATACATTCTAGGTAAGATACTAGCTATGATTGTTTCTTAATTGCAGTAGTACTTGAAGTTGAAGGAGCTGTTAATTCATGGTCTCAGATTAAATTGCACTCTTGTATGTTACTAAATAATCACCCAGTCTACAGCAGATGACATTAGAGTACTACAATTGCACAGTTAAAATGAAGACAGTGAGCTCAGAGAACTCCTTAGATCCCACTGACATTTAGTCTTACAGCATCCATTTTAATAAATCATAGACTTCATCCTCAGCCTGAACACTACACTCTTAATACTTCATCAGTCAGAGCTTTTCCTACCCTAAAACAATGACCTGTTCACATTCATACATACAGTTACAAAGATACTTCTTTTTAATAAATTCCCTTTAATATTTTGTTAAACATTTATTCTTTTTGGTGACAAGATTGCTACACAACTCAACACCATTTACATCTGTGGTTGCAGAAGACAACTCAAGATGATGCCTGTGCAGACACATGCAGGACCCTCCCCTCATTTCTGTTTATGCTGAACTCCGTTTCACAGTAGCTACAACTCCCTTAAAGTAAATGCTAAAACATGCTCATTTCACCATTAGGTTATAGTAATGAAAGAGATTCCATAAAAGTAGCAACTATTCCCAGAGCTGTTTCTTCACCACATTATGTTCAGGTTTATGACTGCATAGCAGTCTTGACATCAAAATGGAGAATCAGATACTACTTTCTTCATCTCCCAGTAGTTACTTTAATTAGAAGTCAGCATATTAATAATAATTACCTGGTAATAATGTTCATCACCTATAAGCCACTATTTTCAAAGCAATGCATACATTAAGCAATTAATTATTAGAAAAACTTTTTGACAAATGAACTTTATCTCCATTTTAAAAACAGGAGAGCTGTAGCTGTGAAGCTAAATGATGCTCCCATGAAACATCATTTAGAAGTAAGATTAGGCTTCAGCGAGTCATGAATATGACAGTATATTCATGCTTTCAACTTCTGCCAATGCAACACGTTTTCAAGGTAAGATTTATAATACAACCATGCTAAAAGTGGTATAATTTGTAAGAGGAATAAAGCAGAAAATGAACAGATTGATTAGCTCAGCATTTTATACTTTCATATCATGATGGAAACCTTGGGCTGTTCTGGCCTTTTACATAGCGGAAATAAACTGCTACCAAGATTTCCTGACTATTCATTACAATATTCACTCCCCAAGTGACAAGTTCCATGGAAACCACCACACTTCATTTAGTTTTCAGCTTCGATCCTTAGTCATTTCAGTATTAGAGACCTAATTTCTAATAATATAAGGATTTGTAAGGTATTTGAAAAAGAATACCAAAAACATCTTCACTACCACTAACAGTAAACTTGCTCTGTGAATCTCCATTACCTGCGGGACATTTTGATGCTTTTTGGCTAGTCTAATGGGAAGAACATTGATCTGAGGGAGGCTAAGAAAACTCAGTTACCATAGCAATACACTTCCAGGAGCAAGGCTTTGTTTGAAGTTGTTCCAGGTTCTGCTCTCTCTTTTTTTTTTTTTTTACCAGATGCTCTTCCAGCAGTGCCAGAGCAAACAAAATTTGGTTCCATAAGTGTCAAGTATTTGACAGATGCTTCAGTATTTCTATTGATGACCACTTTTAATCTCATCTTTTCCCTCTATTTACAAGGAGGCAAGCAGATGGTGTTAGCTATATTTTTCACATCTGTACCATGCTGCAGCTTCTTGGTTCAGGGTTGCCAGTTTCCCACCTGCTTCATTTGCAGATGGAGCTCCACAGTCAAGTCAACTAAGGCAAGAGTGCACAGTCTAGGATGTTTTAGTTTCATTTGGTGGTATTTGGTTGGTTTGGGGTTTTTTTTCTTTGATCCCAGTGTTATAAACCAGACTTTAAAGCTAAGCTCCATTCTTTATGGATCTTGAGTCACCAAATCAGAGTCCAATGCCTTTGAGCTTGATACTCCTGTCACATACTCAGGCTTCTACAACCACTAGCTCCTCCAATATCTACTACCAGCTGCAATCATGACTACATTGTTTTTCTCTTGTGAAGTATTCCCATAACAGAAGATTAGAACTTTGGTCTTTGTTGCTTACACAAACAGAAAGAAACCAAGGTCAATTTCAAATAAATTTGAAGACAACACAAAAACTGAAACAGCCACGTTTGGCTCATCAGTGGTATGCAAAAATATAACTTATAAATTTCACGGTCTTTAAAAAGTGGCTATGAACTAAATAATTCTGTGTTTCTAACATGCATCTTTAGGAAGACCTCAAAGTCTTATTGGGTGTAAAGTTAAGCATAACTGAAAAGAAACATGGCAAATGTATGCAATATATTAAGAGACTCATACTGAAATGTAAAAGGTAGCCTGGCAAGATCTGTCGGGTGTACCATAATAAATAAAGAAGGCTGACTCGGAGGTTGTTCTCCATATAAGCTGTTTACCATAAGAAAGAAGAAAATGGCCTATGAAGGTATGGAGCTAATAAAAAATAATGATCATTCCTGCTTAACTGTATTGCCACTGAGGTGCTGAACAAAAAAAAGAAAACCAAAAAGAATGGTTCAGGGTACAAGCATAAGGATGCACAGAACAATCCTAGGCATGAGGTAACAGACTGGGTGAAAGTCAAATACTGTCAGCTTCTCCACAACTTCCTAGATATATATTTCAAGCCTGCTCAGCTTCATCTGTGAGAACACAAAAACCTAAATCAATCCAGAGCCTTTGGAAACCAATTCTCCAGAGACCACTGAGCGGTGGTAAAGTTATATTTTGTTTTAAATGAAAGAAAACCTCACTGACATCTGTCACTTCACTCCACACCCAAAATTCTGTTGTATCCTTCAAAATAGCTAGACAAAAGTCCCAGAGGTCAGCAGCACAACTTGTTTGCTTTCAGTAAGAGCACAGCATCCCTGTTTTGATGTTGTCTGCCAATTCCAGGTTATTGAATTTGGTGTGGGATGGTAGAGGCTATTCTCCTCCAGCAAAAAGTTCAACTTATAGCCATGAATTACATAGGACAATATGATTTCTAATAACAGAAAAACAAGTTCAAATTTCAGATTACTCACCTGGCTGTAAATGTTACTCTCACTCTAAACTTCTACAACCACTGAAGAAGTTATCGGCATTTTCAAAAAGCTTTGAAGTACTGTGCTTTCATCCAAACAGTTAAACTTGCCTTTCTCCAGTGGAGCCATGCTCCATGAACTCCATCTTATTCACATTATTCCACATCTACAATACGCATCTGAGCACAGCTACACAGGTTAGAGCTTGTGGAAAGGTGGACCAAAAGGATACAGGATTGCCCAATAAAACAGCAAGGGGGAAAAATTGCAGGAATTAAGTATTCAGAAAGAAATTAAATACACTACATGAGCACTTGATGGTGCCACTTTGCCCTTCTCCAGTCCTGTCTTCTTCAGGTTCAAACACAGTGGCAATCACCTTCATAACTACTCAGCAAAAGAGAGGGTTGTCCATCTCATTATCCACTGACAAAACAGGACAAAAAAAAAAAAAGGAATAGGTTTTTGAAGTTTAAAAATATTAAGAATGCTCTGGCTAATCCACAGCACTAAGAAAAGTGCAAGAGAAAGGAAGCAAGGAAACTTGACACAAATTTCTTCTAAGCAACTGATAGCAATGCTGGGCATTTCTCTAGGTAAGTCCTCTTGAAACAAGTCATGGGGATTGGTTCGTTTATTAGAGAAGCAACCAACCTCAAGCTCTGTACCATTTAGGTCAAGTTATCTCATACTACATTGTTAAGGACAACAGCTCCAGCTAAGTTAGCAAAACATGCCATCAGCCCTGTTACAGTTAAGCATGTTGGACAGGCTAACTGTCCTTGCCCATACAGACACTCCCAATGCAGCTGTATGGAGCAAGGAGACTACAGGATTGGAATTGTACTGCAAATGGCTAGCTCTCTTCAACGGCTTCGTGGTGCTCAGGTACAAGGGTATGTCAACGGGTCTTTTATTCCTTGCTTTAAATCTCTGGCTGAAATAGCTACTTGTCTCAAAGCAGAGACTGAGAACATTAAGTCTTTTGCACAATGACCACAATCACATTCTCTCTACAGTGAGGTAAACTGTAGTCTAACAAGAGACCAGTGATGTGATCTATATCAAAAAATTGCATAATTGGGACAACTGCATGACTACTGTTCATGTCAATTAATTTAAACCATAAATACTACACAAAAGTCACCATTAGTTTGGGAAAAAAAAAAACAAACCAAACATTTTAAATGTTTTAATTTCTTAACATAAATGGAGCTGTAGAACTGAAAAGATACCCATCCTATAAAGCTTAGCTCCTTAAATAAATGTGCTACATATTAAAGCATATTCTGGAGTACTGAAGAGAAAATCCTAGTCATTAATGAATGAAGCCAACAAAACAGACTTGAAAATTAAAATGCATTCGAGAGGCCAGTATCAGCTAGGGTCAAGTACAGGCATTAGACAGTGAGGTAGACTTGGTTTTATTAGCCACTATGAGAATATTTTTTTCTCCCTCAGCTAAAGCTAAATGACAGCTACATTTAATCTGCCTAAAATATCTTCAGTGTAGAGTAGTGGAATGGAATGGAAGTAGGTCAAATGACAGAGCCAGCAACCAGCTGATAACAAGCTTCAACAGCAGCCAGAAGCACCAGGTCAACTAGATTTTGATTCTAACATTTTGGTTTCTGAACCTATCTGGAAAGGCTTTCATAATTGAAACAGTTGATTGCACTCCAGCTCAATGACTGCATCATTCAAAGCTTCATATGCAGACGGGACCCTGACACAGAACGAAATATTAATCACTTTGTCATCAGAGGACAGCATAATATGGAAAGAGAAGGCTAGAGAGCATCTACTGATACTACATCAAACTAGCCTTCCATCCTCCTTGCTTATCAGCTGCACCCCATGAACACTACTCTCCAAGGTTTATCAGTGGAGCTGCTTTTCACAGCTCTTTCTAGGTTCCTTTGGAGAATTATTCAGGGAAAGAGAAATGAGGCAATACCAGGTAAGTGATCATTCAAAAGAAAACCTGTCACCAATTTAGTGTATCTGTAACACTGCTCAAATACTCCAACACACACTGGAGTTACTGACATGTAACTCCATGTACTGACATGTAACTCCATGTACTGACATGTGTTACTGTCATCACACATCTCAATCTTGTTAAAGCAATAGTGTGGAAACACAACACACCCAAAAAACCCAGGTCTGGGTAGGTCTTGTTAGGTCTGATTTATGGCAACTCCGTTGTCCTAATCACCTCTTATTTTACCATTCTTCTCCAGAGGATTCAAAATGCAAGTGATTGTAAAGAAGGCAGAGGAGGAGTAAATTATTGGATGACACATTCTTTGTCCTTAGAGTGGACAAAGAATGTTTCACCTACATGTGTATGCACACTTACACACAGATGAAAACAACAAACTTGTCTTCACTATAGTTTGGGGTCTTTTCCCTGTCAGATAATCTGCATGATGATAGAATACTTTGCTAAAACAGGTACTGAACATGGAAGTTTCAAGAAAAATCCTTCAAAATGAAGTTCAGAACACCTCTAGTTCACACATTCAAACTGCAAACCTCCTCAATTTTTAAAGCAAGGTCTCTTAGAAGGCAGTATGACAGCAGGGTCAGTTTTGCTTTTTTGTTTTCCCACTCAGAATCCAAATATTTTAGTTTGGTCTCTTGTGTGAATGAGACCTTATCCTACCTACTAAGGTTTTGATTTCAGATCTTATTAAAAGATTATTTCAGATTTTTATTAAATATCTGGAAAAAACTCTGTGTAAGACAACACAATAAGTAAACATCTTATGTGAAGTTTGATATGTGCTTCAAAATTGTATCTTTTCCCACAAAACCAGTGTTCTAGGACTAATTTCTGGATAGCAGTTTCTAAGTCACATTCATTGGGTTCAACAGAAGAAACATTATGGGGGGGGGAGAGGAACACAACCATATCAATACCTATTATTTGCTAAAGTTAAAATAGAGGGATGTTAATTAAGTTTCCATAATGCTTTATTCATAATGTTCTCACTGACATTGAACCAAGTTTAGCACAGTCATACAGAATAGTTGAGGAAAGTCTTAATTTATTTTTAGCATCAAGCAAACAATATAACAGCATGGACTGTTATTTCTAAACAGAAAAAAATGACACCAAACTATAACAGGCATACAAAATTAAATCCAAGAAGCAAATCCAACAAGAAATGTTATGAATGTTACATGGGCCTTCAAAGAATCTTCTCCCAAGTTGCATATGCACCCCAATGAAATACTGAAGATATTAGTCCATGCCTAATACAATCTGCAGTGGAGATGCATATAGAGATTTTATACATTGCCTAGAGTTTAGAATATGAGAAGTAGAAGAAATCGCAAGTTGCAGATCAGCTGGTGCTATTAAAAAGGAAAGTCTTCCTGTGGGCTAAGTTTTGCACAGAAACGTTTAGCAAGTTTCTGTTTGTTTCTCATCTGAAGCAAGATCCAGCAAATCTCTGCCATTAGGATAATTGGGATGTAGGGAACTTCCATTAGAATGACAATCCAAGAGTGCTTTGTTAAAACACAAAACTATTTGCATTTGCTGCTTGCAACAGTATTGAAAACAAACCAGATGTTACTTTCATATTCCAAATTTGAAGACTTTTTTTTTTAAGTAGCCACACATTAGAATAAAAGCTTGCAAAACAAAAGAAAACCAAAGAAATATCCCTCCCACCACCTGACAAAACAAAAAGGGTCCTATTTGGAATTTTAAGCAAGGCAACTCTTACAATGAAATTATGGGTTACATTGAACTGTTGTTAGCCTGAGTACCCAAAACTATTGTTGGCAGGGCAGAAAGAGCTGCAATGAGTAAATACAAGGTAACAAGGACCACCTGGGCCACCCACATCCCCTGCTCTTGCCCCCCTGCGTGCACGCAGGCCCTGCTCAGCACAGCACCACGCACACCCGTGTCCTGGCCTCACAACTGCAGGGAGTGCGTGAGCCAAAGCAAGCTGCCGGGCCGTTCTGGCACAGCGAACGCCGAACCAATTAGAAAACTAAAAGGGAATTTTTTATTTTGATTTTTGTTTTTTTTTTTTTTTTAAGCCCTCCAAGGCTCCCCGGAGTTTTAAAATTGAAAGTGGACAGTAGCAAACTGGATTCCACTCCGCCCGCCCAACACTTCAAGCGCTACCGAGGCGTCGTAAACGCCCCGCTCATCACGACGCCACGTGACTGCACGCCCGTCCTTCCAAATCTCGCGTTGCTGCGTCCAACCAAACCCTCAACTACGGCAGAGCCTGCCAAGCACCGCACACACCACCACACCCCGCCGCCGCTCCCGGCGGCCACCTGCCTGCCACGGCCCTCCCGCCTCCGTGCCCCGCGCAGGAAGTACCGAGGAGGTGCCGCGGCCCGCGCCGGCTCCGATACCGAGGAAAGGCGATCGTTTGCCGCGGGGGCATTTAAGAAGCCCGCCGGCCCCACGTGAGCCGCCGGCCATTAACCCCGCGCTTGCGCGTCCGGTCGGCTGTAGGGGCTCAGCTGAGGGCTTGATGTGGGTTCCGTTTCGGAGCGGCGCTGAAACGCTGACAGCCTTTAACTGAAGGCGTTTACGTTTCCAGTGTGACCAGAAAAATATGGCCCTTCGATCTTCGCCGGTGCTGTCATGCTGTTAGCAGTGTTCTGTGAGATTGGCGTGTGCTAGGGTAGTGCCGACGAGGTGAAGAGCACAGCCTCCGGATGCGTTTCAAAGCCTGTCCAAAACCAAAGATGAAGTGCACACAAAGGGCTGCCTGACTGAATGATAACAAAAATAGTACAAATGAAACAGCAGAACCAGAGCCACTCACTGTGGTAAAAACTCCAGAGAGTCAGAGGGTCTCACAGCCAAGCCTATCCCAAAGATAAAGTAGAGCTTGAAAAGTAGCAGGAGTTGTTATGAGTAAGCATCTGACTGGGAATGCTGATAGTATTCACCTAATGACCTTCAAAGAAAGTACAGAGCTCATGATCTCCACGCTGCCGCCCTGTGCCTGCCAGCCTGTTGCTCAAACGCAAAACTGCCAATAGAATGGCCTATCTTTGTAATTTACTTTTTTGCTCTTTCTTGCTTTGCTCTTCCTCTTGAAGAAGAAATCACTCACCATGGAAGCATGTGGCAGGTTCTAGGCCTCTGTGCAAGAGGAGTCCCCCTTCACGACCTTTTTTCCAATGTTTAATCATCCCTCTCAGTCACACTCTCCATCTAACCTTGTTGATGCTTAGGTTGCCATATGTGAAGTTGCACAGGCTCTTAAGTTTGCTGCTCTACACACTCAGCCATCACTGGCATGATAGCATAGTGTCTAGGTAATACTTAAAAGCTCTGCCAGCGCTCATAAAAGTGTCTTTTGCCTGCCTGCTCCATTTGCTGGACAGATTCAGTGCTACTAGGCTGCCCTGGCATAGGAGCACCAAGTTAAAAGGGACTTCTGGACCCATGGGGTCCTGGCTCCAAAGCCGTTCATTAAAAATGGCAGGAATGTCTCTTGTAGACAGGTCCAAACACCATCTCAGAGCTGATGAGGCACAATACTTACTCATGCCCATTCACAGGATCTACTCAAACATGCTGAAATTTCACTCAGATGGAGCAGTAATAATAGAGTCATGGGATTAAAAACATTCCTGTAAGAGCAGTGGCTTTCCTAAATAAAGCTTCCAGGTGAGCCTGGTGTAATATCAAGACTCGCTCTGTAGAAGAGGTTAGAAAACAAAGCTTAATACCTGCTCATGATCTGATGCAGAGAAAATTCCCATCTGGCTCCATATCTGTGCTTGGCTTTATGCTAAGTGGATTAGCAAAATGCCAACCAAACACATCTGAATTTCATGCTCTTTGCTCTTTCTGTCAGCTTACTAACACATGTTCTCCACAGAATTTGGATTTTCTCTTGTGCGAAAAACGTAATACATCAAGTGCAGATTACTGCCTGTATCTTGCCAAAATCCTACCTGTAGCTGGAGCCAAACCCCGATTCTGCAGAGGTTAGTAGAAATAATATCCCAAAGCCAAACAGTATATCAAAATCAAAAAATTTCTCCCTGATCTCCCACAAATACATCAGAGGAAACCTGGAGGCTTGAGATTAATATGGTATAAACACAGTACAAGTAAACTGATTAAGCCTTCTGCCATAAATCTGCAGTATGCAAGTACAGCAGAAACCTAAACATTACTAGGACAGGCTGAGGTAACAAAGACTTTCTTTAAGGGGGTGGCATTTATGAGAAAAAGCTAGCAGCCCCACTTCTCTTATACAATCCTTTCCACACCTTTTATCTTTTAAATTAAGTCTCTTAATTGTGTGCATCCGCTGGATTGAATACCAATATTTAATTATCTAGGGGCCATCTCTCTAAATACAAAACATCAGGCCAACCTCGCAGGCCGTGCTGTCTCAGAATGTTTTGGGGATGGTCCAATCTGCCTAGCAGCACAGCCAGCATAAAGGAGAGAGGCTCTCCAGCCTCCTTTTACCCCATTACAATACAACGATGGATAAGGGGGTAGAAGTCCAGGCTTGAATTTTGCACACATTCTTTACCTCTATAGACTGCACCAGCAGGGAGCCAATGATCAATGTGACACGCATTCAGCTAGAGCCACAGACCCAGCACTGTAGAGATCAAAAGATATCCCAGTCTCACATCCCAGTTCTGGGGTGCTTTACAGAAGCATCAATCTCATGAGCTTCGCTGAAAATTAAGAGCTCTCCTATCTGAAATGTTTGCTGTTCCACTAGTTTGGTTGACCACAGCTCAGGAAAACATCCAAGGACTTAGACTTAAATACCTAGCATGACCTTTTCCACGATAGATATTTTATTTGGCATACATTTCTCAGGTCAAATAAAAAGGGCTGCTGTTTCAGGAGTTCTTGAAATATTCCTAAAAAAATATGTATGGAGTTTATCAGGTTTTGAGCAGGATATCCTTAAAATTTCTTTGCCTGGAAATAGTTTCTTCTTCCAGCAGCTTTGTATTTAAACTAGAACTTGCTGAGCTTCAGTTTGGTCTACATATTCAGAACAAAGACATTCAGCTACTAGAGCTTTTACTAATAAAGAATGACCATCAGGCTGACATCTGAATGAATTGGTGTATTACATGAGATTGTTCAGCAGATGTTTTACTGGCATGACCGCTAGTCAGAGATTACTTCCCTGTAATTCTCTGGTATTCATACAGGATGATTGATAGCTGCTGTCATCCCATATAAATTTCTGTTCCTTCCTTCTCCGTGTTTGAGGAACTACATCTTGTGTACCACACACACACAAAAATCTCTTAATACCTGAGTTTGGACTTAATAGACCTCTTTTAATAGAGTTACAAAAGCAAAACTAATTGACATAACTTGAAAGAAAACAAACATTTGGCAAAATTTGAAAGTTTTTGAAGTATACTTCTGATTAATAGTGTGCTATCTTTAGACAACCACATTTTTGGAGAGGAAAAAGAGAGAGAATAACCATCAGACTTCAAAGCATTTCTAATATTTGGGATGAGGCATTTCATTAGGAAGCCTGTTGATCATTTTTATCATTAAATGCTTTATGAATATTGCTTCCTCTTTTCTCGTAATCCATGCCTGTTTCTTTCACAAAGCATTTATATCAGCTGTTTACAATAACATAGTGGCACTGAAAAAAGGCTCGATTAGAGTTTGCCTATTCTTGAACAGTTGCTTTCATATGTTTTGGTTCTTTGGGGGAGTCACTAAATACCTGATTCTTTTCTTCCCCTGCCTCATTATTGTGAAGTCCTCATTCTTCCTTCTGTTTTGTATCTTTTTGTTCCAATTAGACACCTTTCAGCTCTCAAGTTACAGAACTAAGGCGATCTTTACCAGTCTCTCATGAATTACCCAGGGCCACTCCAGGGACTATGTGTAATATTTGGGACAAGCAAAAGGGGTCAGAAAGTATGCATAAACCTTGGCAAATGCTACTTTTTTTTTACTCATTAGGGGAAAGCCAAGAGATACTCCACTAGCAGCATGCAAAGGAACCCATGCAGTAGCAGAGGCCAGGGACTGTCCTGTGTGTAAGAAAAGGGATTAAAACTCAGAGTTGTGCTCTGACAAACACTGTTCTTTATCAGGATTCAGCTTTAGATCCTGCCAACTATTTTGGGATAAGTGGAAAATCTCAGTCAGAGTTTCTTCCTAAGCATTAGAGGAATTAATACAATCTTTATAATCTTTAAAAAAATCAGGTTCTGGTTTTTATCCAGCATATATACTAAGCACTCAATCTGGAGTCAGGACTCATGTTTCAGAACTGTACATCAGTACTCTGTTCTGTGTGGTCATCTTTTAATACCTAATAGGTTTTTGCTGGTCATTTAGCAAAAATCTTGCCTGTTAGCCGTCACCTGCAGATCTTGTTTGCTGTGTTTGTCCACGTTGTTTCTCTAATGCTGTGTTGTACCTCAGCCTTTCAACCAAGTACCCCGTAGGGCTCAGTTTTTGAATGGCAGCTGCATACTGGGTTTCCTTCACTGAGATTTTAGGGTAGCTTTGCAACACTTAATTGTGGCAGAAGTAGAGAATTGGTTCCTGTGTGCTTCTTTAAGACGTCATACAGATTAAGAGTGGTTCTGACTTTTCGTTCACTTGCTTCTCATCAGGAGAGCCCACACAAATATTTTTTATTCCTTTACACTGGGATGAAATCTACAAGGAAAACACGTGCTTAATGCATAATGCTCAATTCAACCTAATTCCAGCTGATGTAGCTCCCTCCAGCCCGACCGCATTTCTCTAATTGCGGATTCATGCAGTTAGAAGACACTACCAGAGTGAGGCAAGCACATGCAAACAGAAATATCTGGAAACTTTAAAGGATTTTATAGGGTCTAATAAGTTAAAAAACCTGGTACATCTGAAAATCTAAATTGCTATTATCATATACTCATTTGATAGATGAGCAAATGAAATACACTGGAAGCAAATGATCCCACAACACCCATTGTACTGAGACAGTATTAGCAAGATAGGATTCTAGTTTCCCAACCCATTCCTCTAACCGACAGACCAAGAAATCCCAGGGTTAGATGTCTATGAATCATTATAGAGATACAAGCCTTTTGAATTAAGTCTTCACTAATTTACATCAACAAGTTCAACTTTAAATTACTGCCCTGAGGGATATAGATTTAGGTTTGGATGTATCTGCTTGCATTAGTTCAAGTCAGTGCTGCCTGGGAAGCAACACAAAAAAAACCATAGGAAAAGCCTTATCTACTGATTGGTCCCAGATGCAGTGTAGGTGTGGGAGGCAGTGTGGACTGGTGGGCTTCAAGCCAGCATTTCCCTTCCTTTCAGCCTCCACCAGCTCGCAGTCTCTCTGTGACCACTACCTTAGATTTATCAGGAAGAGAAGTGGGGTCAGATACAGCCCAATTTAAATTCAAAACACAATAGCTCCCCTAGAGAACTGTGTTACACAGGAATTAGCCTATGTAAAACCACAGGAGCATGCTTTCCTTCCCATCAGAGTTAAACCCCTTCACTCCTTGTTCCTGTCTTGAATCACTTCCTCATCGTTATTTTTACCATTTTTGCTTTGCATTTCTTGTGGCATCGACTTACTTATTTGTCCATGATTCGCAGATGCAATAATCACTCTAGTGTAGTCATAAAATGGCCTTGGTGGTAGCCTGCCAATGCAACAGAATAGAGTGGGTCTTTGAAATCATTCCTGGCACTCTTCTAGAGATAAAATGGTATTTTTTTCACCTTTTTTCTTATATTATCTTCAAGCCTATAGGTTGTCACAATTTTTAAGGCAAACCATTGTTCACTGTAAAATAAGCTGAGACCCCAATTGCTCATCCCCAGAGGAAAGAGTTCTACTAGCTAAGCTGTCTTTACTTCTTTGAGTTCAAACCAATTACAGAAAGATAAAAAGCTTATATCTCTCTGCTAATAATTCTGTCTTCCTCAGTCATCAACACCTTAATAACTCCTAAAGAAGCAGAAAACTTCCTGTCACGACAGTAGATTGAACTAATGAAAAAGATACTTGACTCAGAGATGGGAAAAAAAGGTTAAGTAAGCAACAACTGAAAATGTAGTTGTATTTAAAATGAAAGTAATTATATTAGTAATTGTACCTTGCACTGCTTTTTCACATTTCATATTATCAACTTTTACCTACACTTTAATCAGATTAATGATATCATATACATACTTTAACTGCCAAGAGGACTTTAATAAAGTAACCCCAGAGGA
>VXBZ01006334.1:341980-467651 GCA_013399135.1 Heliornis fulica | reverse complement strand
AGATACACAGTTCATAGAACTACCAGAATACACCAAGGTACAAATGAAAATATACATTCCAGTGAAGTGAGACAAATGAGTTGAGAAAACCAATTCCTTTACAGGGGGAAGAAAAATTTTTAATGAAATGCAAATCTAAGCATTTCTAATCTTATGCGGCCTTTGATGTCAAAGAGATCACGTTCTAAAATCAAGTCTGCTTTGCGTTACAAACACAAATGATCCTTTCCTATAGAGAGAGCACCTGACAGCATAATTTCTGCCCAGTCCTTGCATGGTGTCAGTGGAGAGATAGGGGAGGCTGTGATTGTATGGCCTGAGGTGGGACTGCGGTAATGCCTCGTAGTGTCACAGGGAAAGCCAGGCAGCTCTCCCACAGGTACAACGGGCTTAATCTGAATAACTGAAGAAGCACTGCCTTGAAGGGGAACCCACATCCGAGCAAATTATGCAAGAAGAATGAGGGAACACTGAGAGAGGAAGCAGCAGAATGAACAAGTAGTCCAAAGTGTCCAGGACTTGCAGACACAAAGGAGACCTTCCATGCATAGCAAACACTGGATTTGCAGAAATGATTCCCAGTCAGTTGATGGTGAAAGGGAGCTATAAATTCAGTTTTTGTATCTATCCCCCCAAAAGCTTCAAATGAATTTTTCAAAGGGAATGCATTGAATTTGAATTCTCTTAGTAAAAACATTTGGTGTCATATTTAGCTACATATGAAATATGAAACTCAAAATAAGATCAACTTCAGACAGGTCTCTGTCTGTAGTAGCAAGTGGTAGTCCTAGAAAGAAGTAATGCTTTATTAGAGTGATAGTGCTAGGAAATTTAGGTTTTCTGCTGATAGAAGCAGAAAAACGTTTGATGTCTCTAAACTTTAAAACAAAAGGGTTGTAAAGCTCCTTCTACCTTTGTTGTTAAAATCATCATGTCAGATTCACAATAATCCATTTTAGCTTATGCTTCTTACATTACTAAAAGGAAGTAATACTTCTAAGCATTATCACATGGGAGCTTGCATGAAAGAGAAATTTGTCTTTGCCAGAGTAGCATCTCCTGTCTTCTCCACATAATGCATTCAGTTCAGATGCATGTTGCTCTTTTTCCTGTCAGTTAACATGTGCAACGGGGTGTTTATGCAAGTTTGACCTCCCTGTTCTTCCCTGTCTCATTTCTGTTTGCGTGAGCACTGTAAGCTGATAAAGTGAAATACATTTTTAAGGTCCTGTACTTTGAAAAGCCTTGGAAAGAAGACACCTTTCTCTCTGACACAAAGCTGTTAAAAATAGACCACATGTATTCCTTCCCAGCACAATCTTGACACAACAGTCAAAGCCCCTCACTTGCTGATACAAATGGACAAATGGCATGCAATAGACTTGTGCTATACTTGGCATGAAACAAAATTAAATTAACAAACCTGCACACAGTACTAGTTGGTAAGTAGCTGCCTCAGCACAGACCCTAAGCATTGAGTCCTTTAAGAATAACAATTATCACACACCATAAACCCCCATAAGATCACATAACTGAGGTTGACTTACTTATTTTCCTTTTGTCTTCCAAGAGGATAAAACAGTTGCTTTAGCCATGGTCCCACACATCCACTACCCAAAAGAAAAAGGGCAGGCATCTCACTTGATTTTATCAGGGTTGCAAAATGTTTTTTTTTTCTCTAATCTACAGCTGAATGTCTTTCTTCAATAAACAGTTACTCCCATTAATTAAGCAGAAAGTCAGAATTAATTAGTTTGTACCAACTAACATTACTGTAATATTAGCTTCAAAGTTATCTTTAAAAGCATGCTAAGTGGTACTTGCAACTCAAAGAAATTAGCTAAAAAAATAACCGGGATTTTTTTTTCTTCTCAATTTTAAGCCAAAAATCAGCTAATCAGCACATTGATAAAAGGAAAAGTCCAGCTGTAGATTTTAAAAAAATCAACATGAAATCAAGAGAAAGGTTTAATTTTCACGTTCACATGAATATAATTAAATGATATGCTTTCCCACAGAAAATAACCCCAATATTCAAAAAAAGACCACATTCCAGCAGACTAGCTCATAGAGATATAGGGATTGGCTTGTTTGCCCAAATTGTCTGGTCTTCAAATTCCCTATCATATCTTGGAAGTGTCTTTCAAAGATGGATGCAATAGTAAATACTTCAAAAATTTTGGAACTAACTGGTGCCAAGGCTGCCTTTTCCTAACTGGAGGTTACTGATTTCATTGAACCTCCAAAACCAGCAGGTTTCTAGTGACTGTCTCTAACATGGTCAGCTAAGGGAACCTGTTATCCATAGTTTATGGATTTGCCAACTTTTAACATATTTCCCATAAGCTTTACATGTATCAAGAAAAATTTATTCTGTTTTTTACCAGAAAGATTCTAGGAAAGAAGTTCATCAGTTAACCTGTATCATGGATATCTTAAAACTGCTTAATTGGAAAATTTAATACCTCTGTAGTTTGGCCAGTAGATGCAAAAATTGTGACCTGCTGTGGGGTGGAAGAGCAGTTTCCATCAGAAAACAAAACTAGTAACACCCAAGTTTCTGTCCTGGGTCCATATGTGCTTTCATGAGAAAGTATTTAATTGTCTACTATTTATTTGTTTGTATGAGCTTTGGATTGTGGTCAGGGTGGTGTAATGGCACCTGTATCATAAATGTTGCATTTGTTGCAAAAAGAGTTAGTGTTTAAAGTGAGACAAGGAGCTGAAGAAAAGAGGACACATGGTTTAAAACACAGAAGATGCCCTGGAGAACTGCATTTTAACTCTGCTGAACCCACTCGCCTCGTGTATTGTTGGGCAATTGATGAAAACCACTGCTTTTCAGAAGCGATTATTAAAGTGCATTTCATGCTTTACGTAAGGGGTATCAGGGTCTGGTTTGCAGAAGGGCTACTTGAAGAGGAGCAAATCAGAGCTGTTCACTGAATGAGTACATTAGTGTGACTAAATAATTTATGTCTTATAAATTGGATATAAAGCAAACAACCAAACAAACCTCTGCTCCTTTTAGTATTGCACCTTCATCCTATCCTTCAATTCCTCCTATGTAAAATGGGAAGAATATCTCACAGAGGTGTTATGATGAAGATAAAGACATCAGTTTATGTTTAGTGCTCAGATTTCATAGTAAAAACCCTCAAAAAAGTCTCCGAGGGTGTAAGTAAATCTTTCATCCACAGAGAGTCAGAGTGGTGCAGTAAATAAGGTACTGAGGGCAGACAATGAATGAGAATGATGTAAAAAATATATATATATGTTAAACCGCTAGCCACAGAGTGAGTGTAGGGCATGAGTAAAGGGGTCATGAGCCAGGAGCAGGGAATGAAGCAGGAATCTGATGGAGGAATAAAGCAAATTGACTGAAATGGTGAGTTAAATGGATGTAGTGAACATTTTGATACTAACTTCCTAACGAGTTAATTTTATAATATTTTCTCTGCTATATCATAATAATGTCAGCAGTGCTGTTTTCTGATGGAGTTTTACATTTTTGCTTTGTATGAGAAACGCATTATATACAAGCAGTTTTTAACAAGTAGGTCAAAGTAAGTATTATAAAATTAAAATCAACAAACGCTGTAATATTACTGTGCTTCAGGAATAATAAATCTGTCTTAAAAGTCCTTCAGCATATATGTATTATTTTATTATTGTGGTTGGGTTTTTTTTTTTTTTGTTGGTTGGTTGGTATTTGGGTTGAGTTTGGTTTTTTAGTGGAGAGTCTGAATAACAAAAAAACCCCAAGTTTAAAAAAACAAAACCACAGATAATGATTTCACACTCAAACATCATGTGAAAACCACTAACTATACTGATAAAATAAAAGGTAGCTATACTTACTAGATAATTCTGAGAATCTTTCACTTGTGAAAATGTACTCTGTACATGTTACTTGCTGCAACATAACTGAACATTAAAAACTTTTAACTCCAGGGTCTTGGGTGTTGGAAAGCATTCTCAAGCAGTGGTTTTACATTTGTCTTCCCTTAGGAACATGTGGAACACTGTAGAGAGGTCCTTAAAAGAGAAGCCTACTGCCGGGTAACCTGAATATCCCATGAATAATTTTAGGAAAGTTACAAATTCAGGATAAGAAAGGAAAGAAGTAGGTTGGAAGACCTAACACCGGGTACAATTTAAAGGGTCTGCACTTAAAATCCAGTCCAGGGCCCGGCCTTAAAGCACAACACACCTGAAAGTGCATAAACCCATACATGGATTTTAACATAAGACTGTCAAATTCACATGAATTGTATCAACAACATCTATGAAAAACTTTCTAGTTCTCATTGCAGATGGGAGCTTAAAAATTGAGCAGTTTTACAGCATGCTGTCACCTCTAGAGAGGCAACTGGTATAGATCAGAGAGTGTTCTGTGCTGTTAGCATGTTTATTCAGATTTCTGAGTTTCACTTGACAGCGTCTCCAACAGAAAAAGACACATCTGCACTGCTAGTGGTGGTGGTCAAAATGGTGTACAAGTGCAGTCTTGTTCCGTCTTTCCAGTTCTTGTGCCAGGGCAAGTACTGTAGTATGAACCTGAAACTAATGAGAGCATCCCTCTTGAGGGGAGTGTAGCTTCTGTGCAGCACCACGGCCCCCCACAAGATCTTTCATACCATGTCCACCAGGAGGCTGAAGAACTAGCCCTGTCCTGGTGGTGTATGGGACCAGAGCAAAACTACAGACCTGGTGTGGAAACAGGTACAATGCTGGTTCCATGGTATTCTCATTTATCTTCTTTTCCCTTTCTGGCTCCTGGAAAAGAGCTCATATAGTTTCATTTGGCTCTCAGCAGAATGCTGTAACTGAACTATTTTCAGCTACCAAAAAATTTGTTTTCAATGAAAAATTTAAACTAATTGCTGTTTTTGCTGTTACTTCAGTCTTGTGTTTTGTTTGATCAGCTCTAATATTTATTTGTGGGTGCCACTCAGGAAGCAATTTAGCCCATCGCCACTTCCACAGTGAAGTGCCACAAACTTGGGTTTAAGCCAGAGTTACATTGCAGAGGGTAACAAGCACAAGTGGCAATTTGGCTGAGAGTGAGCTCTTCCAGGGGCGCTGGCTCTTGCATGAGCAGCAGTACCTTTTGCAGCCCTTGAAAAGGGCAGCATTAACTTACACCTGCAGGACAGCAACATCTATTGAAGTTTTGTACTCTATGTCTCCTGTTATATCAGGCCTGGAGATGGGCATTAAACTCCAGGTACAGCCATAGAGCTGAAACTATTTTCAGCTACCCTGTTAGATGTTAGAACTGAGTTTTGCAGCGGTGGTTGAATAGAAAAGAAAGGACAGGAAGGGAGAACATGCTGTGTCTAAAGTAGAGCTTTGGTTAAAGGCCCAGTGGTAGAGGCAGCTGTGGTTCTTCCTTTGCCTTAACATTTGACATCCTGTGACAGACCATCCCTTCCTGTCCTTCTTATCCGGACAACTCTGCCTCCCCAGAGCCATGCTTCTCTCACTCTCAAAAGTCTCTGTGCTGACATTTACAGGTGAAAGAAGGAAGCTGGTTTGGATCAAGGTATTGGAGGATTCCTGTTGCTTCTGGGTAGGCCCACCACCTGTGAGATCTGACACCCTCATAAGCACCCATCACAAGAGCAGGTTATAGGCAGGCTCTTCAGGATAAAATAGCTGCTGCTCTTCTTTGTCTCTGCAACCTCCTCTACTAATACTGGACACTCAGCCCTTTCTGGGCAGTTTGCTGGACGTGTAAGCAGCCCTTGTACTCATGTGAGGTCTGGAGCCATACTGAAAAGCAAGCTTTCAGCCTTTTAAGGGCATTAGACTACACTTTATGTTCCTGTATGCTCAAATCTCAAGGTTGTTTTTGTTTAGCTGTTACTCAAACAGGCTGCCTCTTATATCCCTGGGAGTTTGCCTTAGTGAAAAGTATCTGAGGGAAAATAAAGTGCTGTTGTTGGTACTTAGCCCACAGGCAGCACTGAAGGACAGCAGAAGAATGATGCTTAGCCACCTCAATGGAAAAATAAAGTAACACTGTTTGAACAATAGCAACCTTGATAGACTCTCCTAATTTATGGTGGATATATGTGCCATTTGACTTTGGAAAAATTTCCTTCCGTCTGAAGTAGGAGGAATTTAGCGCTTGCAGTGAAACATACCATCAATTTTGTTGTGATTGAAAATGAAAGAACATTTCCTTTTTATGTTTCTTTTATATCTTCTTTGTTATGATTTTTTTAATAAAAGGTTCAACATTCAGGAAAGTGGGGAGAAAAAAAAAAAAGAAAAGAAAAACCAGACCCTCATTTTAGTCTTTTTCCCTGCCAGGTTTTAAAGTGAAGGAAAAAAAAAAGTTTCCTCAAACTGCAGTCCTCTTTTTCTTTGCCTCATTGTGTATAGTATATGTCTGTGTAAAGGAAAAAGAAATCTTGTCTGAGATCTCCCAGCTGAAAATTTGGGCATGTCAGTGGAAAGCTGCAATTTTTTTCTTTATTTTTCACACGACAAAACAAAGTTTATACACATCGTGTCTGACATTAGAGAGAATAAAATGATGTAAGCCTCTCTTGGGCTTCCCATTCAACTGTCTGGGATGGGAAACAATGTGGCTTCTGAGCTACAGGCAATGTCACTCTGTAGGATAGCTGTTGCATGACAGTAGCTTAACTACACCTATGACAAACTACAGACCGCGGGGTTGTTTTGCTGGAGAAGGAATCAATAACTCAGACTTTGATTACTTAAAAAGAAAGGGAGAGAGGGAGAGGTGAAAACACTAGCTGAAATGTGGAGGAATGCCTGCATCTATATATCCTGCAGAAGAACAGGAGAAGAGTTTGCCCAGCAACAGAAGTAGCGACTGCAGCCTTCTGCAAAAGGAAGGTGATGCTCATGCAATCATCATGACTCAATTTTTTCCTTCAGAGCTTGGGACTTGTATTCTTCTGGCCTACCTATCACATGCCAAATCAATAGGTAGATAAGGCAGTGAGTGTCCTCAGGTGAGCCTTAGTACTGAGACTGCTGCAGTCTCAGTACTGCGGAAACATCCTGGGGCCTGGCAAAGTCACGCTGCAGTGGTCATTGAGCAGGCAACGGACACATCAGAGATACAGAGATCAGTAAATACATATGGAAGCAGCAGATCAGATCTCCCAGAAGCCTGAAAGCCTTTTGGACTTTAAAGGGAGATTAAAAGAAATGCTCTGTGATATTTGCATCTCATGCTTTTCTGAAGAAGCACAGATCTCTGCACGCATTGAGCCAGAGCAATCTCCTGTTATAAATGATCTACTTATGCAGGGTTCTGACTGCAAGTCAAGCTTCAGGAAAAGGATCAAGATGCTTTGTTATTCATAAAACCCCAAGGAAGCTTTACAGTCAGATCTCCCTGGAAGACTTCAGCCCAGGGAGTGGCATTTTCAGGCACATCTGTTCAATCCCGCTGGAGCTGGGACTCTTCTTGGGATAAATGGAAGGCAATTTGTATTTTTATATTATCTTAAGTCAGGAACCCAGAATTGATGGATGCTTATTTGGGAGTCATATTCCTTGACAGAGGTTATTTTAATCAGGAATAAAAAGGCACAGATTTGGTGAGGCTAATTATTTGCCAGATAATTTGTTTACTTACGGATGTATGTGATAACCTTTGTGGTAGGTACACACGAGAACATGACATTTTAGATTAAGAGGAGTGTCATTGAGTTTAGCTCAAATGCCTCTTGGCAGGCAGTGAAATGTCTGGCTGTATATTTACATGCAAAATGTCATTTATATAAATCAAATCTTGAACACAAATACCTAGAGATATTGTTTTCCTGTATACAAAAGTTCACCATGATGTTTTTTGTGTTCTTGAGAAAAAAGACATGAATTAATCAACTGAAACAGCATTTGGGAGGCCTGGACAGTCAGTGCTCTGATTTTGGGCAGCATGTAGAGAAATGGAAAAATCTTAAAATCATGGGTTTCAAGATTTTATGCCAAAATACCTGCTGTGTGAGAATGGCTTGCGGAGCAGAAGCCTATGTATTAGGGAATCTAACCTAGAAACAAACTAGCTAAAACCTTAAGAAATAGCTGGTTATTCTTGAGAGCTAAAAAGAATCAGAGAAGAAAGAAAATAGAGTAGCTGGAGTAAAAGAAGACGATTCTCCCCTCTACTCTGCCCTCGTGAGACCTCACCTGGAGGACTGGGTCCAGTTCTGGAACCCCCAACATAAGAAGGACATGGACCAGTTCGAGAGGGTCCAGAGGAGGGCCACGAACATGATAAGAGGGCTGGAGCACCTTTCCTATAAGGACAGACTGAGAGAGTTGGGGTTGTTCAACCTGGAGAAGAGGAGGCTCTGTGGAGACCTTATAGCGGTCTGCCAGTACCTCAAGGGGGCCTACAAGAAAGATGGCTGTTCAGTAGGGTCTGTTGTGACAGGATAAGGGGTGATGGTTTTAAAATAGAGGGAGGGAGATTTAGATTAGATATTAGAAAAAAGTTCTTTACTGTAAGAGTGGTGGAGCACTGGAACAGGTTGCCCAGGGAGGTGGTGGATGCCCCATCCCTGGAGACGTTCAAGGCCAGGTTGGATGAGGCCCTGAGAAACCTGATCTAGTTGAGGGTGTCCCTGCTTCTTGCAGGGGGGTTGGACTAGATGACCTCTAGGTGTCCCTTCCAACTCTAATCATTCTATGATTCTATGATTCCTCATCTGGAATTAGACCCTCTCCCATGGCCTGTCATGTACAAGTATCTTTGGTTTTAACACAGAGGAAGGGTAAGAGAATAGAGTCAGAGGAAGAATTATTTGAAAGGGAACATTTTTTGAAAGGTATGTTGATACTTGAAGATGAAGCTGATGGCACAGGGCATTTACAAATTCCTAATTTTCAGGGGAGTAAGGCTGTTGATTGGCTATTTGATTTGATGTCTGTTTACTCTGAAAAGGGTCTATCGCTGTTATTGAAGGAATATTTCATAGTCACAAAGTTTCTGGCAGTGGCTGCTCTTCCATTCAGAACCACCTGTAATTTAGCAGCCTCTTCTTCACATGCCACTTCAGGTTTTGTTTTCACCTAAGAGTCATTCATTGAAAGTGGACTCCTCCGAACAACCGTATACTGCGGAGCACAGCAAGGTACAGAAGAGAATAATTTTTGTCTTTTTTTTCTTTTTTATGTCTATGATTCCAAAAGTCACCTGCAGATTTCAGAGACAAACCACTGTTAAAATGTATAGTTATCCCTAATATAAAAATAATCTCTTCTAGTCAACCATTGTAACATTTTCTCATCTTGAATGGTGTAAAAGGGAGGAAATCCTTTGGGATTCATCCTAAACAGATCTGACTACCGATCTGTTAGCAGGAAAAGATAAATTAGCTTATCCCTTCCCTCAGAAACAGTTCTGAACTGTCAGACAATGAAGCAGAATAAATCAATTTTGTTTCAAAGGCTTCAGAAGTGACTGCACTAGAAGTGGCTTGCTCTATGGCACTCCAGCCTTCCTTGGGCCTGACATGACACAACTGCCCATATGGTTTCAGCACAAGATAGAGCCATTATCCCCCCTAAAAATTGCTTCCTGTGGAATACTCAGCAATTCCTCACTGGATCCAAAAGCCATGGGAGATGTTCAATCCTCCCTTCTCTCCTCTGTGAGGAAAAATGGAGAACTGGAATACGTTTGAACAAGCAGTGAAAAGTTACCGCAATCTTCATTTCCATTCTCTGGGAAATGCCAGAGGCCTGTTAAGAGTGAGTTTCAATCAGATTTCCATGGAGAAGTCTGTTGTTATTTTACCTATCTTCCATATAGAAAGATTGTCTTGTCATGGCTGTTTCAGTCACAGACCTCCATGTTTCTCTCTGCTCTATTTGGTTTTACAAAATGTCTGGTCTCTGCAAGAAGACTGGTGTTGCTTTATTTCTTCAGCCAAATTGCCTCTTGCTGCCTTAAGCAATATTTGTTGGTGAAGCTAGAAGCACGGGGAAAAGGGCACCTTCACCAGTTCTGTTTGCAGGACATCTGCCTCATACAAGCGATTAAAATCAGAGACTAGGTGATTTATATGACATTTCTACATCATTTTTGTGTGTTTGTGCTATTATCTACAATTTGTTATCAATGATTTAGTTCATTTTGGGGATCTCACTGTTATGTTTTATGGGGAGAAGTAAAAGCTTTCATTAGCCCATCTGATATAGCTGGGAAAAACTTTTACTGTTTACTTGGGCCCACCACCTCTTTTCAGATCTGAAAAAATAATTTCCATGCTCACAGTAAGTCCTAGTCAGGCAGCTGTCTCTTACCACACACTGTTCCCATCTTTAAAATGTATGAACAAATACATTTGGAGTGATGAATAATAAATAATCTTTAGCTACATGCACACTTTTATTTCACGAAGTCTCAAGGTACTTCACAAAAAGTAATAAACTTTCTGTAAAGAATAAGGACCAATGTGTTGCCATCCCCACAAGAAGTGGCAAACCCTTAGCAATGCACAAACCCTACTCTGCCAGGGACACACACACACACACACACAAATACTCAATATGCACGGAGCCTTCACATATCAAAGCATATAGAAGATAGGAAGAGTTCTCAGTGTATATCCTTATATCCACAAGCACTGGTCTGCTGATGAAAAGCAAACAGGGAGTAAAAGGTAGCAAAGGACAAAGGTTGCCTTATCCTGATTTCTAAACTGAAGTCTTCATGGAATTATAAGAACAACAGATAGTAATCCGTATTATGTAATGTCAGGTGAACTTAATAGAATGGGACTGACTGGCTTGGAATTTGCCCAGAACACCAAGTTATCCAACAACACTTACCCATTGGGAAACCAGCCAGTCCCTGTCAAATATCTTAGTTTCTGTGTATCAAGGAGCACAGGACCTGTAGTAAGGCAGTGACACGTTCTGGGCATTTGCTAAGTGCCAGCTCAGGACCCTGTCGGAGATGCAAGGGGTATTGGTGATTGGAAAAGAGCTCAGCACACTGAGATGAGTTCGGGAGAATCTTTACTTCAGTTCAGCATCCACCCTGTTGTGTTACATCTTTCAGCAAGGCTCCCCTTTTTATTGTACATCTCATGAGAAAGCTGACTGCATAAACCCCTGTCCTTTTTCATTAAGCAGAACTGTTTTTCAGAAGCCAATTAAATTCTCAAAACATCTCTTTTGGTTCTCATACTCCTAGCTCCTATCTATGACCTTCAGTTTTGCCAAGAGCATGGGCTTTCTTATTCAAAACCCAATTATTCAGATGTTGATGCAGCTAAGCCGAGAAGTTCCCACAGGACCCTACATGCAGATATTTCCTGAAAACGTTACTGTGCTGCAGTGTCATACACTTGTCTTGCAATTTTTTCTTTAAGCTTAATTTCTGCTGCAATTCTTTGCATCATCGAGACAGCTAATGAGAACTGGTTGAAGTGTAGAACCCTTCATACCATGTGGCTGGTTCAGCACGACACAGTTGTCACCGTGATAGAGTTTTATAGAAAACATTGTTAAGGTGTGAGAAAGACCATGAGCTAAAGCCCATGCAGGATAAGAAAAAACAAAATAGACTCGATGGTATTTGCTGAGATGGAGTTACTTAAAGCTCAGGGATTCAAGAGGAAAATACTGACATGAAAAGCTATGAAATCCTAGGGAAAGAAAACTAAAGAATAGGAAGACAGCAAATCGGCAGCATCAAGGAGCCTATGCCAAGGAGCAGGAGCCAGACCCTTCCTCACCTAACTGATGACTGCCTGTTCAGCAGAGACTCATCCAGAGTTGCAAGAATAATTGCATCATCCTTTAGTCACTAGTCCTAGTTAGGTCACTGCATGTATTCACCAATAAATGTTATGTACTTCGAGGCTGGTTTTCTTGCTTGCAGACTCAAACACAGTAGAGGTACCAACTAAAAATGACCTAACACCAAAAGGCTAAGGAATAAATGTACCTTTTCAAGTGACACATCTATTTCCATCCCTCTTCCCCTCATTAATTCCCTGCTATACATTTTCTCTGCGAAGTCCAAAGTATCAGTTTACTCCATGCTCATGGCAGCTGGTCACAGTAAAGGAAGAGTGCTGCTGGCTGAAGAGAGGAAAGCAGATATGTTAGTCTTGCCTTTCTCTCATCTTCCTCTGTACTAAAGGAAGAGTACACAATTTAGTGCTAAAGGGGAAAGGAACAGATACAGGGAGGGAATCCACATCAGCTGTAAAACCAGGTTTATCACCCAAATCTGTAATCCCACAAGCAGTGCATATTTTCTAGTAGAGAGTGAGACTGTTCCTCTCTTCCCATTTTTTACATTTTAAAAAAGCCTCTTTTTAAATCAGGGTTAAATCACAAACAAACAAATGCTAATAGAAAAGGATCACATGCATAACCCCTGCAATGTATTTACCTATGTAAATAACATGTAATTTTCACTATCTAATTACTGTTTCATGTCCCATTTCCTGCTGTAGTCTATATTTAAATTGCATATTTGGCTCTATCTAGTTTCTCTCAATATGTCTTGATATGAATATTCATACCACCATTGAGTGTTTGATTACTTCTGTGCTAACCTTGAAAATACTACCCTTGCAACACAGCAAACAGCCAGGTGCTGTGGTTGTATAACAGTGAGGAAAATAAAACACAATAAATAATGCTTACGCATATTTAACAGCGCTGTTTGGGATCAGACTGTATTCTCGTTTGGTTTTTCCTCAGCAGGCTTTTTTTCCCTCCTCTTATAAATTAAGCAGAGTTAGTCCTATACTATAGTTCTCTGAATTATAACTCTGGAGACTGGATTTCCATAGAAAAGAAGTGGTGCAAGTAATAGGCAATGCAGAATTCCTGCCCATTCTGCAGCCTTTTCAAACAGGAGAGGAAAACCAGTTTCTACTGCAGCCTGATGCACATTCCTTTTTTCATCACGTGAAAGTTGAAAGAGCTTTTTTAGTAGTTCAAATCAGAAAGAAATAAAAAGGCACATTCTGAAAGAGTTTTCTGAGGACAGAAAAGGGGGAGAACGATACAGTCGAGTCTGCTGAAGTATCCTGAACCAGCCTGAACAAGTTAGCTTCTATGATGACATTTTTATATCAAGACATCTTGCTGTTCAAAGTATATTTCAAAACAAAGGCATTAAAAAACAAACCCCAAAACCCCCACAAAACCAGAACTATTTCTTTTGAGAGACACCTACGTACCGCAGCTTTCCCACCCTGCACAGTTAAACCGCTTGAGAGCATTTTAACGTTGGCTACATACCACTGAGCTCACTGGTAAGTAATTTGTCCTGCTGTTGTTGTTGAGACAAATTTGTTACTTCGGTCTACACTGCTCAAATGTTCACATCTGTGGGTATCTTCTAAGTATCTTCATGCTTGAAGGCATCATTCCCTTACAACTTTGCAGTTATCACTTGGTGACTTCAGAGATTTCCATCCTATAGAACCTCTCTGAGCTAGGAGCTTACTTCTGCAAGAAGCCACGGAGCATCTTTTACGGCTACATGATTTTATTTCATGATCTCCACCAATTTATCATGTGCTATAGAGTAGTTAAGGAAGGGAGTTACAGCTGTTGAGAAAACACAAAAAAATTAGGCTGTTGTGGATCTTCAGCTAATTAAGATGTAGTGGCTGGGAGTTACCAAAGTCTGATGTCTCATCTGTTTGCTGTCTCCACTGCTGCCTGTAGAAGTAAGGCTGTTTAAATCCACTCCAGAGATGCAGTGCTTCAATCTGAATATATTCACTCATATTGCCATTAGGGATACAAACGAACATGATCAGCATGGCAAGATTTCAATATGGCAACCTTTCTCCTGGCTTCTAATTATTGTATTAGCGACAGGACTGGCTTGAGACAGGGCTGAATTGCATCCCCCTCTTCTGCACATGGCAGTTTCATGGAAGGAAGAAATCAAGGGTTAGCTTAATGGCACTCCACCAATGCATATATGAATTTCATCATGGGACAGGATTGTTTGGAGCTGGTGTTTGATAGGTGCTGAGTTCCTGAAAGGTTTGAGGGAGCTGTGCCCTATACTGGAAGGTGACAAAGGTACCATTTTTTTAAAAACAGATCTTAATTACTTCAACTTATGGAGAAATGAGAGCATTATTCACTGAGGACTGCTTCTTTCCCACACAATACTTTTAAAAGAGTTCTACTGGGATATAAAAATGTAAAAATGCAATTGACAGAGTTATTAAAATTAGATCTTAGCTATGTAACTTTCTACCATTTTTTAACTATGCAAGCTGCATCTTGCTCTTGGACACAGTTAAAAGCTGAAATGGACAAACTTTAAGTAGCTCTATAAGGACCAGCAGGAAACTATAGATCCCAGAACTGTTCTGAGCTTTAACTAAGTTTCATCTCTAATGATTCTGTTCTGCCTCCAAATAAACTGAATAATGACTAGAATCTAAAGCTTATTTAGGAAGTTGCCATAGTAACAATTAACTACCTCTAAGCCTTTCAGCTTTATCTTTTTTTCACTGAGGTGCCCTAAATTACTTGAATCCTGAATAGCTACAGCAATATATCCATGTCTTTGAACTAAATGACATGGTTTTGCTAGAACACTCATTATGTGAATATTGATTGAATTTCTAATTGGGACTAGGCATCATCTTGCTGACAGCATCACTGAGAGAAGCCATGTAAGAGCAAGAAAGATTATCCACAGGAAAAGTAGAAAAAATAAGAGTGCTATTTCCACTAGGAAAGCAGATAGCCTGATCAAGCTGAGGAAACAGTGAAGTAGAAATACCTTAAATGATTATGTTTGTGTGGACTACAAACCTCCACATGCAGTGCTGTATTTCTGCTGTTAGCTTTCTACACTCAAATACAAAAAATATCAGAGGGACCCAAAGAGACTGATCCAAATCAGTAAATTAGTTCATCATGCCAGTACAAAGGGCATAGTAACCCTAATTATTCTCATTAGGGGCATTTTCCTCCCACTCTCTCCTGACATGAACAATATTATAAATTGTTTCATGAACTGTTGTGGACAGCATTTTCCTCTGCCACTTTGCTGTCATTTGACTTTAACATTGATAAAGAAGTGATAGTACTTCTAATGTCATTAAAAACATTTGGCATAGTCTCAAAGCTTAAATTATGGTCAGGAACTCATTCCTGGTGCTTTTCCCACCAACTAGATTTGAACCTTAGATGCATAAATCTGAGCTGTAGAAGCTACAACTAAGCGGGTGCATTGGCACTGTCCTTGCCCTGAAAAATCTCTGAAAGGCCTCTACCTGTCTTTTGTCTCCTTCAGAGACTTAAAGTGCTGCTGGGAGCAGGTGGTAGGACAGCAAGTCATGTACAGTACCCTCACCCTGCGCGTACAGCCTCTGTCTGTGCTGGTGCTAATTGGTATGCTCCGTGCACATCCAGTTTCCTGCTTATCTTTTCAATTACTTCTGTGGATTGTTTTCTCAGAGTCACTCATAGCTGTGGGTGCTTGGATTCTCTAAGTTACCTCTCCTGGGCATGGCCTGATTACCAAGAAGTACTTCAGGGCCTCATAAAGAGTAAAGAACAGCTCCTCTCAGTAACGTGGCTGCTTGTTCTCCTTGCCAAGGCAACAACTGGAAACTGAGGTGTTCCAGTAATTGTTGTAGATTAATTGGCCTCTACAGGATCCTGAGAGTAACTGGCTCAATCTCCCAATTCTTTCTTGCACTGCTTCAACAGTGAACTTTTACTGCACACCTCCAGATGTGGTTTGCAGGGCAAGCATCATGCCAGCAGCTTTGAAGAGTTTAAGAAAAGCAGTGTCTGCAGCATCTCCTGTCTGTAGTGTAGCAACTACCAGTTTGCTTTCAGCCTCTATGGCCTTTTGGGATCAGAGTGTGCACCTAGACCATTGCATTCAACAGTCAGCCAGCAATAGCCACAAAAGAGAAGCGTTTACCCATCTGCCTTTGAAGAATCTGAAGTCTGAAGCATTAACACAAGATGCTATTCTAATATCTGTTCTGTATTCACAGTATTTTGGCTATCCAACTTTCAAATCCATCCTACTCATCTTGTGTGTGGCCCTTATTCAGTTATTGTACTAGGAAAAAGGAGTGAAAAGGGTTGGGGCAGGGGGAGTTGCTTGCTTTCCATTTGGTTGGTTTCGGTTTGGTTTTTTTGTTGGTGGTTAGTTGGTTTTCTGTGGTGTTTTTTTTGTTTGTTTTCTTTCCTTTTTTATTTACTATAAAGATAGTACATTTCTAAATTCCCAAGTGAAAGTGGGGAAATAAACCACCTATCAGTGGCACTATTCAGAAAGCAAGTAGTCTCCTCTGCATCAGATAAGTACAAGCAGTAACTGATAAAAATTGAACTTTAAAGGAATTGGAGCAAAATAATTCCAATTTCACTTGATGGTATGCCTTTCTAAAGTTGGTCCTAAGGCAAGAGGGAAAAGCAGATGACTTCAGTATTGCTTTGATGAAAACAATATTCATCTGGATTACCCTTAAACCTGTCCTGGGGTTTAATAATCACTTTAACTGCAGATAGCTTAAGAGAAATTGCTCAATACTGGGTTTGTATTATTTTTCTCACATCTTGAAAAGAATCTCTGCAAGTCTGCTGAGCGTATTTTTGATAATAAAGGAACAATATCCTAAAGCAAAGATGTTTGCTCCATCCCTATATCTGATAGGAAGAAATGCAGTCATTCAATGCAAATAAAATCTGGAACAAACGGATAAGATATGGTCATTTTTTTGAAACAGAGAAAATGATTCAGCAGCCATAGATTTCTTGTCTACACTACAGTTCTCTGAATTTTCATAATTTACATGACTAAGAGATGTTTGGCTGCTCAACCTTGCAATTCACAGGGAAATAGCATCTGGCTATTTACACTGTTATGTTGACCTTGGAGAGCTTCCTGTACATATTTTTCTCTCACAAAACTGCCTATTGCTATCACATAAAGCAAAATAGCAGCGATGCCAGCCTTCAGAACCTTATATAGCATCAAGTAGACTCGGCTCCTGGACCATTGGCTTCTTGCACTCAATATAGGATGGGACAGTGGCATAGAATGGCAGAATCAATAGACAGTTGTCAGCTGCTGCTAAACTATGTAGTGCAAGGTGCAAATCTGGACAGTACAATAGGTTATTATTACCTGCACACGTTCCAGCCAAACCACCCTTGTCCTTTACATGCCTGCTACTGGTTTCTATCTCTTACTCTTTTTTGCTACAATTCTTCTAACAGACTGTGCTTGTTAGGGCAGGGCAGCTGGAGGTGGCTGACTGTGAAACATCTGTCTGGCATTACAGGGAAGATGGATGAGCAGAGGAAGGGGAGCCACTGGGGCTGGGGGCAGTGTTGCTGCTGCACTGGCCATGGCTATTACTGACTAGCAGCGGGCTGCCTTACTGGCAAGGGAATGAACCAGGATGGGAGGACTGAAGAGTAAAAGCATTGCCCCTCAGTGGGTGCAGGCTGCTCAGACAAGCACAGGGCTGGAAACTGCTCTGACTGACCACATGTCAGCTGCCAGGTCAATCACTGCCCACTCACTCTCAGCAGTACTTGGAAGCAGCTCCTTACCATGAGCACTAACGTTGGAGCCACCACATCTTCAGGTCTTTTTTCCCCAACTCCTGAGGCCCTCTGATGCTCTGTCCATCTCTGCCAGCCTCCTGCTTTTCTCAGGTGAGCCTCTGGCTCAGCGTGGCAGCCATTGGACAGTCCTTTCCTTGCAGACCTGTGTGGCAGCAGAGCAGACAAGTATCACGGCCCCAGGTCTGCCCTCTCCCTACCTTATTTTCAATGAAAGCTGTCACACCTTGTGTGGAAGGCCTCTTCAGCTCTTCTGGCATATCTGCCTTGTTTTGGCAAGCTGAACATGGCTTCCATGACTTGTCCCAGACCTCCTGTGATGCTCAGCACTGTACTTGAATGTACAAAAACAACACGCGCTTCCTTCATACATATGCTTCATTCGTTCAGCCCTATTTAATTCAGACACATTGATTCATGCATTTACTTTCCTTGGAGATATTAATATCAGCTCATACATACAGAATGAGAAGGGAAGTAGCAATAGCAGTGAAATTGGCCTGTAACAGATGTTAGTGAAGATAGTTACAATGTCTGCCTGGCATACATCTTTGTTTCTTGGATGAGGTGAGTGGTAGAGAAATAGAGGAGAGAGAGAAGTATTCTAAACCTTAGGTGTATGTCAGGAAATGAAACAATTTTGTACATTCATTGCTTCTGTCTGGAGAGAAGACATCTTAAACCTCTATGAATTACACTCTGAACCGAAGGAGGAAAAGCTATACCTTTATTTCTTGCAGAAATACGCTGTGGTTTTTCAGTAGCAAGCAGGAAGAAGAGATTACTTTCAAAAGGGTAACTGGAGGCAGGTACAAAAGAAACCAGCTGTTCAAGTCTGGGCATCCTGAGGCTGGAGGCTCTTGCTGAAAGACAGAACTCTCAGTTAAAGCCTAGTTTGCAGCTTCAATTAAAATAGTCAATTTTAGACAAATCCACAGGTATTTTCCTGTGATATTTATGAAAACACATTTGCATTTTTACCAGGGAAAGCATTTATGATAACTAGGTGTGAAAGATGCAGTAAATAAACTATTTATTGCCAGATATCACCCTCCATCCTCCCATTTTTAAATCCCCAAATAGTATTTAGGAATTAACTAAGATTTATAATAATTTCTTGTCTGGACTGCTAATTTACTTCTTGTTAACCAAAACACGGATTGACACTGGAAATGTCCAATATTAAACATAAAGGTGTCTGATATTTTTATGATGGTTTTAATGGTGTCTTATTTTCTGATGTGTTGTCTAGCTTCAGGGGTCCAGTATCCACTTCACATTCACGGAAAGGCAGAGTCTATAAGCATCATGACATCCCTTGTAAAGTTCTTGGTCTTTCTGGTAAGACAGACATGTTTTGGTTTAGTGACTCATGTTAAACATTTGGTTTGGGTCCTCTAGTCTACACTGACCACTGAAATAAGTTCATATCCAGTATAAAGAAAAGGTAGATGGCAATAAAAAATGTAGTGGAATATCCCAGTGCTTATAGTTAATAAGTAGCTTTAGTCCATATTATTAAGCTTTTTGCCAGAAACTCAAGATTCACCATTAAACCTACACCCATTTTAAGCACATTTGCATGAAAATTAGTTGTTCAGCAAATTTCAAGTTCTGTTCCCTAAATGTTAAAGAAAATAATACAGAAAAATGCTATAATTTCTTTATGAGCTTTTTCATAAGACAGTACATATATCCTACAGGCAAAGAGTTGACACCAATTTTTTCTTTAATTATTATTCGCAGTGTGTTAACTTGCTATTTAACAATCTGATTTATTATTTTCACTTGCATAATGCCTATAATTAATTATTAGAAATAATTATTTCTTTACATTACCACACTTTCACCAGTGTCTGAGTTACAGCTTTACTAATTTTCACTAAATTGCAAGAGCTCCTGTTTTCTCTACAATTGTACCCCTGGTACTGCTACTGGTTTGGCAAGGCTGCTTTGCATGTCTGCTATTGGAAACAAAAAAATAACTTTCCCCTGAGTCTGTATAGTGTTTCACCTATGTCATCAAGCGTGGTTTTATCTCCTGGTTTGATAGTGTAGTTCATATGGGCAGAAAGTATCTTATAAAAAATATCTCTTCCTGTAGATGGTGTTATGTTTTCATAACAGTGACACAGTTTAGGGATATAAGGAAAATAAGAGGTCAGCAAGGGATGCTGAGCCCAAAATCTTGTTTGTTTTTCCACCTCTATTACTTCTCCATTAAATTTGATGAACTCTTAAGAAGGGGCTTGGTGGCACTTCAAACAGAAATGGATATGGAAAGACAAATAGTCCACTAAAGCTTAGCAAATGCCTCAAAGCCCTCTGCCTGCCTTAATTTTATGTTGTACAAGGAGTCAAGTGTATGTTTGCCTTTCTGCATTTTCTGTCCCAATCACAAGAACAGCAATTCACACTTTCAAAGAGACGTGTTCATAAATATTGTGTTTGTGGAAACACAGACCTCTTCCTACAAAGTCTAAGACATTTTTGAAAAGTGAATCTTGGAAGACATAGACTAAGGCAGGCTGAGTCCTGAGCCCTGTTACTGCTACAATCATGGGCTCTGAGGAGTCAGATGCTCAAACGGGACATCCCCACAAGAACTTCAGATAGCTTTATTGGAAAGGTAATTATTAAGAAGTCAAGAAAAAAGAAATCCATACACTAAAAGAAATCCTCAACTCTGTACTATGTAAACAGAAATTTGCATTTTTATAAATCTCAAAACACTTTGAGGTGAAAAGAAAAAAAATCAGCTAAGCAATTTACTCAAGAAAAATCATATTTGCACTCTGTACCCTTGAGTATACTAATCACCAATCAATTCTGCCTTATACTTACAATAGGTGGTTTGTTTGAGGGTTTTATTTAATAGAAGTACTAAACAACATCACCTTAAAAATCTCTTAGTAAAACCTTTCACCCATTAAAATGGCTTACACTTTTCTTGTTGCTAAGATACTTCACCTATTTTTATTGACCATTTTTCCTCTGGTCAATATTCACTGAGGAATTGCATTCTTTCAGTAAGGTCAAAGCATAGTTCCCCTGTTCTCAAGAGGCTCGTCGTAACTAAGATTTCTAGATTTTTACCTTTGTCTGACTTCTTTCCATTTCCATGTGGATCTCTGACCTTTATCTAAGTGAACTTTAATTATCCTCCATGTTGGATTCAAATTCCAGTCTTTGGCGGCATCCTCTGCAGATAATCTACAAATTTATACTATTCTTTCAATAAATAAATACTTTTAAAAAGTTATTTATGTGTCAGTAGGTTACAGCTACTTTAATTGTCTTACATTGTGTAGTGATTTAGAAGAGAGAAAGAAAAGGCTGGTTAAGCTAACCACAGCAGACGACAACACTAATGCCATGTTCTGTTAAGTTGGCATTGCACTTTTAAAATTCTGATTTGTGGGTATTGGTAAGAACTGAGTGTACAGCTGTGCAAGGAAACAAAACCCATTATAAAGGTTTTTCAACAGGATGTTCCTGTTGAGAAACTTGGAAAAGGAAACAGCATAATTTTAAATAGCAACAATTCTCTCGAGATACCTATTGCACAGCTATAACAGTCAATAAAATCATGCAACATGAATTATTTGCTCTGTTTAATAAAGAGGCATTGATGACAGGTTTGTTGTGAATTAATTAGCAAAAATCATTGTCAAAAGCTCCTGTTCATCAGATTGCAGAGGATTTTTAACAACAGAAGCTGCGTAGAGAGATTAAATAATTCGGTGTAGGTGACATTATAAAATATCATTGGCTAGGATAAAAACTTACACTGATTTCTTATTCTGTAGGCTCAAGGACAAGTCCTGAAGCATTTCACTTGAGACAACTATGTTTAAGAAGGCTGAAGTTATTAGTTTAGCAAAATGCCAGCCAGCAAGCCCGCTCAAGAAAGAACCTTTTTCCCCTAGATTTGCTGCTCAATTTAATGTCTGTAAAAGTAGCTCTTGACTATTTAATGTGATAGGCTTATGGGAACTGGGTGAAGAGTTTTGAAAGTTTTTATTGACATACATGTACACAATGAGATTCTCAAATGCCCCTGCCCTCAGAATGAGGTAGAGAAATACCTGGGACATTATTGCTGTAGTCTGCATACTCTCTGTCCATGAATGGATATCCACATCTGCACTGCAAAGATTTTTCTGCTCTTTAATTACAAACAGCTAATATATACGAGGCTTGCTAGCAGGTTTCTCTTTTATGTGATTTTGCAACCTATTTAGAAAGTGAAATATTCCAGAAGGAATAGAAGCACTCATGATTCATTAAATGCTTTGGGCACAGACACTGAATGACACCAGATCTGTGCTGTATGCCCCTCCCTATGCAAAATGCATCAGTTCAGACATATGCTCCAAGACTGTAAAATTCAATAGGAATTAAAAACATTTTAATTACCTTCCAAAGTAGGATGGCATTCTTTGGATGTATTGGGCTGCAAACTGAACTATTAAAAAATTCCTGGCTATCTTTTAGCATCATGTTGTTAGTTTAGGAACCCTCAAAACAATCTGTTTCTTTTCCCTCTAAGGCACATGGTCTTAACAAAACCTTAGTAATCAAGCATTTAAGAACAATTAACATTTTTAACATTAACAACAGGTGTCACAGAAATCAAAACATCACCAAATATTAAAAGTTGACAACTAGGAATAGACATGACCAGGTTCTTAGGAACTTTGCCAAGTCCATGAGAAACTGTGCCACTAACAGGCCACAATGCAGAGGAAATTTGTTTTCACAGCAATCAAATTGTTTGACGATGGTCTTTTAAATAGAATTTCCTGTCTGATACAGGAAATATTTGGTTTGGTAGCTAAAACTGCATGCCCAAAGAGGTCACTTTGTAATCTGCTTGTGAGTACCCAGGAATTTCAGTATTTGAGCAGCCATTCTGCACACTGTGATCCATATCTTACGTCAGAGAATGCAGTGAAGCATACAAAAATGTAAATAACATACTGCATACTCACACTTTTCCTGAACTTACCCTCATTTCCAAAGGTATCAATTGAAGTACATTTTCAAGGTATGCTTATGAGTTAATGGTGAGAGCTGGATATGAATTGGACAAGCAAGCCATTCTCTGTTTGCACCAACTGGTGTCTGGCATGTACACTCTGCAACTGTGCATCAAGATATTTTTTCTTTTGCTGACTGCTTTTTGCTTTTTTTTTTTTTTGAGGATAAAATTCATAGGTGCTTCAGGGGAGTCTTTTTTTCTCTGAAGTGAAAATATCTATATATGATGAGAGGGTTATAAAACAACAAACTACAACCCTTCAACAGCTGTAGGGAGTGATTTGCATCACATGTCGTTTTGTGTGAATCTGCACTCACAATACTGGAGAAGGCTGCCCTGTGCACTGCTTGGACTTGCCAAGGCCTGAATACAAGCACACAGCAAAGCACTTAAGTGGTTCATCAGACCTCACCAGCACCACATTGCACTCCCAGCTAGGCACAGAGTGTTTCTTCAAAAATTCATTATAATATGATCTGCATGCTATTTTCCATATGCTTTGAATCAAGGAATACATACATCTGCTGAGCTCACCCCAGATGGGGTTTAAATCATCTTGAGATTGAGTTCATAAAACTGACATCAGATCACTATGTATCTTACACAAGTTGCTTAGTACTTTCTTGTTCAAATTTTTGTACACATAGATTTATATTCACATCCCCAGTGACTATATATATATATATATATATATATGAATAGATACATTACCAGACTCACCTGGGAGGTCATATTTTATATTGCTATGGATAAATTTCCTCTGAGGCAACAGTAGCTCCCCAAACATTAAGGATATTCATCCAAGAAAATGTTGCTCCCCTTTCTGGGGCATTGCATCCATTCCACGTGCTTGGCATGGCAAAACTGTCCCATGAGCAGGGCAGAAGCCCAAGGAAGAGAGTAAAAACAAATGCTGCATGATGGACTTTGTTTTGTTGTGGGTTTCTTGGGTGTTTTAGTTAGTGTCGACAGAGGATGTTCCCACCTTCAAGTTAGTTCATTATTCTAATTTTCACGCTCCGTAGTTACCCATATATGATCAATAAATGCTTCACAGTGAATCAATTTGGTATATTGGAAATTGAACTCCAACTGCTGCTGCTATGTAATATGGAAATATAGAGAAATAGGAAGTCAAAAGGGATATAAGTAGAACAAATGTAGCTGCAAGATACTGTTTTTAACTACATAACACAAAATGGATCCTGAATCATATTGTATCTTTAGTTGCTTTTCGTGGATAGCTTTAAGGGAAGAAACTTGCTCTCTTTTCCTCTTCTGCCACAACACACTGTATTTATTGGTAAATGACCCTTCCTAACTTTAAATTTATATTAAAAAGTGCACAACAGATAGTCACTTACTTGAATAGAGAATGGAGGCTGGCAAATTGTCCTGAAATTGTTTGATTTATCCTGGAACAACAGAGGCAAAAACCTTTTCCAGCTCAGCACATCAGTGAGACACTTGTAACTAGGAATCATGGAAAAGCTAAAACAAAATCCAAAGCAGAAACTCACAGCTGTTTTTGCTGAAAGGCAATTAGTTTCAAAAATTCATGTAGGGTTTACATATTTCATTGCTTACCTAAGAACCATGTTATGGGTCCTCCCTTTCTGGTATTGCCTTGCAAGGATATCATGGCTGCTACTGGGAAATGTAAGGTAAGATTCCACTGTTTCATGTACTATAGTTTAACAGTGGCTCCTTCTTTGCAACTGATAGCTATCTTAATATGTAAGTGTACAGATCACAGACCTCTCCCACCTGCCCTATTTGTATTTCTTAGTGTCAACTGCAGCTTACAATTATGTTTCTAACTCTCCCTATTATAAAGCACTCAGGTTGCCTCACTGTAAATTTGATATTGGAAAGCTGACTGTACTTCAGAATCACATTCCTAAAGATGTTGTACAATAAAAAATGTGCCGGTTGACAGTGTTTTGGTTTAGCAGGGTTGTCAGTTTGCATAAAATAATACAACTGGGACAACGCAGCAGCCATCCAGGTCCTTGCTGCAGGCAGCTGAATGTGTTCTGCTCTGTGGGGAGGTGGAGAGAGACCTCCAAATGCAGAGATCTCTGATAGACAAGGCATCAGCAAATCAGAACTATGCCAAGAGTCAATCAATACTTTCCCTATCAGTAATAACAGAACTGGAAGTATTCCCCACAGAAATAAAAAAATAGGGGGTGGGAGCAAAATAATGTTAATTGGCTCCTCGATTTATTATCATTTCCTACCAAGCCAAGTTTCAGATAAGAAATTTGAATATGGATAAAATGTGATAAGCTACTTTTAGACGAGTTATACAGAAATTATTTTTTCTCATCTACCTGTGACACATCATATCTTACCACTAAAAACAGTCTCGATGTATCTACAATTTAAATATTTGAGATTTTACTACAGATTCAAGTGTTACATAGCCTCAAATTTCTCACCTCTGCCATAAGCTTCTGAGGAACCAGAAGAAGGAGCTGTCAAATGCTACAGCGAGTTGTGTCAGTAGGCACAGATATCTGCGTACAAGATTTAAATGCATCTTTGAAGTACATCCTCTCCTGCCTAGAGAAATTCTGTGGCAAAAGGGATAGGAACCCCATGAGAAATGACTACAGAGAATCTGATGATGGATGAGAATAAAATGAGTCAGTCTGGAGCTCAACGCAATCATTTATAAAAGGTAACCACTTTCAGTGAATGCTGACAAGTTTGGAGGAACCGTGTGGATTATAGATGAACAAGAACTTCTGTTGTGAATCATAAAGACAATAGTTAGTGCAATAATGAAGGTCATAACTTGCTTTCTATTTCCCCTTAGCCTGTAAACAAGAGGCATGTGGAGTTGTTATGTTCAGGATCTTTGAAAATGAGCCCATAGATATACTGAGATAGCATTTTGGTAGATCCCTCTTACTGTATGTAAGCACGAACATCCTGTGAACATTGCTCATACATTATACTGCCTATTGGTTTTAATATAGCAGACTACAAAGCCATAATTTTGAGGCATCAGTGAGATCACGACTTATCATATATAACACCGTATCATCATGTATTAAATCATAGCCTTCTTTAATCTTTTAAAACAAAGAATCCAAAGTTAACTGTCTTGTTTGACAAATCCTATCTTTTCTCCCCCAACTCCATAATCCCCACTGACAGGATAAAATAAAGCATGATGCAATGACTGGAAGATTGGTCCAGATAAGTTGGGGGTGGGGGGTGGTGTCAAACACACAGCAGTGGTTTTTACATGTGAGAGCAGTTTACCATTTGCTGCAAGAAGATGCAAAAAAGATTCTTTGGTTCTTGAACTCTTTCAGCCAAGACCAGACTGACTCATCCTCAAAACTTATTATCCAACTCAGACAGAATTCATAGAAGTGATCAGGGCACTGGCAGCTGAAATCTCTGGTCTCTCTTATGTAGAAAGTCTGATTTGATAATGCAGTAATGCATTTTGGTCTCAAAAGTCTATGAACCTGTTTTCAACTATGGGAAGTGCAATAGCTCTTTGTACAGAATGAAGCCTCTACCTTTATTCTCTTGGAAGTGGATCCTGCTCTACAATTAAGTTTGGCAAAAAAAGAATCCAGAAGACAGATACTTTTTTTTTTTTTCAGACTGCCTGCTGAGGTTTTGGCTCTGTGTCAATTCCAGGAGACTGCCCTCTAGACAATTTTTTATTTTTTTTCACTCCATCTTGCATATAAATATTTTACTGTTCTCTGATATAAAACTTTGATAGAATTTGAACTGAGGAAGCCTAGATGGAACAAGGATATTCAAGTTATCCTTATAAAATAAAAATGCTTTTTACTTTAGTTCTCTTGCTAAAGCAATTAAGAAGAAAGTGTATTTGTTGCTGTAAGTTTTGAAGAGAAAGGCATTTGATATTATCATATTCATCATCTATTACAATATCTGTCTACTTTGTAATGACAAACAACTGACCTCAATGGATAACACCATGAGCACTTTGATATTTTCCAATGCCAAAGGAGAGATTGTTAATCTGTTCCAAGCCATAGCAACTTTAGAAAAAGTCACGCCCACAGAGCATCTTTTCACTAAGACTGCAGTGCTAAGAGGCCTGGCTTTTGTGTAAAGTTATACTGATTTACTACATAACTCTGCATTAAGATTTTTATCATTTCACAGTGAGCAGAAGAGTGGAAGGAGACAGCAAAGACGGTTCACAAGTAAATCAGTTATGAAATTCTGGGTGCTTTGTTGATAGAACGGAAGCAAATTATGACCTAGTAGATATATAAATATTCTCCAAGCTTGAAAGTATGGATTAGTGAACTGAAAAATTATATCTTCTTGACTATAATTGCATAGCCCCTAAAAATAGCTAAAAAGTATATTTGGAGTTGTATCTTGTAGTTCCAAGAGTTTGAAAATTAATGATGAAGTGATGTAATTTGAGGCCAATATGTTTCAAGTTATCAAAATGTGAGACATGTCAGGATTTTTCTAAATAGAACCTGAAAAATGCTACCCACGCCTTGCAGTTACCATCTCCAAAATAGCCAGTGCTATGAATAGTGATATGAGCTTATGTGCTACCCCCCTCTTTAAAACTTAGAAGTTTTAAATTCATTGCCCCTGACACCACACCCATGTTTCTGTTACTTTACTTTGGATTTCCATTTCCAAAAAATCAAGATGCCTCTACTGCAAGATTTTCCCATAATAATCCCTTAAAACATGGTTTATTTTTATCCTAAAAAATAATTAAAGAAAACAAGTCAATATATTTCCCAAACCACTCAGTGTTGTTAACATTCTCCTTTTAGCTTTGCATCATACGCAATGAGCATTTCATTTGCCTAATGAAAAACATATTTAAACTAATGAGTACACAGTGTTTTTATTTACATATGCAATTAAAATTTATCACTATTAATAGCTGACAGAGGAGAAGTGAGTGTGATTATTCCAGTCAACTCAGACCCTTTCAAGAGAATAACACTTCACAGACAACACTAAAGATAGAGATTAAAAATTGGGAATGTTTCAGTGCTGGAAAGAAATTAAAAAATAACACTCTGAGGTGTCCTAATCCCCACGGTCCATTTCTGCAGATGAAACAATTAGCTTTTTCCCACTCTCTAAGGGCAAGGGAATTTATCATTGCTTTAGAGAGCCCCCAGGGTGCTGGAGAGGCACAGGGTGGTTCTCCCAGCAGAACCAGTGCCTATGTAGTTCTGCAAGAACAGAATGTGGGGACCAGTCAGACCATGCCCTTCTCAGAGGTCAGAGGAGTGAGAGAATAATGCTGCCCTGCAGATATACGGGCAACAAAAACAATGGTACACTGAGTTGTAGGAGTGAGGAAGAAGAGCCAGGGTTACTTACTTACAAGCCACCGTGGAGTGAAGGACCTGAAGACAGGGTTACCTTCAGCAGACAGGGGCTACCTGGCACTGACACACAGACAAGGCACAGCAAAATGAGATTAATCAGAAGGAGTCAGTGATACACAGATCTTCAGCTTGCCCCATTCTTCTTACAAACAGAGCTCCCAGACAAGCATTGGATACCAGCTATCACCACACAGACAAACATGGCAGAGAGTGCTAAATCTTTCACCTTTCTGCTGTTATCTTTCACTGACGATGCAGAATCTGCCAGGGAAAAGCAGATTTCTGCTTACAGCTGTACCATGTGCAAACAGGCTCTTACCAAACAGTGCTGTTACTACAGCACACCGTGTCCTGGTGAGCAAGTATTTCATAAGCAGTGTTATAAAGGCACTCAAATCTACAGTATACATCATAAATCCCTGATTACTGATATACACTGATAGGAAGTTTTCTAAGCATTTTGTGAATGGTGCAATCATAGCTAGGACATGAAAAATATTAGTAACATGCATTAAAACAATCTTACTGCAGTTTTACAAGCATCAATAATTTTGCTTTGATTTGAAACTTTGGGTTGAATTGGCCATTTTTTAATTTAGAGAAGGATATATGAAGAGAGAGCATGAATACAGACAAAGTTTTAATAATACATGTACTGAACAGTGGAATTTTTCTTTTTTCTCTTTTTTTTTAAATAGGCATTTTAGATCAAAACCTTTTCAAAAGGAGAGAGAAACCACAGTTAAAAAATCTGACCATAAAAGTGTGTTTACCAGACCTTAAGGTTGGTCATGTTGCAAATTCTTAGCTTCAGTCAGTCTATACTTGGGTGAAATCTTCCCCCCTTGCAGTGGAAGAAGGGTCAGCAGCACTGGTACCTGAAGTAATCACTGGTCCCTCTGAAGTAATCATCGCTAATTTGCTTGCATAGACAGACACCCACATATTGCAAGGCAAAAACGGCCTGAAAAACTGAAAAGGCATGGAAACACTAAGTCATGATGTCCAAAGATTAACTGTCCCTGTGGCAGCTTTATGTTGGGTGTATAGTTTTTAAAGGAGGTTTATACACCGAGAGGTACACATGGAGATCTGAGGTAGAAGTGATTTAAACCATTTGGGCTAGCTCTGCACGTGCCATCTCTGTGCGAGCGTGTGGGCATAAGCATGGCTACCTGCCACAGGCCTGCAGCTGGATCACGCAGCGTTCTGGTTGCACGCCACGCCGTGTGGGTGCAGCTCGAGAGGCTGTGACATTACCGTGGGCTCAGGTGGTGCTGCTACAAATTGAGGTTTGCTTTCTGTTTACTTGAAAAGGCAGGATTTCATTAGCTCTTGGAGAAACTTGTCAGTTGTGACGTCCATTCCAAGAGCTGATCTGGTGATTTACTACCTCTGGTATGCCAGCGCTCAACTCCTAGGTGCTGATGCTGTTCACAGCATAGCCCATACCAGGAAGAAAGAGGACTATCCAATGCCTAGAGATACCACTTCTGAGTGAGCAGTGTTCAGGAAAATAAGCTAAGGGTAGAAAATAGGCAAGGAAATCTGTAACGGAGACTGGACGAATCACCAAGAACTAAGTGTATTTGAAAAATCAATGCCCTTACTCACAATGGCAGAAGGCAGATTCAGGATCCCACACTTAGGTAACCATTCCACCCTTGCTTCCTCTGCTCTCTTTTTATTCATAATCATAATGGGGGGTGGGGGGGGTAATATTCAAGAGGATGGCCGTATAAAGACCTTTTTCTGCTGTGCATCTTTGAGTTGTCGCTTTCCAGTGATTGTGTACCACTGAGTGTGAGTGGGGCTGTCCCCACAGCAGAATCAACACTGCTGTGGAAGACTAAGCTGGATACCTTTGCAGCTTATGGTGCCTGCTAAGCTCTCGTTCCAGGACATTTGCAATTTGCAGTAGCTGATGATGGCGCATGAGGCAGTAAGAATATGTTGGTTTTAGTTGGATTCAATTGTTACAGTAGGAGTATTTCAGAAATTATTTCCAAACTCTTAAGATTCATAGCTGAATGCTCTATCTATATTAATTATGGAATACCGAGATGTTATTTTAGGAGTGTTGATTTTCTAACTCATTGCTGCATTGCAAATGTAGTTAGTAGATGGTTCTAGAATTTATTTTTTTCCTCCTCAGTTAATTAGTTTTTCAGATTTAAATAAATTCTAACTTTACAGTAAAAAGACCGAGCTGGGTTCTAGATGGCTTTAGCTGATACAGCTGCAGAGCCTTAAATTCTACTGATAGCCTGAGCAATCCAGAGGGACATTACAAAGTATCTCAGCCCATGCTTGATGCCTAAGAATCCCCAAGGTCCAGTAAAGCACGTATGTACCAGCTTGAAGAAACACGGCATATGAATTAGTATGGAATGGCTTTCGGAGAGAAAAGAACTCTTAAGTGTGCGAAGATAACTTTAGACCTCGACCTTTCTTTTCTTTAAGTTTATGCAATGGGGTTATCCCCATCCTTTCCTCCTCCACTTCCCTGCCCTCGCCTCCTGGGGGGTTATTAAGTGATAACTCGTGTCAGGTAATACCAGCTGATTTTTTTTTAATTAAATTGAAATATTTTTTAAAAATTGATTTTAAAATTTTAAATTCAGCAATTTTCACAAGAGTGATTTCCTAAAAAAACCCCAAACCAGCCCCATAAGATACATTGCTCAAAAGCAAGACTATTGTACACAAAAATAAAACTGGCCAAATAGCATAGCTGCTCTGAGCTATTCAGAGATACCTAGCAAGCAGCATTTGCAACAAAGCAACTAAGGAAGCAGGACAGAAAAATGAGTTCTGGCATGACTCTAGGAATTAGCATTCTCTATTTCTATGGTAACATTGATAAAAGGTTGTTAAAAATAATGAAATACATGCAGAATAAAAATAAGTAAGCTAAATAGAAAAACATCTATTGTAAGATGAAGTGTTTTTCCCTTTTTAATGGGAAGCACATGCACAAACTTGCACACATCAAAACTTACAGAACAGGCTGATGCATATATTATTAGCTTGGTTTGCCAGCAAGTAAAGACAGATGTGTGATAAATACTTATTCGACCTAGGATAGCCATAGGAAGACTGTTAAAATAGACTAATGTATACAAAGATTGTGGTTGTTTTGCAGGCATTTTTTAGAATCATAGATTCATTACCAACTACTAATTCAGGGTACATTAAAATTCTTGGCAGTTTTTCTCTGACAAGAATGACACAATGACAAAAATACACAGTAGAAACTTTCTCAGCTGGGAAAATTTGCCTAATGCATTTGTATTCTTACACAGAAAATAATTTGCTTTACTTCTAGCTACTAACATGATTTATTATGTAATCCTTATCTATACATATTTATACGTTCTCATCAGTTTATAGACCGGTATCTAGAAAAAAGTTCTCCTTACCAGGGAATTTCAAATCTCAGTTGCAGTGAAAGAAAAATCACAAATAAACATAATACAAATCTTACCATCCCCTCCCCTTCCTTAGTAGAAAACGTGTGGAGGTTCCTGATGATACAGTGATGTCTGATCTTATCATCAAATGAATCAAAATCCATTACAGGGAAACAAGGAAGAGCAGGATGGATGAAGAATAATCAAATCTCATCTTCATATTTATTTCTGCTTCAAATACAATCTGAATGTTCAGGAGAGTTCTACCAGCTTTACATAAGCTGAGCTTTTCATTCATTTTTACTGGGTTCTGTATTTCTATAGTCCTGACAGAAGAAAAAACACTAGAAGTTGAAAAAGATTTCCAGCTTCTGGGTGGAACTGAATGCCTGCTCGGAAAGACTCTGATTTAGCAAGGTTTCTGGGGCACACTCCAAAAAAATTCCAGTAATTTAGAGCCACTGTGTAGGAAATGAAGCATCTTAGTGAGCCAGCAGAAGCGAGAGCAGTCAGGGGAAAGTACTGTCTAAATCAGTTGGAGATAAGACTTGTAAAACACACATCACATGATGCTACAAGATGGAGAAAAAGTCACAGTCTTTCATAAGGATAAAACTTGGGGCAATAACAACTAATTAAACACATTTAATAAAAGCATTTTAGTCTCTGCCACTTCCTACCATGTACATATCAGGGCCACACACCTCATTTTTCAGTTTTCCTATGAAAGGGAACTTTTCCACTTGTTTCTCTGAGAAGAGCACCATCCCTTAAGGAAGATATTAGGAAAGACTAGGAGCAGAGGTACCCAGGGCAGTTAACATTTGCAATCGGTATTCTTATGGAATTAAGCTAATTTGAAGAAAGCAGCACAACACTGCAGCAATCATCTTCAGTGAACATTTCAAAAGACAAACCCAAATCCTCTTCTGTGAGGAATATGGCACGTCATTTAGATGCCATGTATGTCATAGTAGTTATTTTGGAAATTCAAGCTGGAATTTTCTCCAGCTTGATAGCTGTACACAAATCAAGATAATTAAAAAATTGCAATGCATAAGATATGGCCTTCCTGGGATGAAGAAAACTAATTTGAAGCGTAATTTTCATAAAAATGAAATAAAGAACAGACTAGAAGATGTGCAATCCATAAAATATTAAAAAGTTTCATTTAGATACTTACTATAGGAATAACTTAAAAAAAAAAAAGGTAATTTGAAAGATTGACTAGTCTCACAGGTTGAGAGATGCAAAACCAGTCAGATTATTAGTTCTGACAGATCCTTGTTTCTGCAGCTCCATTCTTTTTCAAACCGTTAGCAATTTATTTCTTCCCAGACTCTTTTAACTTGTTAGAATTCCTTACATAGAGAGGTTTGTGTTGGGTTTATTTGCACCCTGCATGTGGATGGAGAGAACCCCCTCCTCCCTTTTAGTACTGCATTTTAATACAGTCTGTATTAGCACTGCAAGTCCTACCTGGTGTGTTAATCAGTCAATATCATTTGCAAATGGGACTAATTAACAGAAAACACAGCCACATCATAACCTCTATTTAGGTAAAGTACTCAACAAAAGCCAACAGATGGGATGGATGTAGAAGGTAAAGCAGAGTCTATCACTCATCACTGCCCTGGTTTTGGCTGGGCTGGAGTTAATTTCCTGAGCAGTGACTTCAGATGGTGAGCAATTGTGTAGTGCATCACTTGTTCTGCATATTCTTTTATAAGTATTAGTCTCTTCATTTCTGTCCTATTAAGCTGTTTATCTCAACCCTCAAGTTTTACCTATTTTTCCTTTCCAGTCCTCCCTCCATCCCACTGTGGGAGGGAGCAAACAGCTGTGTGGTCGGTGTAGCTGCTGCCCAGGTTAAACCACAACAAAGGGGGTTTCCCCCCCTCCCCTCCTTAAATTTGCTCACTTGTACAAGGTGGATGCTTTTGTCCTTGTATGTATGTCCATCTCTATATACACTGATCTGTAAAAGTGTTTAGGTTTCCATAGATAATGATCACACTAATATTTTACTGGCACAATAATATCTCTCCAGAGTAACTGTATTTATTATAACAATATATCTCCTTACACATGTCATTCTCCAATTCTTCTTACTAAATTTCTTTCTTGAACCGCTTCCCAGCTGCACTTCTCTCAACACACAAATTCATGAATCCAATGCATTATAAAAAATTCTATTACATCACTGCTTTTATTTATAAACACAGATTGAAATTGATACAAAATTGCCTTTTCTCTTCCTGTAACCAGCAGCATCAAGTCAAGACTAATGCCAGGACCTAGTATCAAAAAACCCAGCTATGACTCCTTACATTCTAAGTCTTTTCTCATTTTAATCTGTTTTGCCTTTAGCAAAAAACTTGTGGTAATGTAGAAATGAACCTGTCACATGTAATTTCACTTCTCCAGTTCCTCCATTGGAGAGCACAGAACCATTCTGTTCATTGGTGTGGGTATAATTGAGAGGTAGCCTTTAGCCAAAGTCCCCCTTTGAGTATATCTTTCTTTGCAAGTTTTCATTTAAAAAACAATATTAAAAAATAAGAAGTCATTCAGATACAGAACTCTCCCCCATATTCAGAGAGAAAGCAAGTATTTCACGGCTTGGCTATTGCAGCATACTCTGGCCATCCCATTAAAAATCACAGGTCCCAGACTGCGACATTTTTAAGCATGCATAGATTCACCTTACCAGAACAATACTTTGCCATGATTGCTTTTCTCATAACATCTATCCCTTCAACTAAAAATCAAAGTTATTTACCAAGTGAGATTCCTCAAGCCTGACCACTGTTGGAATGAGCACTGTGAGTAGGATAGAAAGCCCTCGTAGGCAGACAGGCCTTCTGGTAGCCTCTGGGCAGGTGAAAACATGGAGAACTGAAATGATTTGCCAGAGTTTGAGAAAACTGCTGAAGAGATTTAGGAATAAATCTAGGATCCAGGGAAAAGGTTTCTCTCTCCCTCCACTCAGTGTGCCTCACACAGAGGAGCACCACACTGCTCTTCCAATACGTGCCACATGATGCGGCGGGGTTATTTGCAGTCCTGTATGGTACAGATTTTGATATTGTGTTCACTCTACCACAAAGTCACTGATTGCCACAGCAGACACTGCCGTGGACCTTCCCTGCACACCACACTCTTGGGAGCTCCATACCAGGAGTCCCAAGCCCAGCTGCTTCCTCAGAGGATGACCACTGATGCTTTTCAGAGATTTCCCTGGATCAGGAGTGCAGCATAGGGGGAGCAGCGAAAAATGCATGAAAAAATCACAACCTTTTAGGATGGGTTTTTGGTTTGTTTGGGGTTTTTTTGCTAGTTTTGGGGTTTTTTTTTTCCCCTTTTAATTCTGGGCTGAGTGCATACCTGGCACTAATTTGGAAAAACACTGAGGGCTGGTACCTCAGGGCAGTCTCTCACTGCTGTTCTTTGCACTTCAGCACATACTTTCAACACTTTGCCAACAGCCCTCTTGAACAGCTTAATCCTTATCCTGGCAAATCTTAATGCATGGGTATTTGCAGTAAAGATGCAGGATTTCTTAGTTAGGGCTATGTCATATGTATAGATTTCTCCAGGAATCCCTTTTGAGTGTCCTTATGGAAATAATACAGTGCAAAGAAGCAATGGTCTTGAGCCAGAAAAAAAAAAAAAAGAGGGAGCCAGAATTTGGCCCAATTTACTCATCCTTAAAGAAAACCAAGAAGCTACAGCATGCACTGAATTACAAGAAAATAATCTTTGTTTACTGGACTAAAGCCTGGAGATCCTTTCTTGCTACAGAGAATGGAAGCAGTTTTGTGTGAGCCAGCCAAGAAAAACATCCGTTGCTCAGCATGGCATCCAGCTAAACTAATCTTTGTTTTCCACAGGAGATGCTTTTTCAATAATTTCTAAGAGCTAAAGGACTTCATTAAAAACCACGCAAGCATTGATCCAGATGTTAAGCCTGTCTGTACAATGAGAAGCCCTCTTGGAAGGCAGTAAAGAATAATTGGTTCATTGTTATTTGGGTCTGAGAAAAGAGAAGAATATTGCCTATTTATTTAATGTTACTATACGGAGGAATTTATGTCAGTGTTTACATATTGTTTGACAGGCATTTAATTGTGAGGGGCTTGTGTAATTAAAGTGTAGGTAAACATTCAGTTTCAACCTAAATGCCTTATTGTAGCACTGGAATTAGTTGTTGTTGCTAAGTCGACAGAAAACATGACACTTGTGAGAAGTTAAAGAGGGTTCATTTTTAAATAGGCAGTGCTATGCAGAAGCAGAATTTCTCAGTTGTTTCTTGTAGACTTTTCTTTAGTTCTCAGGTTTCTATTACTTCGCTACCAGCTTTAACCTCGGAAGAGAGAAAATTATAAAAGTAATTCTTAGGTGGGTAAACACTTATATTGGAAAGTATTCCTGTTCACAATGCCAGAGGAATCTGTAGCATGTTAATTTCTCTTCATAGACTCCTGTATAGACCTGGCAGTGCCATTTAAAATATAATCTTAACCTGATGTCCACTGCCAATTTACTTAAATTAAATAAGCTATGATTAATAATGAAATAAATTCCAAATAAATCTGGCTTTGAATTGTGATCACTGGGAGTCTGTGAAAGGCAACTGTTTGGACTTTTGAAAAAAAAAATATTCTTTTTCAATGTCTCAGCAAGTTAGTCTTTCTGCTCCATTACTGGAGATCAGCATGGATTGCCAGGACAGTCATCTCCACTTCCCTTTAGGTTTGGGACACCATCTTCAATCTTTCCCACAAAGCTACACTACTTCACTGCAGTGCCTGCAAAGATGTTAACCAAACAGGTACCTGATGCCAGCTCTGTTATAATCAGAAGAGTCAGGACAACATTTTTTCTTGTTATATTTTAAAATGAAAAGGTAAATCTACACCACCACATCACATGTCAGGCTTTGACGACTATCTCAATTCCCACTGTGCTGCCCTGATTCTTCCTATACTACTTCCAACCCACTTACATCATTGTTATTGTCCATAAAACACACTATCTTGCTCTACCAACTCCTAAAATGCTTCACACTTACACCCAGTTGTTAAACACTCGAGCTCAACTTTTAGCCTCTTGTCTTGTGAAATATTGGAGATCAGCATTCAAAAATCAGTGACCTAGTGCTCTGCAAATATCTTTTCAAATTTAATGATATGACATGTCCTAATGAGAAACATTAGATCCTGCTCTATAAAAAGCCAAAAGCCATCACCACCACTGTGTTCCCCATGGACAGAGTATTAAGCTTATAAGTAACACTAAGTCCTTCTCTTCCTTCTTCACAGATTTGGCACAGAAAAGAGGGAAGCAGGTATGTTGGAATTTCCAGGTGGCAGATTGAGATGTGAGATTTCACTATGCATTTTTTTGTAGGCCTCTGACATTAAAAATGGTCATAATTATCTTTTCCCATCTCTGAGACTCCAGAAAGACTTCACAGCAACTTAGCATGGAAATGACGTGAGGAGGCAGCAAGGGGTCTGCTGAAGCTGTGTCCTGAGAGCATTTTGGTTACAGTGAGCACATAAGACTGCCTGGCATTTGTGAAGCCTGACCTTCACCAGAGGTGTGTTTTCATGGGAAAAGTCACAACTTGGGCTGGTCTGTATGTTCTTTGAGTAGGGGAAGTTTCACCTCCACATCTGATACCAAATAACCATTTTCCTTTGGTATATGGATAATAAAGCAGATTTTGTCCTACCATCTGCATAGCAAACTTCCACCACTAGCATACCAGCCTGCTTGATTCTGGAATGTGCTATTCATCTTGGCTCTTTTCAGCCTCAAGAGTTAATTGCCTGTTTCTATCAGGGAAAATAATATTTTAAGTCCTAATTTACTGTGATCTTCAGTTGTTACAAAGAGCTGAACTTAAATCAAGAGAGCGAAGTATTTTGACATGAAAAACAGATCATGAGTTGTAATTGTGTCTTAACTATACAACCTACCAAAAAAAAAAAAATAGTTGGGGCAGCAGTTACAGTAGAAGGACTGACTGGCTTAATTTCATTATGGCACAACAGGCAAAACCCCCAGGTGAAACAACCAGAATGCAGTCATGGCAAATTGCCACACTAAGGCCTGTTGACAGGTAGGGAAAGGTAAGAGAGAAAGAAGTGGGCAGCAACTCAATTATCCTGAATCCTGATAGCGTGACAGATTCTTCAGCAAGCACAAATAAACCTGGATTTTATGGTTCATGGCTACAATGAGGCAGCAGCAGCTGCTGGTTTCTGCTGAGCCCCTCCCATCTTCCATGAAAACAGGGGGGATAAATCAGGGGTTTGTCTCACATTGGTACACCTCAATCATTAATACTGACCCCTTCAGTCAGAAAGCAGCAAAGTCAAAGTAAAATTTGAAACTGTGAGGAATGATAGTAAAAGAGCTGCAGAAGTGCAAAGTGGTACATTTCAGAAATCAAGTAATGATTTCCTCTAAGAGAACAGCTAACAAGCTAGAGACAGAGGCAAAGGACTATTGGGATAGTTCAATTTGCATTTCCAACTAAATATTCAAGTCATATGAAACAAGAGTAAATACCTTAAATGTTTTATGTAAAAGCTATAGAAATGAAAAAAAAGTCCAGCAAAAGCCAGCTGATGTTAAGGAAGAGTGATGAACATGCAAGTACTTTCTACACAGTCATCCAATACAGTGGAAAATATTTTTATAAACCGAAACATTACCTAACAGCTGAATTTATCCAGCGACTAAGCCACACTCTAGCTAAAGCTCTGATAACATTAGAAATAGTTGCCCAAAATTTTGGTTATATATTTAAACTTTTTTCTAAGTCAATTCCCTAGAGATTGAGGTTTGCTCAGAACTGAGAACCAAGCCACAATCTTTTTTTTTTTTTTTTGGAACTGCTTTGCAATGGAACAGAACATCAATACAAGTGAATTAAAGTATCCTGCAACAACCCTGGGAGTTACTTAATAGGTCTTTTTTTATTATTACTTAAGGAGATACTTCTTGTCTGTTACCAGACCCATAAGACTAATATGCTTATATTACTCATTTTTTCCCGACTCGAGCCAATTAAAGAAAAATCCTGTAAATGCTTCACTTTCTCCAAGAAAGTGAAAGTAAAAGATGCTCTAAAATCTCCTCCTTCAACAAATATAGTTATCCTTTTCAGTCATCTGCATTTGTTCAAATCCCAGAATTCAAGCTTACCAAATTTAATTTTGAAGCAATGCAAAAGGTAACAAGGAGAAAGAGCACGTATTAAACATTGATTAGAGTAACCCTAATCAAAGTAACCCTGATCAGAGTAACCCATGCTTTCAGTAAGCTTGGAAGTGCTTGATTGTAAAAACCTGCAGATAGGGATGTCCTTTGAAAGAGCAGCACCAAGCCCCTCTAAGAGGGCTAAAGACATTCAAGCACTCATAGGAGCAACATTTGAACTCCTGGACTATTCAGGCCACAAAAACTGAAGATCCATTTGTTATATCACATACACATTTTTTCATCACAAAGGAAAAAGTGATATCTCTGCAAAAATAATACTAAACTTCAACTTAATAAAAATATTTCACAAATATATTCTTTTCACAAAAGAAAATAAAATTCTGTAATTAGTAAGTGCACCTAAATAATCCTCTCTCCACCCTTCCCAGCCTATACCTATTAAGCAGGAGATAAAAATTTGCTGGGCTACTTTGACCCTTAGAGCTTAAATATTTTAAGCTCCAGTTAGGCACTGGAGCAACATCCTCACTGTTAGCTTATTTGTAAATTCCAAAAATCAGAATTTTTCAATCCAGAAACTAGGTCTACTTGTGGAAATACTTTATTCAGGCAACTGGAGATCCTAATGTTGTCTGGTATATTCACAAGCAAACTACTTGGGTTGCTTGTAATCAATTAATACTGTTTTCTGGCTTTTATTGCCTCACTTTGCCTTTATTACTATTTTTAATCACCCAAGTATTACCAATTCCACATTAGCTCAAAACAAAGAAGGAAGGAAAAATAAGACCATCAACCAGCCAATCCAGCTTGAAATAAGTTGATTAAGACAAGGTATTTCCATACTGAAGAGCAAAATAAGCTTGTTAACTTGGTCCTTTCTTAGTAAGAATGCAACAGTTTGGGAAATGTCTCATATTTTTAAGGTTCCAACCCTCAATGTACTCATGTCTCTAAGATTATTGTCATTGAACAATTGTGGATAGGCACAGAAACTAGTAAAACTTCAGTCCAACAGAGGATTAAATTATTTCCCAATCGGAGCACCTAAAACTTCAGCAAGTTACTTAAATGTTTCAAGATAGGAAGACACATGTTTAAAACAGAAATCTAATTTACTGCCACTTTAAAAATCATCCCAGGAACATCCACCATCTTACATAACATATATTACAATTAAATACAATTTCAGAACATGTATATGTATATTCTTTAGGCTGTCAGCATGTCCTAGCATTGGCACCAATTGTGAAGTAGATTTTCCTTTTACAGAGAATATTTCAAAATTCAAGTATTTCAGACTGGCAAGAAATGCCCATTTTTTTTTAGTTCAGAGGGCTGAGTGGTTTTCAAGGATCTGAAACACAACACCTATGAAATAGCCTACTCTTCTTGTTTTGCAAGAATAAACCTAAGCTCTCTGATGTACATTATCTCGAAAGGTCCCATATATGAGTTATTTCTATGGCACAATGGTATTGATGGATAGATTTGAATGGGAAAAAAAAATAACTTCTGACCAGCAATGGTTTGAACCCCCATTATTTAAAACATTGGAAACAAGCTCAAATAAAAATGTAGAATTATGTATAAGTATCTTTGTCTCCTGAAGGAGGAAAGTTTACATTACTCAATACACTTTTCCATCTTTATTTCCTTTGCTGCTGCTTCTGTAACCAAGCATTTCCTTCTACAAAAAATTCTCTTGGCTTCCCTGCCCAAAAGGACACTTGGCACCAGAAAAATAAAAGTCTGAGATGACTTTAGCGATAGCAGACCACACAATCCCAGACTGAACTTCAGTTTTCTTTATCACAATATTCTTTTGGTTTGTGGTCCTTTAAAAGGGTGATGTACAGAAATGTGAGTCTGATTAAAAAAATCACAATTGTACTTCATTCCAAAGTTTGTCTCATTTCGAGGATGATCAGTATAATATTACACATTTTTCTTCTGCAATTGCTTTTTTAAAATACATATTTATCAGAAAACAATATTTTTGTGAAATGTTATATCCTAATAAAACTGTGGACACTTTTTAGACCCAACAAATAAAAAATGCAGTCTCAAATATTTATTACATCATACATTGTGAAGCATCACATGCATTTCAATAAACAAAGGATGCACGTAATGATAATGTTCTTTAGGAAACCATTCCCCAACACTGACATCCTTTTTTGATTTATTCAAGCAAAGATTAAGCCAACTCAAATGAAAGAGGTTTTCCAAATGCTGAGTGCAACATATCAGCTTAAGAAACAAAGTTAAGAATTTTCTAACAAGATGTCTTTCCTTTTTAGAAAAATATTTTATTATTAAAAAAATATTAGTAAAAAACCCCAAGACCCTCTTGCAATCACCGTTCAATTAATTACAAGCAATGTGATATGTGGTGGCAAAAACGTAAGGGGATGCTATAATCCTCTCCTGGAAAGATCTCTATACTCAGACTGATATTTTTAGTGGCAATGGCTTAATCAAGGTCACCGCAGGCAAATAGGTTCATGAACCTCACGAAAGCAAAAATGAACAAATGCATAAGACTATAAAGATAATAAGGAAATTTTTATCAAAGTTCAAGGTGTTTTTTTTTCTTGGAATGTTTTCTAGTTCATTGGTACAGTTTTGAATCAAAGACCAAAATAAACAGTACCCTAAAGGAAAAAATGTACTCATTAACCATAGGTCGGATTAATTTCTGAGACAATAACTCACCAGGACTCTAATATTCTAACACCCACAATTTTCACTTCCTGTCTCACAGACCCTGCTTTATACAGCCAAAACGATTGTCTGCAACCCACCAGCACAAAGTTTAGCTGAGCTTAGGAAGAGATGAAGTGCAAGGCTGTGATTTCTTGTACAATGAACAGTGATGTCTCTGGGAACCACTCTCCATAATTAGGTTCCTTCTTTTAAATAGAGAGATCCTTAGACAGTGGGATCCTTCTCTTAAACAGATTTGTCCCCCAAAGAGCGTAAAGGTCCTGGATCCCTTCTAGCAAAAGTTACCTTTTCAGAAATTTGGGGGTCCTTTCAGTACATGGATCTGGACACGTTTGCTTCTTGTGGCCTGTACTTTTATTTGAGATGTGTTCAAAACCAGAAGATACAGACAGAATCCAACATATAGATGCCACCTGTGAGTAGAGTTTCATCTTCATCACTTCTATTTTAAAAAACAGAACAATAATATGCTTTAAAAGTAATGAAAGATAAGATTAGGAAACGGAACAAATATAAAGAAAAAATTGGCTTTGTAATTTGTAAAGTGTGCCAGACTGTAACTAACAGGCAGTTTAGAAAAGCTTATTAATACCACAGAGTGAAGAGGAAAAAAAAAGATAAATCTAGAAGTGCTGTGGATATAAATATGGGCATCCTCACAGTCTGACACATTAACAAATTTTGAAAGTCATTACTAATGAAAATCTTTTTAATGAAACATATTCAGGAAATCTGCATTGATATTATTGTAGCGAACTATGCACAATATACTTTGAAGAATGCTTTCTATGCCAGTCAGTTTCTCCAAGTTAATTTAGAGCAGCCTGAAGTTACTGAGAAGTGCAAGATTGATTGATTGATTTCTGAAGCTCACATCTTGTAGTAAATGGCATTGTTGTGCCTGGGGAAGGAACTTGCCAGCGCTGCTTCTCTCGCGCTTGGCGGAGTTGGATCGATGCAGCTTCAAGCAAGAGCCTTGACTCTGGAGTTTTTCTTGCCGAGCTCTCTGGGTGCAGGGCTGTGTGTCCGATGTGTGGGGCCCATGGAGACGTCTCCTTGGCTGGTAAAAACACTCTGTCCACAAGCAGGTGTATGCTATGTCCTCATGGCCACAAGCAAAGTGAACAGATTTGAAATTGGCTTTTCACAGCTCTAGCCTCTTGGATTACCTTCTGAAGGGATGTTAGGTAAAAGGGAATGAAACCCAAGAGTAAGAGGATAAGTAGACCTGCACAATTTTGGTTTGGGGAAAAGGTCTTGTTCTTTATGGTGGGATCCTTGTCACTATTAAACTTGAATCCTAAGCCACTTCTGATTGATACAGTGTGTTAACTGCTGATAACTGCCAACACCTAAAAGAAACCTATTAACCATTATCCCACCTCACTTCTGACAAGAGGAAATAGTATTGGGAAGCCCTTCATACATCAGCAATAGCACAGCATATTAAAGGAGCCACACCACTCAAAAATCAAGTCATGCACAGACTGTGAAAGGAACTGGCAGCCTTCAAAATCAGCTGAGTGATGAGCAAGCTAACAAACATCTCATCAATGACAGCACCGAACATAGACCCACCCCCAGACTCCAGCAAGGCAATGGTAAGTGGGCATCACATTCCTGTATTGCTTTAACCTCTCAGAGGTACATTCCTGAAAATTGCAAGAGAAAGAATGGATTCTGTCTATAAAATGCAAACCAAAATTAGAAACCAAACTCTGTGTTTCACCTGTAGATCTGCTGGAGAATTCACAGAGGTACCATTAGCTAAAGCAGTAAAAATCTCTCTAAAAATCCATCTGTTTTGAAAAACTTTTTTTTTTTTTTTGCAGATGCCAGACTCTGAAAGCAGTTACAAACCATTTACTAGAACGTATTCATTTGCAAACAATATTTTCTAGCTTGATTATTGTTCTGTCCTAGGTAGATATGTTAAAACTTGTTGGGGCAGGATCATAAATACCTTGTTTCTCGCTCAATACAACTTACTTCTCTTTCAGACTGCACACATGGACGTACGTGTTCACTGGGAGCCTGCAAGCAGTCGTCCCGAGACACATCTCTGCCTTCACTAATCAGTACTTTTCAGGTTTTATTCTCTCGCCAGCACCCAACTGCCACTTCTCTCATTTCAGTTATTACAATAGACTGTTTCTTATGAAGAAGAAAAAAAATTCATCTGACATGCTTTCAAAGAAAAACTCACATTTGTTACCATACAAAATACAAATACCTCCTGTACTTCAGACATATAAACTGAAATCTGTTAGAACATTTTCTTCACCTGATGTTGGAAACTGGGACCAGGAGGGATATTGACTGCCCTGTAAAACACTCCCACATTGGTTTTAGCAAGTGTCATCCTGCTTCGCCTATTCGCCAATACATTTAGTCTGAACCAAATCTGTAGTCTGTCATTCAGACAACTACTGCACATTCGCTATTTTAAACTCCTTCCATCACGTTTATATGGTTACCTAGTAGTCCCCCTTACAGTACTCACCTTGCTGGATCCATTTGAATTCCTGAAGCAGAGAGAAAAGCCTGAGGCAAGACTTTCAATGGAGCCACACACCCCGCCTTAGCTCCTTTGCCTGTTACTGTAAACGAAGCTTCATCCCTCCACCTCCAGCAAGGCTTCAGATATAGGCTTTGCCAAACATCAGAGCTCTGTGATGGACCATCACTCCACCACTTCTGCTTTCAAACAGAACGAGTTCATCAACTGCAGACAGACAAACTGCCCTCAGAGCTTGCTCCATTGGCAGCCCGTGGTGCATCAGGCAAATTACATGGAGCCTGCCTGCCCGCCTCCCCTGTGACCCAAAGCTTCTCACAGCCTGGCAACTCCTCCTTCTTGGGCCACGTGACAGAAATGGCGACATTGTCAAAGAATTATTTGCTCTGAATGGTTGTTTCATGAAGTGTATATGTGATCAACTTTTAAAGCAGGGAATTATTTATAAAACAATCATTGTGAAGGCCGAGGATGTAGTAATTGCTCAGTGCAATTAGTCCCCAAAGTAGCATGAGACTGTGTTCCCAAGCCATGCAAGCTACAGAAACACTGCGAATGCCCGAAAGAAAATCATTCTCTCTAAATGAGGTTGACTATGGCAAACAATCACTTTGGAGAGGAAAAAATAGGACTAAATGAAGAAAGCAGACCAAGGAAACTTGAAATTATTTTCCTACCTTCTTTTGAATATGTTGTCTCCTCCAGAAGCAGACACCTGCCATAAGGTGATCAAGTACTTCTGCTACAGGAGTAGTTGAGTAATAGCACAGAATTTGATATAGATATTACTGAAGCAGAGCAGTTTCATGCCACCAAATAGCACTGCCATGTCCTCTTCAGTGGGCAGCCAGCAGCTCAGATTTTAAGTTTTTCATGCAAAATTTTCATTGCAAACATCTCTGTAAACTTAACAAAGAGAGGATTCTCCATGGAAGAGACTGTCCAAAATTATGTGGGCTTTCGGTTCGGGGTTTTTTTCCAGTTGAAATGTCCTATCCATTCCTCTCAGTATTTATGAGAAAAACAGCATCAAAGTACTTTTCCCCTAAGAGATGAAGGGAACAGATGGTAAATCTTCTTTGCCCCATCACTGGAGGAGTATGGCAAGCAGAGTTTATGAGGGTCACAAGGGCCACTACCTGCTGCCTTCTCTGAGGCCAGCACGCTCTGTTGAGGGTAATGCCTGACAGGGAAGCGTGTGGCAGCTTCTGCCAGAAGAGCAGACCCAGCAGAGTGCTTTTAATCACTTATCCCTTCCCAAACCTGCTGCTGCTGGAGCACCCTGGGACATTTCTGGTCTCCTGTTTGCTCTGATTTGACACAGCAACAGGGGTGAAGAATCTCCCCCATGGTACCTTGCCCTTCCCAGGCTGCACCTACCCCATCAGATACCTAAGTTAAGGGTGCAGGGAGCAAAAATGTTCTGTGAATAGGCAGAGAGATGGTGCTTTCTGATGCTGGGATGGTGAAATAGCACCAGAGCAGATGAATCACAGCCAAATGTGGGTGGCTGTTTGGGAAAACACATTTTGTTTTAAGTGTAGATACCTGCACTTAGATGAGTCATACTCCATTGTTTTCAAATCAGTAATTTGAACTTGTTACTCACAGGCAGGATAGACAACATCACTTCTCCAGGTCGAGACAAAACTGAACCCAATGTGGGTCTTCCTATCAATGTTATGAATTTTCTGATCTTTACCTCAGGAAACTTGCACAAGTGCCAAAGATCAGACGAGAGGGCTGTGAGAAGGACATTACCATGGCAGGAACTTCTCTGCACCTTAGTGGAGACAACAGAGGTTCATGGGCTCTTTAAGCAATGTTGGCCACCAGAAGGGGACAAGTGTTTTTCCCAGGGGAATATCTGATTTTTGAACACCCCAAAATGATCTCATTGAACTTGAGAGGGAGTAACACTGAAGTTAATATTAGGATTGTATTAAAACCTAAATCTTGACAGTTTGGTCTGTTGCTTGCCTTTCAGGATTTCTGTTTGGATTCATTTACAGAGCCTGTGGGTGATAGGTCTCCACTTTGTCACAGTTCACAAGTTGTGTAGAAACTCAAAAAAACCCATGTCCTTGCAGGAATATTATTTCATCTGAAGTACAACTAACAGGAAGGTCATATTCTACCATATTTTCCAACCCCCATTAAAATCTTATTTGCTACAGCCACAGAGATTTAGAAAGAAAAAAAAATAAATCATAAAATGATTCATAGGCAAGCACAGCAGAAGCATTAATCATTCACATCTAACTCTAAAGTATATAAACTTCCAAGGATGATCAATGAGATGCATTTATATTTTAGCTGGAAATCAAAATTAGAAATTGAACATCCTGAACTTCTGACCAGAGAACAAAGGGTATGAAATGCCACAGAGCCATTTTCAAGGAGTCCAAATGCACGGCTTCCACTCGTATGAAGAGGAATCCTTTCATAAAAGCAGTTCTATTATTTGCAATTCAAGAAAATATCAGGAAAGATGAGCCAGGGGAGCAGAACAGAGCCAAACATGCTGGGTTGGCCTGTCTGTCTTAACAAGATGACTAAAGGAAGGATGCTGATGCTCGGTTGCAGAATTCAAAACTGGAAGAGCCCTAGTGTGATTTATCCTTCTCTCTGAATAGTCTTCAGTGATCTTTCCAATGATTCTCACATACACTTCTAGTGGGCATACTCGAGTTAGAAATGATGAAAGTCAAGGCACTGAATGTAAGCTCTGTCCAATGATACATGGCAAAAGGAAAAGAAAAGCCACTGAAAACATCCCTTGGAAAAAAAAACCCAGCAGACAAGCAGCAGCAGTGACAAAAACCATATGCAAGTAATGAGCAGAGGGTAAGGCACACTATATGACATTTTTACATGTGCAGTAGCATTTTATAGAAGAGTTCATACTCTGGAAGCTAAAGAAAACTCCCTTCACTGCTTAAAAGTCAGGGTTTCATTGTCTGTCATGGTGATGCAGCAATAAAGGCAGGCCCACGCTACCAGGACTTCCAATGGAAAATCATTGTGTCCTTTTTGCCATTCCGTACCTCCCTGTGTACTCTTTATACAATACCAAAATTCTTTTGTATTCTCTTTTACAAAAGAAGACATGTTTAATCTCATAAAGAGAACCATTTTCCTATGAAAATATCTGAATTTCTTTGCAAATGAGAAACTATATAAGTTGCAAACTCTTACAGATTTCCCAGTTATAAATATCCAGTAATAAATACTAAGGGAGAAGTAAACAGAAAAGGTGATGGCAAGACACTTTCAAGAAAACATTGGTATTTGATAAAGAGTTTAGATTCCCCTTATGCAGGTAGCTTCTAATTAAACAACCCGAAGTATTCATAATTATGTGCCACATGCATTATTCAACTTTCATCTGTAAAATAGCAAACAATTATCTTTCTTTTCTTCATTTTTAGGTCTACTATAAGCTAACATACCATGAGTCATATTTGAACTGTAAGAGTATTCTATGCATTTAGCCATATAAGCAGCAGTATCCTCTGGGAACAAGGCAGTAGGAAAGGAATTTTAGGCGTAAGAAAAGATTACACAGTTAGAACCATAGAATCATTTTGGATGACAAGACACTTAAGATCATCAAGTCCTACAGTTAACCCAGCACTGCCAAGTCCACCACTAAACCATGTCCCTAAATGCCACATGTTCATGTCTCAAATGCCTCCAGGGATGGTGACAGAACCACTTCCCTGGGCAGCCTGTTCCAATGAATGACAACCCTTTTGGTGAAGACAGTTCTCCTAATATCCAATCTGAATCTCCCTGACACAACTTGTGGCTATTTGCTCTCCTGTCACTTGTTTCTTGGAAGAGGAGACAACACCCACCTCACCTCAACTCAACTCCACTCCCTGCAAGGCAGTTGCAGACAGTAAGTTTTCCCCTCATCCCCTTTTTCTGTGAGCTGAAAAACCCCAGTTCCTCACAAGACTTGCATTCTAGACCCTTCCCCAGCTTTGGTGCCCTCTGAACCGAGCCAGGGCCAGTTAAATTAGGAGGAAGTTTGAAAAGTAGTAGCAGAGAAGCTGGCAGCAAGCGCAGTTCTGTGGCTCAGAAACCTTGGGAGGACATTTCATTTTGGAAACTGTTGATGGTCCAAAAGTGATCATTTCCTGGAAGCTCTGGAAGCTCAGGACAGGGTTTTCTTACTTTGAATATTCCTCACTAGGCAGACATCTTTGGTTTTTTTGACCACTCTTCTGAGGTGCTTGTATGTGCGAAGACATACAGTGAAGCTGCATCTTGTGTTCAGACGGAGAGGGAACCATCGTTGGGCATTCAGAGCATGGGCACCTCCCACCCAGAGATGCATTACCCACATCAGCATTATCTATGGAAAGTCAGCTTGCTTCTGTTATGGAGAAGAAACACTTAGAGGATAATAAAAGCCAGTAATACAAGATAAGAACGTTAGCTGGAAATAATTTGTTAAGGCTGAGAACTGCCTGGGCAGCCCTGTCCCGCCAGCCTGGTCGCTGGGGAGAGGTACTGCTTTACACAGCTGATAATGCTCACACCCTGACAGATCTATCTGTCTGCCTGTTCCCTGCGAGTTATCACCCGCTGAGTTCCAAGTACCAGTTTTAGCTGTACACTTCCTGATGCTTCTCGTCGCTGTGGCTCACAGGCTGCAGCTAATGCTACACACAAGGAATTAAATCTGACTTTCATGCAGCCCCTCCGTCCACCTCGCTGCCACCAGTCCTGGCCTGCCCACCATCCCAGCTGTCTGAGCTGGGCACACATCCCTGAAAAGCTACACCTGCACACCAGCACCGTGCCCCGGGGACACCGGCCGCATGGAGGCAGTGCCCGGGTGTGCCCGCACACCCCTTGGTTCCACTCAGACTAGGTGCGACAGGAACATTTGCTGTATCACCTGCGCATGGCTCAACACCTGCTCATCAGAGGCCCCCATTGCCCCATGCACCACCATCCCAGTGATGCTCCAGCAAGGGAGACAGTGGCTACAATTTACGAGCTTTCCTTCTGCATTGCAGTTCATTTGTCTGTGCAGTCACCTGTGAGCTGTGCTCCTTCCTCATACAAAATAAGAGTAACACAGTAAATATACCATCTTCCAGCATGTCACTCTGTATTCATTAATAATACATGTCCAAACATAACTTTTAAAGGGAAAACAGGAATTTATTCCTACTTTATCATAAAGCTTGCTAGACAGAAAGCCAGAATGGTGTCTCCAATTGCCAGGAACCTCTTGGTACCAAGGGAGTTTAGGACAAACTAGGTTTAGTGCTACAAAGTGCAACTGGGTCAGGCTAAAGGATAGAAGAGAAGTTACAGATATTTTATACCTCAGAACAACAGACCAAGCTATTGATTAATATTAGTTTGCAACACTAAGCATTTAAAACATCTCTGATGGTTTCAATTCAGGTTTCCAAGATTTAGCTTGCTAGTGCTTAAACTCAAGAACCTGTATAAGTACCCTTGGTAGTCATTAATTGCAATTAAAATTATCCCTACCCAGGCAATGCTATAGAAAACCAGAAAGGCTTGTGTAGAAACCCAGAAGAGCTCATGAAGAAACCCAGAATGGCAAGAACGCCAGAGAAAGTTATATTTATTAACTAAATAAAAACATGAGGTGAAATAAAAAGTGCTTTACCATGAGAGTTTTACATGCCCAAGAGGTGCACAGTCAAATGTAATTCTCCATATTTATATGGAAATCAAGATATCCTACCAACTGAATGTATTCCTTCGTTCTGCTTTAATATACTGACCCTTGGCGCTCTGCTTCTGCGAGCCTTGTCCCAGACAAGCCCACTGTAATGGAAGTCTGCTCTCGAGGCAGAAAACTCTTTTTAAGGCCTCTACTTGGGGCACAACCAATAACCAATTTGAAAAAAAGCTCCAGAAACTCACAAAACAGTGGTTTTCCATCAGAGTGGAAAAGAAAGCTCGGGTACCTGCGAATGAGAGGTGGAAAAGGACTTTGGAAATGGGCAGGACAGCAAGGAGCTGGGCAAGGGGAGCCAGCGGCACAGCAGCATTCTCCTTGCTCATTGAACAGGTCTGCAGGTGAGCAGCAGCTGCAGCTCCACCGACCAGCACTCTCCTCTGTATAACCATCTCTCTGCTGTGTTTTAAAGCAAGAGTCCTTTTGGAGCCTGCCAAGAAAAACCTCTCCCCAATTGCTTAGAGCTCAGATGAGCTACTTCAAAAGAAAACAAGCATTTGTTTTTTCCTTTCTATCAACTCAACTCCCTAGAGCCTCAGCTTTATTAGAGACTCCTACCTTTGTGCTCCAGCTCCTAATAATGCCCATGGTGAATGGATATTAAACAAGGAAAGAGTAAAACAAAAGTAAAATGGACAAAAAAATGAGCATTATGCTCATTAACAAAGTAATCAAGAGCTCCTTGCTGTCAGCGGGTATCTTTTGAGTGATTGTGCGGAATTCTTGCTTGATTTCATTAGACTCCGACACCCCAGCAAGTACACTCACAAGGAGGGCTGGGTACAGGGAAGGAGGTTTGAGCTGGCAGCATGATGGAGCCAGAGAGGACAGGGACCCCGTGCCAGACCCTTCCCCAGCTCAGCCAACACAGACAGAAAGGGCGTAAGCCAAGAGAAGGGCACAAGCAGCTGTTGAACTCAAACCGCTCTGACAGCTCTCTTCTCCTCTAGCCTCACCAGTGGGCTTCACAGGTAAACAGTGCCAGCTCTCAAAGGCATGGCCTGCTCAGTTGAGAGTTCTCAGTACCCTGGTCTCATCTTTTTTAATTCCCTTCCCCACTCTTTAAGCTTATGATGATATGAACACCTCCAAGACTTAACACACACCCCTCCATCCTCCCACCACAAAACAAACCCCAGTCCCATCTGGTGGGGATTGTCCTCTGAGACGTAATTGCAAGGAACAATTCCTGTGCTCAAATACTCTTGGGGGGTCTCCAGCACAGGAAAACTATTCTAGCACATGAGCACTTGCTTAACTTTTCACATGCAGAAGTCTCATCAACTGTGGAGTTAAGCAGTTTTTGAATACCATCACTGGCTATAGATTACAGAGACCATACTGCGCAGTTACAAATAAAGGGTTCTGGAATATTTCCAAAACCAGTTTACACAGGAAACAATCCTCTGTGTGGCCAACCAGCCACACCTTCTCAGCTTTAGTAAAAGGCACTAAATATCTCCATATATCTTGACTGGCCGATTTCCCCTCCCCCTTATTTACATGTCATTAGAAGACAATTTACATGCCTTTTGAAGCTCTCCATGTAAGTCAGAAGCAAGTCCCAGCAGCATGCTGATAATGCACTGAATTTTACTTCCATTTCTGTTCAAGCTGGGTATACAGGAGGCAGCTGGACAAAAATAACTCAAGATGCATGGAACATTTGGGAATGAACTGACATGTTGATCAGGAAATCCTACAGTCTAGCTTGTGCCAACTACTAATTTTTTTTTTAATCTATGGTATTAATGAACTACAGAGCAATTTTTTCCATTGTTACCTTTCTCCTCGTAGCTACACAGCACTGTGAGTAAGCATCCCATCACAAAGTGGCAGTTTATACACAGCACGACAGTTAGCAGCAGCTTTCAGAAATCCTGGCACATCCCAGAAGGGCTCAAGCCTTTCAGCAGCAGCATCATCACCTCAGGCTGTACACTTGTTAGCTCTACCACTGCCCTACTGAGGGAGCGATTGGGCAGATGAGTTTAATGAGAGAACCACAGCACAGCACCACCCCACTCCCACTGCAGGCTGAGGAACCTGAGGGAGCAAGGCTGCACCTCACCAGGCTACAGCTGGTAATGACCCTTGCCAGAGCCTGCAGCCAGCACCTCATCCCACTGTTTTGCTTTGTGCCCTAGGAATTTCACATGCAGTAAGAAGTTTTTTAGTACCATGCGTGGTGTCACAATGTTTAATGGCTGCATGGGCTCACCCACCGCCACAGCTATGGTTCAAACCAGCAAAATTTAGGTCTTTTTTTTGTGCTCCTCCTATCCTGTCCCTGCAGCCTCAAAAAAGCTAAATACTAAATGGAAATACGCCTATATGATTTTTATTTCTTATCTTTTGAGGCTGAACATAATAAAATTAAACCAACAAATTACTACAGAAGTACATGGCTTATTATAAAGCTGTTATGGGACACTGAAATTTAATAGCCTTTGTATCCTCTGTACAAGCTACCTGCAGGAGCAGCAGCAGGGAATTACTGATGACTGATGTTTGGTCTTTGCTTGGCTTTCCAGGGCAAGTTTCACTGAGCACCAGGAAGCAAGAGGCCTGTGCCTCCTTATCTAGGCTGCACTGGAGCCATATCAGTTTTAAATTAATTGATGTAAAAGCCCAGTTTCCTTTGAGGTTATCTCAGCTTGAAAGTGAACCAACACAAGCTACATGTTAATATAGCCTACTGCATAAGCACTGTGCTGTAATTAGAGGGTGAGAAACACTATAAGCCTCTTCAAACAGCAGCTCCTTCTGAGCGGCACACAGGCTTTCACACACAGCTTACACAGCCTGAGAATACTGTTCTTTCAAAGCCATACAAAATAAGCAGGAGAGATCTGTTTATAGGCATGTGGTGGCAGTACCTCTGAAACCAAGCAACCTGAACTCAGTTCTAACTACTAACAGTCCTGGTCCCCTTGTTTACCATGTTCATGGCCTGGGAGGAAACAGAAAGCTCCACACTATGAGTATGCTTTTCTCAGGGAATAATCTCTCAAATTTTGGATAGTGGAGAATGCTGCTCCATAGCTGCCCAGGGTACCGTTTAATGAAAATCTTTGCACAGCCACAGCATCCTCTCTACTTTTAAAACAAACCTGTACTTGGAAAAAAAGATCTTAGGAGAGGGGAGCCCTCATCTATGATCAAGGCTGCGAACGTATGTGCTGTGGGCAGAAAAACTCATAAATTCAAACTTCTATATAAGACAAAAACATCAGTCATATTTCTGCATGAAACATTAAGCACACAGAGGTTTCTGTCTTACCTGAAGTTATCTTTGATGCCACCTTGAAGCATGAGCCTCCTGCTCCAGTTTGTATCTTCTTCACCTACATCACTGCCCCAAAACCACAAAACACATGGTGGCAGTTTTGGCTAGCGGACCTTCTGAGCGGCCCACCACAGCTCTGAACCTCAGCAAGTCACACTTCAAAATGTAGAGGACAGGATTTGATGCTTGCACAAGGTGATACATGCAGACATTTAGGGACAAAATTAGACCTTTTTTTTCCCCAAAGAAAAATAACAGAATTCAAAAACTACTGAATACAGCACAGTTTTAGCTGTTCTGTTCAAGTCTTAAATTACTTCAGTATGAAACTAAGCATGGAGAAAAGTTCTGCTCTGGTTATGGAGGATGCCCCCATACTGAAGAGGTCCAGCCCCCTTCTCTGCACCTTCACAACCCTAGTCAGATCCCCAGAGTCTACACAAGTACCAGGGGAGCTGATAACACCCCAGCAGCACTGCAGAGCTGAGTATATGTACAATAGCAGCACAACTTCCTATTTCCACTGGGGAAACATTACATAAAGACATAATGGACATAGCTCAAAGATCCTGCTTCCAGCCCTTAAAACGAACGTAACACAGTTGCTCTGAAATAATCTGAAAAGCACTTTTCTTACCACAGGAATGATGAAGACATTCTAGCTGTGGCTCCAACAAGTACCCCTGTTAATTAACACCTCATTTTCTGCAAACACAAGCCACCTTTTCTGCTCTCACACCACCAGCCTACCTGAACACTGGAGTCATCATTAAGGGTGGTAACCTCCTGTGCAAGGACAGCTGAAAGCTATTCAGGTTTCCTCCTAATTTGAATTCAGTGTATCACTCCTTTTCCATTCAAGCAACAGTATTTAATTCTCACTTAGAAAATGCAGTGCATGTTTGAGTTGTGGGCTACTGAGCAGTCCAAAAAAGGGAAACAAATCCATTTCCTCTCTTTTTCCTCCCTGTGCTTAAAATAATACTCAGTTCATCAGACAGGAATCATTGTTGTGACAGATTACACAAAGAATAGTTGTGTATAGAGAGGGTACCAATATTTGATTTACATATAACACCAGACTCCTTAAAAACTCATGAACAGAAAGGATACCTTCAACCTGTAATATACATGCCATGCAAAAAGAAAAAACAGCAATTAATATGCATTTCTGATACCATCCCTGTCTTACCCTGAATATAAATGAAACTAGTCTTCAGGCGCTTGGAAGAAACGCATTTGCTTTTGTTACCATATTGAAAATATTTTTTGACATTCTTTCAAACCTGATTGTCTGTTACTGCTAATGTAATGCTTCTTTCAGATTAACAGCATCAAGACAAATGCTTTCCTTGTATTTAGGCAGCAGTGTCTTAAGTGAGAACAGTTAAAAATATGAAAAGCAAGATTATCAAAGAGAATTACCTAGTCAATAAAGTTGATTATTTATATTTAAGAGGTTTTTAGTGTGACAGACTGCTTCATTTCTGTGCTTTGTTTCACTTTCCTGCCTTTCTTCTCAAAGACAGAGAGAAAAACAGAATGAATAAATAAATAAAGACAATGCAGCTGCCAGGCCTTTTTTTTTTAAAAAAGAAAACTGATGGAGTATTCTTGTCTTTAAACAGACAACACATACCACAGCTGGAAGATTCATAAAGAAACGTGAAATGACATGTAAAGAAACTCAACAAACATCTTCCATTTGCAAGTGCTCTGAAGCCCAATTTCTGCAAACATGACTTTGATACTTTCACAGTTGTAGCCTTTTCTGGTAATTATATTTGACAGAAATTCCTTTAGAAGTCGAAATCAACCTACTACTAAGTACATTTGCTACAAGGATCTTTTACTGAGCTGTCCATATTTCCTGCATATTTTTACCTAAGTGCCTCTCCAAATTTGTGTGAATGTTTGGAGCCCAGCTTTTGTTGTGCAGTCCCACCTGAGTCCCTCGGGTTTTAAATACTTCGAGAATAAACATCAGTTCCACACCCCTCCTCAAGCACTAGCTACAAATACTCACCTGGAGTCCTGCTTTGATTTGTGCCCCAGGGGAATACTATCAGGTAAGTGTAAGCTCAAAAGGTACCCTAAGCTTACTTATGTTTGTCTCCTCCCTAAAATCCTTGAGACTATACATTCATTGTCACCTGGAAGGAAGTCACAGCCAGCCACCCACCAGTAAGGATACTTTCTAGAAAAGTTTCAAAGGAAAGGCAAACTTCTCCTGGCTTTTCCTTTCCCTTGCTGTACTTGCTCTCCTGATGGAATTTCACAGAGGTTAATTTATTCTGCTTCTGGATGTTCTGCCTACAGTTTCTCTGATTCTCTGCAACAAATTTGCAGTCATAAAATGTTTGAAATTGGCCCCTAGCCAGAATATGACAAGGTTTCCCTAGGTGATTTTTCCTCTCCATTTAGTTGATGAATACTAAACAACACCGTCCACGTACAACCTAAAAAAAAAAAAAAAAATCACAAAAATGTAAACCCAGAGAGACACCAGTATGCTCCTATATTTATACTCAGGAAGCTATTAAAATAAGTGCACAAACATCAGTTCATGCATTGAAGCCGAGTGGCACTGAGGGGCTGGTCATGCGAGGCACCTCTAAATATCTGCATCAACAGACAGGTTTGTGGTGACCTCCTGCTCCGTGGTGCTGATTCACACACTTGGAAGCCACTAAGGCTAGCTGTGTTTGGCCATTAAGGAGAGATGTGTTTATGGCTCCATAAGCCACAGAAGTTGTCACCCCACTGAAAGCATATTCTGACAGAATAGCATTGTGCAGGGACAACCCCAAATTCCCATAGTACTGGTTGTACTCCAACTCAGTTGGACACAGTTTATTCATGAACTCCACTTTTTATCACCATAGTGATTAAGTGGCAGTATTGGTCTTCAAGATGAGATTAAGTGGGATTTCCCCTTCTTAGGTTACTGTTTTCTCTTATTTCTAGAGAATCCCTAAAGTACAAACATACAGAGTGGAAAGAAATGCCCATGTGAAATCAGCTGCTCTGCAACATGTTTGTAATGGCTTAGCAGAAATGCTTGTTAGGAAGTGCCTTAGGATGTAGATCTTCAGTGGCATCCAGAATTTCTTGAGAAAGCAAAGGGCAAAGGTAAAGAATAGGAATGTCATTTAATTCTTAAAGTAACATTTTTCCCTATAATTGTAACATTCCATAGTGATTAGAAATCAATGGAAAACTGACTCAAATAGGCCTGTTTCACTGCCTGAAATTTTTAGTTCTGTGGAATATATTGCAACATCCATTTTTCATTAAAATTACTGTAGGCAGATGGAGGCACAATAAAGGCCACAGTTCTGCATTAGAGGAAAAAAATTATACACAGCTAGTTTTGCCCAAGAGACCATCTGAGTATTAACATAATTCCTTTTTTTTTCCCCAATACATTTGGATTAGTCCTAGATACAGAGGATTGGTCAGACTATGCCAATCTAATTGCAAATAAGAGCTTAAATATTACATTTCATATTCTCTACATCTATTACCTGTAACCTTTGGTTGTCTTGAGCAGCTTCACTCAGAACTTCATTTCTACCTCTACCTTGTATCAGTAAGCATGCAAACAGCTAATGGGGGTACCTGCATGCCATGGTGGGCTGACGAGATTCAGGACTGCTCATCATTTGCCTTGTTCTGATAGAGTGATTTCCTTTCACTTGAAGGGATACTTGCCATTTTTTTCGGGCCAGCAAAATCAAACTTATCTTTTCACTTCTATGATTACACTTCTTGTGCTGCTGCTCATTGCTCTTTAAGCTCAGTGGTCCAGCCACTTTCCCACCCCCCTCATCTCCTATAGCTAAGATGCTACTTGGTAACACAGCTGTAGCTGTGTTAAGGTATGTTATATCAAATATATCCAAGTATTTTTCAGATTATTCTTTGCAAACACTGAGTAAGCTATGATAGAGAGTCAGGTCAGAGTCAGCTGAACAAAGGAAAGCTGTGATTAAGCACAATTTCTATCGGTGAGCTGGTAAGACAACAACCATAGGTCTCTTCACAGCTAAAACAAACCCCTCTTCAATCTGATGTTTGCTGTTGTGTGGAAGCTTGCCAGTATATAGCCATACAATAGAACCACAGACCCATCTAGATTGGAAAAGGCCAGCGAGCCCACTATGATCACTCGACTTTTTTCACCATATATATATTTGATTTCCTATTTATTCTCCCCCTTTGAGAAAATACAATTAATTTTATTCCAGAACTAGAAAGACAAAAAAGCAAAGATATTTAACATGCTGATGCCAAACAAGTGAGTGGTGTTTAAAGTGTCTGCTTGAATTTAGCTCTCAAACCCCACCTCAACAACTGAAAACAAATACCTACAAATACACACTGAGGACTGTCTAGTTTTAAACACGTTAGTACATTCCCCAGTTCCTTGTGTTTCCTTCAGTCCAAAGGAAAAACACTGATCAAAATCTTGACAGGGTTATAATAAGAAAATAGACGCTTTTTATTTTTCAGCTTGAATTCTGAACCCAGTCAGCGGTATCTGAGATTTTTAAGATTAAAAGCAAACTGTATGCTTTTCCTAAGGCTTTCTTATAAGTAACACAAGCAAATATCCAAGCTAAATTTTTGTTAGCAACCATAAAAAGTACATGCATAAATGGCAACTTAAGTATGAATGGTAAGTTTGAATTGCAAATCACCCATAAAGACAGGAAAATTTGAAAGTGAAATAGAATGCAGTAAGATTTAATTAAGAATAAATTAAAAGATTACATCCATTCTTAATACCTGTCTTCACTACCATGTTTGGTAGGAAAACTGGCAACTGTCACTTGCTAAACATCTGAAATAATCTGTTCCAGAAACAGAAGCTGTTTTTTCCATGTATAAATTTTTGTGTGCATGTTCTCTTTTTCTCCTACCCATTGTCTCCCACCCCCATGATCTTACTTCCCCTGCCGAGATCCTCTCATGGTGTTTTCCAAGCAGGCAGTAAACGTGATCCTCTGGCTGGAGAGCTGCTTAAAAGAAGCTGTTAAGGCAATAGGAACTTTGACTGCTGAAACTGAAGCCATAGATCTCCATCAGCTTTAGTAACTCATCCAACTTCCTCTGCAGACCTACCCCACAGTCTGAGATATACCTCAGACACATATCCCTCAGCTGCAGCATGTCACTGTGTGCTGCCTCCTCAACCTCCTATGAAAAGTCTATATTTTCTGGAAAGCCAGTGCTGGCTGTATTTCTTCTTGGGAAGAGTAATATTTTAGTTGTTTTTTAGCTCTGTTTTCAGCAGATACATGCTTGGATATGCCCCAGCTATATCAAAATAGGATGCTAAAAGCACATCTGATTGAAAAAAAATCCTTGGTGCTACAATATACATATGCTATGAAAAGTTCAGTCAACTCTGGGGCCATACAGGAGCTTTGGCTGGTGGGCAATTAATAAAACACTTATTAAACAATTCATTAGCACCAGCAAACTTTTATTAACTACTGAAGAATAAACAAGAAACTATGATTCAGTCACGATAAATAACCTAGGGATCATCTCAGTTTTCTGAAGCATTTATGTCAACTAGACACAAGAGAGTTTTCTTCTTTTTCTTTGTTTTGATCATTAACCAGATAAGATTATTCTTCAGCAGTGCAACTCGGTGATTTCCTGCTGACTGAAGCAGAGGTGGCCACCACACTCGTAACCATTCTAGCTGTGATCATGACATGAAGAGTTGGTCCTCCCCAGCTTCCCTATGGAACTTTATGTAGCATATAGTAATGTCTCCAGTATATAACATGTCACAGGTAAGACACGAGAACGTTCAGCAAACACCCAAGCATGAATCTTATTGTTATTTGAAGTTTACAAGTGTAAACAACCTTGATACCACATTTCCTATGCTTTTTAAAAAAGTTCATACTATACATTATATATTCTGAGACACAAACATTTCTTAGAATTCCATTTTGTCAAACTATGATTGTGAAAAGTCTGTAGAAGATGCTGCTCAGGCTTTTGTTTAGTCATTAACTGTTACCTAAACATTTAAAGTGTCTAGCAAATTGCTCTTCTTGAACTAGCTGAAGAGCAGTAGCCATATTAAAAATTAAGTAAAACCACTTTATTTCTGAAGTCCAACTCCCACAGGAGACATTCAAAATATGAATTCCAAGTACATTAATTTGGAGTATTTTTGTAGGGTATCCATGGAAATATGCCTTTAAAATACACATGGAATATCAGTTTAGCACATCTGTTCTTTGAAGCCCACAAAACCTGTAAGTCATTCTCCTAAGAGTGGCTGTGTATAGATTACAGTACTGCCCAGGGTTTGCATGTGGTTTCACTAGAGCATGAGTCTCACAGCCTGGAGCAAGTTAGACAGCAGGAGTGTCACCCCAGCAGGGTGAGCTCCCCGAGGCACAGCCGGGAGGTGGGGGAACAGGGTCAGCACTGACACCTCACAGACACCTCTTGCCTGCCAGAACACTGGCTGCAGGACAAACATGTTATTTCCTTTGCTCTGTAAATAAAATAAGCACACTCAGGAGTGACCTCTAGGAAGGCAAGCAGCTTCCATTTATCTGCTGCATTTCCCCACTGCCTGCCACGGTGTGCAGCTTGCATCACTGCGTGTCATGGCCCTGGATACTTGCCACTGTTTGGGCACATTAGCCTCTGTATTTCTCCCTTTGAAAATACTTTCCTCAGGTTTTATTGAATTTGTCTTAAGACATTTCTTCAGCCCATCTCTGTCCAAACCAGCAAGTGTTACTTTTGAGAGCTCACACGTGGCCAGAAGTACTGGAGAAGATCAAGCACAGTGCTTCTGAGAGAGAAGCGAGGGTGGGAGGGAGAAGGTCTCTTTTCTTAAAGGATAGCACAAGGAAAAAACTATTTGTGGGAACACAAGGGGGGGGGAGAAAACCAAAAAAACCAAACCCAAGATATTTCTGCACTTGCATTGAATTCATTTGGGTTAAGTTTTGCAAGTGTATTTAGGACCTAGCCAGAAACGTGGGTTTGAGAAACACCAACTGTGCCAAACCAGTCCAATTTCCTTCCCTGACAGGACAGCAAATTTTGTAAATAAGCAAGACCCAGGAGAGGCTGTGTCTTGATTATAATGGGAACTTTTATGTACCCTCTGGGGTAACACATACAGGCAGCACAGGTTAAATGAAGCCACAGGCACACAGGGGCTGAATTAATGGCAAAACACACAGCACTCAGCAATTATCAAGTTTTCATTGCATGACCAGGGGAAGCACTGGCTGAAGTCTTCCTTGGTGGAGGGGAGCTGTGAGGGCGAGCTGGCTGTAGCACAATCCCTCTGGGGAGCCAGGGGCACCACAGGCTGAGACAGATTCGTAAGAGTCTTCATATACTCAGAGTACAAAGTGGGAAATGGTGATCTCCACACATCAGAGAGAAAGAAACCAAATTAAGTAATTGTCTTCACTTGCAGCAAAGGCAATACAGGATCTGAATTCGAGATGAAGAGGCTTCCCAGTGAAATAACAGAAGCTCTGAAGTGAAGCAAGACAAGTGCACATCAAAACGGATGAGAGTTGGTTACTTTGGCTTCTTGATGTCCTTTTCTTGGCCCCATTTCCTGAAACTCCTGGGTAGACTTCTTGCCTTAAGCTTAGAAAAAGGGATGACTTACGTAACAGATATTTACACATCTAAGATAGAAGCACTTAGTTTGTATGAATCAAGCTAGCAGTGACAAAAATCAGACTATTTCTTAGCATTTTCCACCTTAGCAGTCCTTAAACACCTCTGATTTAATGTTGTATGATGCTATTTATGTATCTTTAGGACTCTAATTTCCTCCCCCACTCCTCCAATTATTTTTGCTACATTTAATAGCGGATTTTATTTCAAAACTTTTGGTAATTTTACATCTTCCACAAAACCCCCACCTGTTACAAAAGCAGTATCTCTTCTCACAGCAACTTATGAAAGTATTATTCTTTAAGTGGGTCAGCAAGACAACATATGCATGAACTGAATTTCTGCCACAATTGTGGGAGGTTGAGATATAGACCCACTCCATTAGCAGGGTGAGATGCATTGTGTGTAAAATATACAGCAATTGTTTATGGTTCTAACTTCAGCTATTTGCACTGATACTTAAACTCACTGGGTTGGTGTCATTTAGAACATGCTAGGGAATAGCACTCCCTCTCCATCTGCTCATTTTGGCCACAAAATTAGATCAACTAAAGCAGATAGTAGCAATAAAGAAATCTAGAAGGAAGTGTGTAGGAAAAATACAAAAAGGCAGAAGCAGAAAAGTTTAATAGCATTTTTCTTTATAGTAACAATTATTTTTTTCAGGTACAGACAACAGAACAGCCATAATCCTTCTGCACAGGAAGCAAAACTTCAGGAATCTGATTGACCTGCCTTGTGCTTGTCCTTCTCAATATTGCTCATCACCGCTAATTTGGGGAAGGCACTGTAATAGTATTAATTGAAAAATGATTAAGAGTTGGGAGCTACCTTGTCCTATAGCAATACCCCTCCTTGTTGCTGTTTCAGACGACACCATTTCCTACCCATGTCCAGCCTCTGGCCAAACAGGGACCAGTATGGCTGGTGGCACAGCTTTTGCTGTCAGACCTGGAGCTGCTGTCAGCAATATTTACTGCTGACAAACCAGCAGGAGTCGTCAGATGTGTTTCATTGCTGCTTTTGGCACTCTGGAGTCTGCTGCCATGGTTATTTGCTATGTTTAGGTTTGATCATCCTCCTGCACGGGACCAGAACCGTGGACTCCCCCATCAGGACATCAGAGCAGTCACAGCCTCAGCAGAGCCAGCCCCCGATGTGTTTGCCAAGCCTGGCTGCTGCACCCCAGCGCAGCCAGTCTGTCTGCAGCTCCTTTCTCCTCTCTGGAAGATCACAGGCGCTGGCACTTGGCTTCGGCAATAACGGCCAGGCACACAGACACTCCAAAGCACTCTCAAAACAATGGAATGCCATAAAAAGCCCATTAATTGTATTAAACGCTCCTCTGAGGCAACACAGAGAGCAACACCCCATTGGAAGTGAGATGCATGTGTCTGCTAGAAAGCCCACCTTGCTCTTATTTTAGAAAAAACACAATCCAAAGACCAGAACAGGAGGTCTGGTTTCCTAAGCGGGCATAACTTCTCTTTGGTTTCTAGATGGCTGGATTCATCACCTTGATGGATAACTTATCCAGTGTGTGGTTTAGCTGCTTCTCAAACTAATTTTTAGGCTCTTGAATCCTTCTAAGGCTTGGCTGCTCCTTGTATCTTACATGAGCTATTCTAAACTGCTTAACAGAAAAATTCTTGGTTTTCTTTTGTCTGCCCCAAATCCCCCAGGGCATGATACATATAAATCATGTTTCTAATCAATTTATCTTCTCATTCCAGATGGGGAACCTCACACCTTAACTTCCAAACCGACTCATTGCCCAACATAATTTTTCTTTCAGCCTACACATCACTTATCTACTCCAGCATACATGGCTTTGGGTATTTTGCTTTGTTTAGATGCAATTTTATTTTGGTTGGTTTTCCTTCAGGAATGCTGCCCCCCCCCCCCCTTTTTTTAAAAAGTTGTCTTGAAATAGTTAATGATTTGTTTGGCCCTGGTTCTAAAACCTAAAAAGCAATCAGACTTCTGCACTCTGCTTTTATCAAACTTCATGCATACTTGGGTATTTGTAATTCAAAATAGTAATTAACTTGAATTACACTAAAAGTTTAACCTAAGGAAAAATCCACTCATACTCTAGTGGAAGACAGAAAAGCACCAGGGCAGATATGCAGATTCTGTCAGGGACCTCTGATACCTTTCAGAGAGCAGCTCCAGCATGAGTGGAAAGACCACATCCAGCTCTTGATAATCAGTTGCTAAAGTAATGATTGTTTCAATCACTCTAATCAAGATGATGTCTTAAGTAGCCAGTTTAATCATTGTCATCAACTTCATCAAAGTGATATTTAATCCATAAATCATGAAATTCACTCCTGGTTGGCTTCATGACTTCTCTTTCATGCAACTTAGGTGAGAATTTTTCCTTTCAGGTTACAACCCCCATTTCAGTTCTTCCCATTTACCCTCTCATCCATGGGATGAGACAGGCTTCGACCACCAACCAACCAGCAAGAACTTCACTATCACTGTTTCTTGTACACAAGAGCAGCCCAACATTTACAATTAATGATACAAACAAAGGAAATTCATCCGGTGATATTGTGAATTTTGGACTCTGGACCACCTCAGACTTCAAACATGCAGTAATTCATTGTATTATTTTTCCATCAATAACCAGATAAACAGCTTATGATTTTTCTTAGATGCTGGAAATCATAACACATACTGATAGTGAACATTTTCTTCCACTTCTCAAAGAGTGATGCAATTATCCCCGTGTGGTTACATAGGAGGGAAAACAAGAATCTTAGTATGTCAAGGTAGCTTCAGCTATTGCTCTGATACTCTCATTGAAAAGCCTTCTCAGGACTGTTATTCACTCCCAGTGTTTGTAAGACTCTACTAAAAGCAGTAAATTTCAGCAGAAGAGCATTAAACCAAAAAGCTTCAAGTAATGCTGGAGTTCGGGGCACTTCAGGACAATGCAGCTATATAAAAATAGTAACTTCTTGAATAAAGGAATTAATAGCCCAGTATAGTAATATAACTAGTGATAGCTTTCTAAGAAAGAGTATCAACTTAATTCATGGAGAGGAAAAGCTGTATGTTAAAGAAATGGATTTCTATTGGCTCAATTAGATTAATTAATTAGATAAGAATAAAAGGTTCATTTGATCTGAAATCAAAAGTTACATCTTTATCATGCCAGTCTACATTTGCAGTAAAATTTATCACCAATAAATCTATTAGCACTGTTCCATTCAAATGGAGAATTCCCAGAGCAAGGCACACCCTATGGAGCTCCAGGAGCTGTTACACCCACTGGTAAGATACACACTGCTAACAAAGAGTAGCAACCACAGAGCACCCCATTTCTGCAGTCCTCTGGAAAGCTCGTGGATCAAGCATAGTTCAGAGAGAAAGGCAAAAATCTCTCCTTCTCCCAGTTGCCCCACTAGCTGCAGGGCTCCCACCCAGCTCACTCACATGCTGTGCACTACATGGGCTTCATGTGTTCCTTACACTGCTCTCTGTAAGGACAACAGCCATTACCTATAGAGTGGAAATCGACATAAAACCCTTCCCTACCAAACTACTGCTACAACATCAGTGCTTGAATAGCTTTGGCTTAGCAGGGATTTCACAGATGATGTCAGCAGCAGGCCACCAACTCCCAGGAAGCATCTGCACCCCTGTGCAAACACTCACATCCAGCACAACGTTTTTGGTTGTCAGAACCAGTCTTAGGCCTTTCAAATTTCCTGGTAACTCAGACAAAACCAGAGCTGCTTTTGTTTTGAGCAAAAGTCCTAGATAGCTGTCAAGTCTGTTACCCCTCATATAAATCACAGCCTAGAATAGCAGCACAATTTTTAGAAGAAAAGCAGCAAACTATCAAGTATGACACAGAAAAATAACTAGAGCATGAGATACCATAGGAGAAACCCTGAGAAGGGCAACTGGAGACTTTGTAAGATACCAAAAAGAGAGCAGGGGACATACTGCAGCTGTAGGATTTGGATTGGCTGTCTGAGAGATGGCATGTTCCCTCCATACTGCCATCAGCCCCAGATGACTGCACTGGAGCACTTCCTGAATGAAGAGAGAAAGAGCAGGAAGAGACCATTAGAAATGAGAAGCTGGATGGAGTGGGACAGGCACATGTGTGACTGCAGTGCCCAGCCTGTCTATAGAATCAGCACTGCTATCTACCATCCCAAGCTGCACGAAAAGAGGTTTAATGAAGTTTGGTTTCACTAAGATAGCCCCTAAAATTAAATCCCTGTAACTTTCTCTGGCCTGATTTCAAGACAAAAACTAGAAGAAATAAACATGAAAATCTCTTGAGCAAGTTCCCCCACCCCAGCAATAACACTGCCTCTTTTTCTCTAGCCACTTTGATTCCTCAAAAATAAGCAGGCACTGGTGGAAAACAACACCTTTGTAACTGACTATTCAGCCCACTTCAGCCTCCAGCTCACCAGCCCAAACCGTTTCTAACTGATGATGTAGGGCTACACCTGTGGGTTAAGACCACCACAGGCTTCACCTGCAAGTCAGCATTTTTAACAGCTTTCCATGGACCTGGGAAGAGGAGCAATGAAAGTGCATTTAGGTGATTTGAGAAGAGGTTTTGAGGCTGAAACTACTGGGGAACAGGGCGTCACCAAGAACTTCTGGAGCTGTGTAATCCATGCCCCAGCCTTGCTTCAGAAAGCAGTCATAATTGAGGGGTCTTTTACAGTAGGAAATAGCATTCCTGAACTACATAAAGCTTTAAACAAGTATCAAACCTGCCTGGTAAAGGGAACCTTACAAGCCACTCTCATTACCTTCTTGTTTGTCACATTTTATGCTGCACCCTTGGAAGTTCATAGCACTTGTCAGCACACAGTCTGCTTCAGTGGGTGGCTGAACAGCACACAGCACCCATTGTAGCATAAATAAGCCTCAGATTTTTCCATTCTAGAAAACAGCAGACAAGAAACTTGCAATTTACCCTTGGGTGAAGGGGAAAACAAAGGAGATACTCTCTCATCAAGCAGGTATCTTCTCAAGACAATCAATCATAACTCTGAACAGGGTGAAAGCTTTACTATAAAGATATAAGGCTATTGCACTCTAATACCTTAATCCCTGCTCAGCCTAATAAACTCAGTTTCTACACCACAGAAAAAAAACCCCATAACTACTACAAAAATAATCCAGCACAGACCTGGGGGTGGATGAGGGGAGAAGAATAAAACCCACAACTAAAATAATTCCCCTCAAAACCATTTTCTCAGAAGCAGCATATTTCAACAACAAACCTCCTGCTAAAGCCATACCTCCAGAGCCCCCACCTCACCAGAGAAGCCAGATCCTTCAAGAGCAGGCACACAAAGAAAGACCTCAGTGGAGAGTCACTGGTGGGAAGATAAAGGGTGACCTCAGTGATTGCAGCTGTGACTGCAAACCATGCTAACAGCTCATTGAGCACAGGTGGGTGGGAAGTCTTACCGGGGTGGTGCTACACTCCCACCCAAACCTCTCCTCAGCCCTGAGTAAAAACAAAATCCTTCTTTTTAGACCAGTGGGTTCCATCATCCAACTCATCCAAGTGCCTGTGCCTGGGGGATGAGGTGCCTAGAGGAGAGGCTTTGAAAGGAAAATATTTCTCTGCTATTTTGTAGCATCGGTGTGTTGAAAAGCACTTGGACTAATGCTGCTAAAGTAAGGCAGATTTCAAGAAAAAAACCCCATGCATTAGCAGAAGCTAAGTGACAGATTCAGACAGCTATTCTGAGCTTTGTGGAGGGGAAAAAAATAAGAATAAAAAGCCTGAGTGTTAACCAGAAAAGTGGGATCTGCAGGATGGTGGCTATGAGTGAGTGGGGGGGAGCAGCAAGACCCCAACCAAGGCAGAGGGTGCTGGGGAGCACCCGCTGCCCTCCCTGCCCCAGCCCTGCACCCTCCCTCCCTTGCCTGGGGGTGGGATGGGTCCCAGCTCAGATTGAGGACTCTCTGTGGCACACTGTGAGTGGAGCCAGTCGTGTTAGAGGGCCCCAGCAACTCAAGGTTTGGCCCGGGGGCTGCCTGGTGTCCACTAGGGAGGTGGTTTTGGGGTATTGGAGCAGAAAGTCTCTTTGGGGTGTGGATACTGAGTGAGCTTGGCAAGAGCAGTTCAGCACAAACCACTGGGGATATACATGAAAATGTGACACTGTGCATGGAGAGAAGGGGAGGAACAGGGGCTGTGAGGAGGGCGTGGGCACCGTATCCCCTATGTCTGCCCCAGCTGGGGGACCCTAGGAGGTACCACCACCCAATGTGTTGTCCCAGATTGGGTGTTGGTGAGTGACACTGAGCTTTTGCCCCATCCCCATGGCTGCTGCTGGGATGCCTAGTTCTGTTTCACAGTGCTCAGGGGGAAACTCATTGTGCAAAGAACTTGTGCTTCTTTCAGCTGGAACTCCAGAAGTAAAGACACTGCCACCACCACCTCTGTCTCTCTTCTTGGTTGATGGTCCCTGTGAAGGTACTATTTTGGACACTTCAGCTTTTCTACCTGGTTTATTTACCTAAAACTGGGAGGTTTGCTTGTGAGGCTGGAAGGATTGACTTCAGCAGCAGCAGACAGGGGCTTTGCAGGCAGGTGCCTCTGCTAGGGACACCTGAACCTTGTCTCAAACTCCAGCTAACCCATCCGATCCTCCACCTGCTGCATGAAAAAGCTTTTGTCTTCAGATTAGTCTTGACCTTCTTTGTGGCTTTGCTAAGAAATGAAACCTCTGCTTTAAGGAGAGATGGCTGGAGACAGCAGGAGCACACGGCTTCAGCAGGGAAAAGGGACTGAGCTAAAGAGCATAATAAACCCCATGTTTGACACTACGTAGTAAAATGAAACTGCTGAGCTTCCCTTATGCATATGGTAAAGCAACCTGGGTGTCAGGAGTACAAAAACGAGTCAAAATACAGATTGATTCTGAAATCAGTTATTTTTTTATCCTTTAAAACCATGGACAGGAATGTACAGCTCCACAAAAATGGAGTCCAAACACACTGAACCAAAACATTTCTTGGGATGCTGCATGACAGTTTGTTTAAGGTATTTCCTTTCATCGGCTCCCAGCCTGAAAGCAGCTTCCATTTGCAGTTAAAGTAATCGTGGTACACAGCACACACCCCTTGAAACACAATCCTTGTCATAGGCACTATGAGCATTTTTCTTCTGGTTTTATTTCTGTTTTTACTAGTGAAAAAATAANTTGTGTGTTTATGCTCTGTGGTTTAAGTGGATATTCTCCCAGCTATTTAGATGAATAAATTTTAAGTTGGAGCATTCATCTCTGTGTTTTAAAGAAAGTTTGTGTATGTATTTTTACATATACACATTTGTATTATTCAGAATCCCCAAATCCAGCTCAAGTGTTTATTGGTGATTTTATTGACAGCAGAATCAATCCTGTTGAAATCAAATAGTTGTCTCATTTTGGTAAATGGTTCAAGACTTCTGGCTGCTGGAAAGAAGATTTCACGAGACTTGCCCTATGCACTGAGAACACTGGGACTCATTAGGTGCTGTTTCATGCATATCTACAGGACAGTTTTAAGGTAATCATGATTTTATGTCATCTGGAAAAGATCTAGTGATCAATAAAGCAAAGCATGAAATCAGGTATATCTCTACATTCAAAGTTCATCTATTTAAATGAAGCCTGATTGATTCTAATTGGTAAGTGCTCAGCAAAAGTCTGAAATATTGGATTTGTGACCATTAAGACTAGTTCTGGGAAACAATTATTCCACTTTTATTTCTGGATATCATAATGTCCCTGTTGACTGAATAATAAATCAGGCACATGATTTGCAAAGGCAATTCTTCCCTTGCAGTTATTCCAACTATCCCAGCTGGATATTCACAGTGAACAAAACACACTTCCATCAACTTTGTTCCATTTTTAAGTGCTTTTAATGTGGGGATTTGCTCCAGGTTGGATCAGCAGCTGATGGGCAAGGTGTGTAGGGCATTGTCTGGTATTCTCTCAGCTAATTAAAGACGATGGGTGATGTGCTGCCTACCAGAACCTACTCACAAGGAAGCAAAGTTGCCCATGAGCTATAGTACTTTCCTGGGGAACAGGTATTTGCACAGTGATACATTCTCTTTATTTTCTGAAGCCATCTAGAGACAGCTTTAAATTAATGTAAATGCAAAGCTACTACTCACTGGAGAAATTGAAATGTGTCCTAGTTCTGGCTGAGAGGAAGTCAAGTTTCTTTCTGGTAGCTGGTGTAGTGCTGTTTTGGATTTAGAATGGGAGTAATACTGGTAACACGCTGCTATTTTAGTTGCTGCTAGGTAGTTGTAGTGCCTACGCTAAGTCAAGGACTTTCCAGCTCCCCACGCCCCGCCAGGTGCACAGGAGCTGGGAGAGCAGGGCCAGGACAGCTGCCCCAGGCTGGCCAAAGGGACATTCCCTGCCATGGAGCATCGTGCTCTGGATATAATTGGGGAAAGCAGCTGGTGGAAGGGTGGCTGCATAGTGCTTGGTTACCGTCTGGGGCTAAACCTCGAAGAAACGAAGATCACATCTTTGTTGCCAACCTGTGTGGTGTTACAGAGGCACCCAGTTTAAAAGCACTGAAAATTCTTTTTTTTTTGTTTCCCAAGTCACCCTTTTATCTCTCTAGGCTATAAGCCTCCTGTGCTGTGAAAAGGGGAGGTGACTCCTGGCCTGACCAAGGGCCAGCCCACAGGATTCTCCCTCACAGCCCAGGGCACTGCCTGCAAGGGCTGAGGGATGGAATGGTTCACCCTGCTTGCCAAGATGTGACTAAGGGCTCAGTGTATCACCTCTGCAATGGGATGTCACTGCCACACACGTCATTCAAACATCCTTTAGTCAAATGAAACTGATGGATGTTAAGGAGAGTGGCAAATGCTGTCCTGAGTGCTCTGAAAGTCCATGTCCTACCCTGAGATACTACAAACCAACACCAATTTAAAACTGCCAGTTTATTTACATCACTGTCTGCAAAAAAATGTAGCCAGATCAATTTAGCTTTACTGGTCTGTGCAAACACTACTGGAAGTAGCTGGAAAGGTTGTCGTTCCTTAGCCCTTACTTAGGTCCCTGTGCCCTTTGCAGAGAAGGCAGAGCGCTTCTTGTCCCTTAGCTTTCCTTAAAGTGGTTTTAGGTACATCAGCAGGCAGGAAGAAAAACACACTAGATAAGCACACATGGACAAAACCTGCTCAAAACATCTCTCCCCTTCCAGGGTTTCAGTTCCTTCTCTGAGGTCAGAATTTTAAATGCTTTGTCTCCTGAGCTGCTTTGGAAAAACCCTATAGTCATTAGCCAGGATGAAAATGCAGAGAGGCTGAACTTGCTTTCACTGCTTCTTTACACAGAACCCAGAGAACAATTATATTTGAAAGATAGCTTTGCTAATTAAAACTGATAACGTGAAAGATCCGCCTGGCAGCTGATCCATGCTGAGGTCTGGCCGCACACTATTGCTGCAGACCGAGTAGGGACAGCTGTGCTTCACTTGTACACGGCTTTGGACTGCACGAGCCAGCTCTGATCTGTGTTGCTGGAGGACCTCCAGCCACTCTCAGATCCAGAGCTGAGTGATCACAACCAGTTACTCGGCAAAGACAGATCAGCGATGGCAACATTAAGATGACTTGGGAAGCAGTTTCATCTCCGCAATAATCAAGGAGAATATGGAACAAAGTGTGAAAAAAAGTTAGTTGGAATCAAACTGCTTTCATACTGTTGAGGAGTTACCTTGATGGGCAGAGAGATTTCTGCTCAGATTTCCCCAGCTCAGGCGATGTGAACTAACGGGTCAGGTTGAGTCATGAGCCAGAGCCTCAGAAAATGTAAATCAGAACCGTTGCTGGCACTGCACATAACCTGACAGCAACTGAGAATCAGTCCCCTCAATTTTTAGCTCATATTACTTCATTTTGATTTAATGAGGGGAGCCTTCAGAGGAGTCGGTGCTGACACCTGCCTTTTGGTACGGTGACTAGTGGAGCAGCCGCAGATGACCCTGGGGCTCGGGGCGGGCCAGCCTTGGAGAGGAGCACAGGTTAGCGCTGCGGAGCTGGAAACCTGGCTTTTGTTTCAGCCGGCTCAACTGCTGCGCCACACTAAATATCTTCCTCTGGGAGCCTCATTTCCTTCACATTAACTGTGCTCTCAGTGAAACAGCTGCCACTTGTACAACACCAGACTCTGACTGGGAAGCAGTCCATTTTTTCCCTGTGAATATTTTATTTACCTTCCCATGTAAAAGCAGAAGTTGCCACTGAAGTGCACAGAAATCTCCAGCACTTTATGGGCAATTTGATACACACAAGAGCCAACTTGACAGGCTTCTCTTGACTGGCTGAACTCAAAATCCATCCCTCCTCACCCATGGAAAAAGCTGTGCCACAGCCAGGAGAAGCTCCCTACTCTTTGCTCCAGGGGTTGTTCAGTATGCATCTTGGTGGCGGGGGTGATAATACTACTACTAGCTGCTGTTTCCCCCATCAAGAGCAGTCAAAGTCTCAGCTATTTTCAGGACATCCAATGCCTCTTTTCTTTTTCTTTTTTTGAGATACTCATTTATTATTTCCTGGAAGAGATCAGAGATAATCTAAAACAAGTGAGTTTAACTTGTGTCAGAAATCCAAAGGAAACCTGTACCCCATTTCCATCCTGCTTATGCTGAGGTCTGTGGTATTTCCCTTGGCACTGTATAGGAGGAGGCTTTATAGTATGAATGAGACACCATCTTAACACGTTGTCAAGAAAGGGAAACTCTGAGGCTGAATTCTTTAAAAAAAGGTAGTAGTACCAGTATGAGTTATAAGAGGCCTCACCGAGCCTTCTTTCATTTTCCTGATGCATCTTGATAGCCCTCGGCTACTGCTGTTTATTTCAGAGAAAGCAAGGAATTATCTATATTACAATATTAATTATTTTGTATCTTTGCTATTCTTGCATTGTAATTTGCATTTTGAGTTTCCAATTATTTATACAGCTGACAGCTCTTCTTCCATATTCCTCAAAGCAAGACATAGATTAAAACAATATTTGCCATATAACTCTTAATTTAATGAACTTTGGCATTCTTTATATTACACAATTTAATGCAATGCCCGTTAGAGGTCTTAACCTTCGGAGACATTTTAGTATTGAGAAGCAAAAGTTGCATCTGAAGCCATAGCCCAGGACACTTCAGATGACTTCTGGTCTTTGGTACCCTGAAATAAGCCAGAGGCTTGAGATGAAATCCCGCAGTACTTCCCAGTGCTGGGCAGAACCCGAAGAGAGCAGCTGACTCAGACACTGGAAATGTTGATACCAGCAGATCTGAAGGAATGGAGGAAAATGCCTTGCAGTGCAGGCTGCATAAATGCTTCCTGTTAGGTTTTCCCAAAGCAGACAGACGTTAAATGTATTAAATTTTGAATGTTTTGGGCCTTAAATTTGCTCAGCAGATATCCCTAGTGCCCCAAACACTGGGCTGTAAATTATATTCTTGATTCTGAGAGCACAGTAGAATTGAACATGAATAAAGATGCCGAACCATTTCAAATCAAATGATTTCAGTCAGGCTAGAGTGGGCGCAGGACAGCACAGCAGTGGTCCTTGCAATGCGGGAGCGAGGAACGAGGACGAGAGTACATCAGTGGCCAGTCACTGCAGTGAGGCAGCACAGCCCATGGTCAGTGTTATGGACAGAATAAAGACAAATTGCAGGTAGGTCCCCTCCTGAGGCCATTAGAGAATGTATTACTAAAAGCTACAATACAAACACAGGATTCCCATGCCACTTAGATACATTATAAACTATACTTTGTTTACATTCTTCCAGTCATCGGTAAAGCCCTCTCCACCACACATATATTATAGTTCCTCTCAGAATAAAAAAAAATAATAAAAAAAAAAGAAGTCTTGCTGTGATTTTGCATTATTCTTTTTCTGGGAAAGGTTTCACAAGCATAGCCTTGTGGGTGCTAGGAAATCCTTTTTTGTGTACAGGACTGCTGTCCAAAGGGGGAGAAACCCCTAAATCTTTTTGAGAAAGTAAAGGTCAGTGCAGCCTGTCAGTGTTGTGTGGTCACTGTCTCGGCAGCAGGCATTGAAAACTGTGCTGTAATAATAAAGAATCTAAACAATTACCTTTGTTCCAGGGGACAGTACAAGCATTATGAATATGGGAATTTCTGCCTCTTTCCCCTGTCTTAACTACTACCAACATGGTCATTAATAAATTCAAGCAGTTTTACTTTTGGCACTTTCAAGAGATAAATGGTGACATTAGTTTTTGCTATTAAGATGAAAGCATTTTACCCCTTGCAGCATACCCTGCGGGTGATTCTTTCCTCCTGGCTTTCCCCAGGGCTTGGCTACAGTGATGGCTTTCCACCCCCATAATATGTCACTCTCTTCTTGCAAGAGATTACTGAATCTTATAGCCTCTTCCTTTAATTGCTATGGAATAAAAAATGGAAAAAAAAAAAGGCCCACTTTTTAAAACAGGTTTAGTTACCTGATTTATATCTTGTGTTTGAACATTGCTATTTAAAATACAAAAATCCTGTTTGGCATGGTGATTTGGAAGTGACAAGTTTAAAACCTGAAACTGGGTGCTACCGTTGCTTTCTTGAGCAGCCATCAAAACAAAGGGAGCATAATTGTGCTGTGAACTTACAGTAATAATGCAGTACAAAAGGAAAAAAAAAGTTTATATCACCTTATATTGCCAGCAAGATAAAGAACTATATTATCCTATGATTTATTTCTTAATGTAATTTTGATAAAAGCTTCTTTTGAGGAAGTCTAACAGTCCAACATCTAGACCACAAAAAGGGATCATTGACCTGTTGGGCTACTGAGATGAAAGAAAATCAAATAAGAAAAAAAATCACAAAAGCTGAAAAATCTATACCGGAAATTTGATTTTTCCCAATCTGCTTGAAGATGAGCACTTTAAATTCATGCCAAGATAATAAATCACTTTATAAGCTCATTGTTTTCCCAAGAGAAAAACAGTGTATAGGGAAATTCTATTTTATTGAAAGGCAATTGGTATTAATGCCATTTTTCAAATCCAGTTTTTATTCCAGGTTTGCTCCTTCAAGCTTTATTTTATTTAGTGCAGCTAGGACTAAAGTTCTAGGACTAAGAGTTCTTTGGCATTCTTTTTCACAATTTTTAAGAAGAATAAGAAATGTTCAAGTAATGTCCAAAATCAGATTAAAGGAAGCTGGGGATGAATCGGGAAGAGGTATCCAGATCTTCTCCCTGCTTACATAAGAAGTAGACACAATTTCTCTGATTGAAGGTTTTGGTGCAGGAGCAAATCTAGCACCTGCCTGGCCCTAAGCACATGGCATCGTCTCATTGTTTTGTGGACATTTAAACCTGAAGCTGTAGGATTTTGATGAATAACATTAGAATGGGCCACGCGGTGTTAAGTTCGTTGCTGTTAAAGCCTGGCCAGTGCTACTCAACCCTTGTAAAAGACAGACCTGAGAAATCAAATCACTTGGCCAAAGAACCTCGCACCATGTTCTAGTGAGGGTGTTCACACACACTGATATGATTTTCTTCGTCAAACTGAAGGTAGCTCCATAAATCATTGTAGAAGTCCTTGCATCACATGGTAGGTTAAATAAGCTTTGTGATGCTGACATTGAGCAGAAGAGGTTTGGGATGTGCTCCTCCGTTAATATAAACCGTCAGTACTGCTTTGACTACCTGAGCTGAGAGTGTGGCTAGACAGCTAGATACCAAAACCATTCTGAAGAGCTCTTTTTCCATGGATGTGTGTATTGATCTAAATTACAGTGTTTTAACTTTGGGTCATGGGTGTACTGAAGAGTTTCTGGGTGGTTAATACTACAAAACGTGCTCATACTCACCTACATTTCCTATTTCAAATGCTGGGGTCATGGGTGTTTTTTAAGGGTTATTTTTTGGATCGTTTGGAAGAAATTCTATACAGAAGGAAAAAAAAAAAGATGAGGATATACACCTCTCATAATTCTTCACTGCAGTGTTATGAAGAGACACGAGCTTCCTCTGTTCAGTTCAGAGAAAGTTCAATTTATTTAATTAGCTGTTCTTCCAGCTTACCCGAGTGTAATGCAGCATGTGTGAAATTTCACACCAGACTACACTTGGAACTTCATAGGTCAGATATAATTTTTAGTTATGTTACAGGTAAACGACTGAGTTCAGAGCCTATTTTAGGGGGACTGCAGTCTGTTTTCAAGGCTGGGAACAGATGTAATTTTAGGAACAAAGTGCATTTCTCAGTGACTCACGTCCCTTCCGATGCACGGAGTTCAACGGGACCACAGGGGTCAGAAGTAAAGCAGAATTTGGCCTACCAGTCCAGCTGTTTCAGAACAACTTTCTTTTGTCTCCTCTACATAATTAATTGCCAGACCTCAGAGAAAATGCTGTCCCATTTACTGTAAAACAGGAGGGTCCACAGAGGAAAATACTTGTGTTAGAGACACAGAAACGACATTAAGGCTATCTAGTTTGATGTTTTCAACCCTTTTTCTTTTCCTCTGCAAACAATGACAGTTTCAATAGGATCTGAAGCGATACTCTTAACAAATAATACACTAGTCTGTCATATGGTTAATATTAACGTCTCTCTATTCAAACATGCTGAGAACTGAATAGAACAGTTAACATATAACAGTCACACATCCTTTGCTGAGTACAAGATCGCATCTCTAACATGAATCTAACAGGTATCCTCACCATTTCCGATCTTTGTCTCCCATTCCAACATTGCATTCTCTTAAACACATTGCTCTCCCCCTCTTTCTGCGTCTTTCGGAGGTGCTGAGTGAACACATTCTCTCCATAAAGGCATTGCTTACGATACGGTTCTTTCCTCAACAGAAACCTTGCCGTGTGTTTCCAACATGTTGCCAAAGGTGAATTTGCAGGGTGTGGTAGGGTTTGGGGAAGAGAAGGCCTTCCGTCTGGATCGAAAGGATTTCACTTTGAAACAACTGTTTGGGCAGGATTCTGCACGTCAGTGCAGAGAAACCATCTCTTGATTAAATTAATGGGGAACAATTAATTGATTTCAATCACACTTCACAAATTATTGTATCGGAGCTTTATATGGTAGCCAGTTTTTCTATTACAGGCACGTTCACAGGATTTATGGGCAGAGGCAAGCTCACTTTGTTCATGTCCTGAGCTGGTGGGATGTACACGGGGTTGACAAAAGCCACACAACCGTAGGGATGCGAAGCTGAGCCCCGCCTCATACCCCTCATCTTTCTGAGGGTTTAATTGGTGTGGGCTTGGGGCCGTACCTACCGCGGGCAGCTCAGCTCATGCACAGTGAGGCTGTGCCCAGCTGCAACGTACTGCAGAAACAAGTCAGGGTGAGCCCACTCCTCACAGGGATGCCACCATCCTGCTACGCCAAAAGCTCTGTGCCACTGAAGAAGGGAGTCCGAACGAGGCACGCTCCATCCTGGGGCACAAAGTTTAGTTTGCCCTCAAATATATTTTTATTGAAAACACACAGCAAAGATTACAGCCATAGAAAGTTCTGTAAACAAGACAATTTTATCAACTTTATATTAAATAAAATTAAAGGCAAAAGAAACCCAAAATAAGACTTGCTGAATGAAGACTGTGTTTAGTTTTTTTTTTTTACTGCCTTAACAAAAAGAAAATAATAAAAATGACATACACCTTCAGCATTTCTTTTCCAAATTTACTTGACAGAGGTTAAAATATTGCTTTATTCTGACTCAACATACAACAGCACTGTGTGATCGATAGTGCTATTTTTGGGAAGTCTTGAGACTTGTGAACTGGAAAGTCTGGGGCACATTAATAAATTTAACAATTAACTTGTTGCAAAGGAATATTTTGATACAGACTTTATATACTGTAATTTTTTTAAAAAAATCAATCTTCTGATATTAACCAGGGAAGGCTATTTAGCAATTTATTATAGTTAATTTTCTTTTTTCCCCATGAATAAGCAGATATTTTAATACTAATAAAAAAAGTAATGTGTGCCACTGAAGCCAATTCATTGCATTATTGGCATATTGTGTTACAATTTGTGAGGGGGAGAGGAGACTCGAAAGCAAATGCAAAAAACCCACTTATAATATGACTGCGATATGGCAACTGGGAAACAATATTTCTTCTCTAAGGCCTTGGTCCCCTGCAGAGTGTGATTTGGTGGAAACCATCTGCTCTTATATAGCCCCATTAGAACCAGTTCTGTGGATGCTCGTGGGTCTGCCCATACTGACCTGTCTGCAGTCGAAGCTTTAAAGTTCACAAGCCTAGGCCATGATTAATTAAAGTGATTGGACAACTGAAAGTGGCAACAAACCAGGGCAGTGTGGACATTTATCAGCTGGATTTTGATCATCTTGGATCTCCCTGACTTTTCTAAACAACCCATAATAAAAAAATAAGTTAAAAAAAATGCACACACACTCCTTGAGAGATTACAAATGCCTTTGAATTGTAACAGTTTAGAAACGTAGAGGGCCTGGTAATGAAAAACAGAGCTTGTGTTCCCACTCAAAAAAACCAAAACCCCAACCAAATCCATCGTGAATGACACTTTTGCACTGCCACTTGTTCTTCCTCACTCTCCACCAAGGCAGCTCTGATAGGCAAAGCTCAGAAGACAGAGCAGCTGTGGGCTGTGTCTCTACAGACCCCAATCCCACTCCACACTTGGCCAAATCCCAAAGCTCCTAAATGTTTCCACTGACTTTCTTGGCTGACTGACACATTAAACTAAGGTTGAGAGTTAAGCATCTGGCTCAGTTTAGGGATTCACTGTCATTCCACAAGAGGTACCAGGAATCAGAAGATGTCTGTGTGCTTGTTTCCATGGCATGGACCTGGAACCAAGAGGAGAGGGGGAGAGGGGACCGGGTCTGTGCCGGGGTCATGGGACTTGCTCCCAGGGACTGAGTCCCTGGCCAGCAGCTCACTGCAGCACTGCTCTGAAACCAGAAATGAACCTAAGAATGGTCTTGGCCTTTACTGAAAAAAAGATGCATAGCCTAAGCCTTCGGACAGCCGAATGGGAGCGTGGTAAAATGCTCTGTAACTGAAACTGTACGTGTAAACCTGCCTAGAAAGCACCTGATGTACGCTTCATCCCTCCTGGAACTTTTCCCTTAAAAAAATATTTTGTTAAAAAACACTATGATATGAGGGCGATTGACTATTTGGTTTCTTCTAAGTAGATGCTCTTAAATTAATGCATATAAATAATTTGTATTTAATTTTCCTCCCATCCTGTTTAGCAAAGCATCGAATGCACAGATCTCGTTTCCCCTCCCACGAACCCCCACACGAAGTCACTTGGTCAATACCGAGTCTCTTTGCATTTCGCTTTTTAAGACAAATTGTGCCTCTCGCTCTGACTTGGCCATGGGGCTCATGGGCAGAAAGGCCGTGTTTTCGCTCGCGCTGCTCTCTGCTTCTACGCTCGCCAGTTCATAGTCCTCCGACCGCCTCGCGTCCGTCAGAATCCGAATCTGCTCCTGCACAGTTTCTAGCAATATTTTCACTTCGTGTTGTTCTGCTATAAGACAATTACTGACTGGGGAACTCACATTGACAAGTTCAGCTGAATAGGAGTTTTTGCACCATTTGATGCCTGTTACTTCGGAAACATTTTGCATTTGCATGCAGGCTTCGTCCAAGCCCACAGACGGGATGATGGGAACGGAGTTGGCCCTTGAAGAGGAATAGCCGACCAAGTCCTTCTGATCCACGTTATTAAAATAAGGGGTTGTCTCTCTTGAAGGCAGTTGCATATTTATTGAAGTATTCTGAGGAGTTTTGAAACCACTGGATGAATACCTGGAAAAAGTAAAAAGAAGTTTTTGTTGAACATCAAGAGGTCAGATGCAAGTGACAGGAGGAATGCTGCAAGAGATTCATGAGCTGTGCTGAAGAGATACATGTCGTTTTTCCCTCACACTACGAGCACTTGGTAATAATGTGGCCCTGGGGAAAACAACCAACTCTGGTTGGAGACCTGGTTTTGATTCTCAGATCTGCCAGTGGCAAACTATGGCTTGTCTGTCGGTCTAGTTTTGCCCACCAGTATATGAAAGCAATGACAACTCCTTTTAAAAAGATTTCAGGAATTATACTGCATTATTAATTTTCTTTGAAATGAAGTTTGAAATTCCGGTCCTATGCTTGTAAACTGGGGAGATGGATTGATGCCTTCTTCAACATCGGAACTCTTGATGGCAAATGGCTATTTTAGGAAGACACTTTAAAAAGGTGGAAGAAAAAAGAACTTTAAACAAAACACAGTTGCACAGTTTTTATTTACATAGCAATGATTGCCTGAGCTCCCCTTCAAACAAGCAGAGCATCTATGTGTGGTGTACCTCTCTTTTTTTCAACATCCCAGACTTGTAATGTTATCCAAATTCCTTTACTGAGAACTCGTCTGGCAATAGAGCTAATGTCTTGGGCTTGAGCAAACGCCTCTGCTATCGCAATCCTGCGTTTCAGAGAAAAATAATTCCTTTATCCTTCACTAACAGACATATCATAGAATGATTTTACTAACTGTGAGGCAACTGTGGTTAATTTTTATCAACATTTCAATTTTGTTTCAAAGCCAAATTCCTTATTCTGATGGGAAAGTGTTTCCATTTACAGGAAATACTTAAAAAGACAGTATAGTAAATATGTAAAAAAGGAACCAGTGAGCAAAAAACCCCACGTTTCCCATCTGAGTAGTAGCACTGTAGAAATTGGGTGTTCTAAGAGTTATTATACCTACCAGTCATGATTGCCAAGGACCACAGACATCAATTACAAATGCCTTTGAATTGTTTTTATTCATAACCAGCTTTGTGATTGTATCACCAGTTAATAAGGTGAGCTAATGGTGATGTCTAGTATGTTTTATCCATGAACGAGGAAATCAACATTTAGGTCCGGTGTGCAAGCAGGTGATTTGAGCTCTGACCAGAGACTATTCTTCTGAGAGCTGCCCGAGCATGCTGGACTTCACTGGGGATACCCTTCTACTCTTACATGCCTTGCTGCTTTTTGGTGTTAACAGGATGAGGACTAAGGAAAAGGAAGTGAAGTGCATGAAACAGCCTCGTCCAATATTAGCACACAATGCTAATTAACTGGAAAGGCTTCCTTTGGCCCCGTCCTCCCGGTGAGCTGTCAGACAGGAGAGAGAGAGGAGGAGATATCTTTAGGCTCCTTTCCAGCAGAGTGCTGTGGACTTGTAATTAGCTCGTCTATGGCAGCACAGTGTTTGTGCAACTGTTTGACACATTAACCTGTACATGTGCAGTTCTGTGTGGCCACTGCATGAAAACTTGCCAGGCATCTCCAAAAGACCAGAAAATACAGCTGGGTGACTGCTGTCAAGGAGGAGGAGGAGGTGGTCTGATCTTTTGCTGATATGTGATGGAAACAGATACTGCTTTGGGAAGCGGGACCCAGGGGAATACTACAGTAAGTGGCATTTTTTGGTTGCATGCTCTAACTTCTGGTATGTTCTCTACAGCTGCATTTATGTTTTACATCTGAGCCAGCTAAGAGTCAGCTTTCTATTAGTTACATTTGCACTATGCTTAGACATACTTGCAGTCATTTATGGAAGGCCTTTGCAGAACAGTTTTCAATAATCAGTATGAAAGTACTGATTAGGGATATTATTTCCAACATAGGACTAGTATAAAAAAAAAAAGAAAAGAAAAAAATTAAAACAAAACAGTGCAGACCTTTGGGTTGTGCCCATTCTTGTTTCCTTTGCTTATTATATAATTGTTCAAACGACTATAGCTGGAGAGATCGCATCAGTTGCATTATTCCCTTTTTTGGTAATTCAGGCCCTAAATATATTCTGGGCTGCACCCTGAAAACAAAGGGAGTGAATGTTTTTAATGAATTCCACATGCAATGGATGTGTTCTATGGATGATGTATAAGCAAAAACCAAGAAAAAAAAAAGAATTAAAATGGGTTTGGTGAGAAAACAGTAACATTTGCCAATTCCATAGTAGAGATTCAATTAGTTTCAGTATTTTCAAAACTAACTGCCAGCAACAATAACATGTAATGCAACGCCTGGCGTATTTCCATAAGATTCTTTGAAGTACAGATAGACACACCGATTTCATGCCAGAATTACGTGTTTCTGCCTTCAGCTCACAGGCTGTTCAGAGGAGGACTGCAGTTGAATTAAAACACATACACTGTGTGCAATAGGCAAGGTATTAAACTAGAAGGGATATTACATCTAAACCACATGAGACTCAGCTTTTGGTTAATTGCAAACTGATCCATGCTTCTATTTGTGACACAAGACTACTGCTGTTTTCAATAGACCGAGACTTAGACCCATAATTGCAAAACCTTAATTACATTTTTCTATAATTAACTTCCCAGAACGATAGTTCCTCCTAAGAAACATCTCTCTTTTTTTTTTATCTGAAAAAAAATATTTTATCTGAATAAATTCATTCATGTGCATGTATTTCAAAGTGCAGGTCTCTCCCCACCCTCTTCCCAAAACCAAGCAAAAAGAGAAACTCACACATTTGTAAATATGCAAGACAGTGTTTAAGAATCTAAATTAAAGAATGAAACTGAACAAAGCGTAATAATTTTACTGCCCCCTTAAAACAGGTATTAGAGAAAGACAACAGGGACCAGAACTTATAACAGCAAATGGTTTTTAATTAGCATAGTATCAGTAGCTTTGCCATAGGTCCTACTGCTATCCAGCATTCAGTATACGAGCTTGCCGCCAAGGGCCGCTGCCATGAATGGGAGTCATCCAGCGGCCTTACCAGGCTTTGCTTCTGCCTTTTAAGCACCCATCCCTGTATACACACAACCTGTTTTTGTCCTGTAGGTATGCTGCACTGGGGCTCATGTACATTAACAAACATACCCACATTTATAACTGTGTATGTACACAGTCACAGGCTCTAAGGCCCTACTTCATACCGTGTAACGCAAACAGCTGTCACTGAAAGCATGAGATCAAACCGCTGTCTGCTTAACTGCACATAAACTCCTGACACCCTCAGGGACTCGAGCCAGTCTCTGAGATGTGGCTGGCATGGAGATGGTTTGTTTTCTTCAAGTCCCCCATTTCAAGCAGGTTTTTCTACTCCAAGTAGCACACTGATTAAATAATTGAGATTAGCTCCATTTAAATTCTGCTGCAACAGTAAGATCTGGTGCTTCCTGAAGGCAGCAAAAGCTTCTTCTCAATGTAGGCTGAGAGGGGGAGCACTGTCACAAGACCAGTCAGGTAAATTAGCCTCTTTTCTACCAAATATAAACATACAAAATCTGACTAAACTTTGGCCAGAATGCTGATGGGTGAACTTCAGAGTGCTCACAGAATTAGGGAGATAAACTACTTTGATTTGTGCATCTGTATAGGGAAAGATGGAGATGAAAAGGGAGAAGAAACGAAGGAGTGAATCTTCGGCTGGAGACAAGGGAACTTCTCATTTGGGCTAGAAATCTAAGGAGAATACCAACGCTATGAAACTAGCAAACATTTAGATTGTAAAAACCCATCTGATTTTATGGAAACCTCTTCCTGAATTAGAAGAATTCCACATAAAGTAGAATTATTGTATTATGTTTTATTTTTGTTCAGAAATAAACTAATACTTCTAATTTGGTTGAAGAGATTATTTCACTGCTGCAACACAAGATAACTTGTGTTGACAATGTTTTGTTACACTCCTAAAATACTTAATTTTCAAAAAACCATCACCAATAAAATACTGTAATAAAACAAGAGCAAAGAATTGGTTTTGTTTTCATGCCTAACACAGACATTTTAAAAATTAATTTCCCTGGATACTAGCTGAAGACTGTATCGTATTTGTGCCATGCAGAGACTGCTGAGACTCCCTGTCAACCACCACCCGCTGATGCATTTGGAGGGGTCCTTCAGAGAAAGGTCCATCATTAGAGGTTATAGGAGGAATGACTAATTCTGCAGACATCCCTAGACTAGCCAGGGATGAAGTGCTCTGGTGGACTGAGGCCAGAAGGGGTCACAGACTTGTCCACAGATCAACCTTTTGCAGAAATGCAAAATACAGGCCAGTATAAGATGAAACACTGACTTCCAAGAGAAGAGGAAATACAACTACCCACAAGACAGATTTGCTGTTTTCTACCTCACTTCTTAACCGAGGAGGAGTCTGGAGCATCCTCCAGAGCCTGCAAGACACTGCTGTTCAACAGGGAAGGCTGTTAGGCAGCCCCTTTCAGGAAGGGCAGCATTTGGAGGCATGGTTTCCATAAGGAATTATATACACATTATCATACACAAAACAATAATATGATTACTTCAAGAAGCAAAGAAAAATTTTTTCCTTGGAACTAGCAAATAGTAAAAACTGAAGAAGCATAAGACAAATCCGTACTTTTTAAAAGAAGTCACCAGAAAAATCCAAGCCTTTGGCTGCCTTGCTTTCTGCATTCCCTGTCCTTGCTCTGTATTTCCTAATTACTGCAGCCACCTTTCCCAGGGAGATTCAGCTACAAAACGTTTCATGCGCCAAGTCCCCCTCTCACAGAGTACCCCAGGCTGGGCAATCCCGCTGCAGGCTGGAAAGCGTGGCGAGGGAGGCGTGGGGGCAACACGTGCAGTGCCACACACGTGTAACAACGCTCACTCTTGGTTGGCACTTGTGGCTCCCGGTTCCTGGGATGTCAGAGTGGTTAGTGGTAACAGCTTCTTTCTTTGCTGAGGAAAATTAAGCATGTAGGTGACCTCAGTCCTGCACTTCATAAAGCCAGTTCTGATACCAAAATATACTGGTGCCTTCTTGAAGGGTAACCGCTCGCTTCACTGCACTTAGCTGTGACTTACAGGCATCCAAACGACACTGGTCTTGTTTCATTCCATTCCAGATATCACTCCTACTTTTACATATTAATATGTTCGTAGTGATTCTGGAAAGCCTTTTGGAAATCTATAGGGATATGTAAATATTATGTAAAATACCTCAGCGATTGCAAAAGACTTCAAAGGCAGTTGTAGGTGCTCAGGAGCACTTCTGAAATTCAGACCTTCTGTACAGCTGGAGCTCACATTCAATATTCTAATAAACTGAATTAAAAAAGAAGAAAAATACTGGATTCTTTGTGCATTTTCAAACCTGTGTGAAGTGACCAGTCTTCTTCAGTCTATAGCCAAAAGGCTTTACAAAGTACACAGATTTATTTTAAAAGCTGTGAAAGTTGGACTTCTGATTTTTTTTTCTCTTATTTTGCCCAGTTCTGATGGAAGAAAAACAATGCTATGCAAGAGTTCCTAGAACATTACGGCACCGCTAGAGAAAAGTATCTATTATAAAGAGTAACGTTGTCAATCACTTACAGTTTGTTCTAATCACTCCTTCGACAGCCTTTGAAAAGCTTCAAAAGAGCAGCAGCCAGCCAAACAAAACCACATTACCTTTCAAAGGCTGCAAACTCTCCGGGATCCACAGTACACTACAAAGCTGGAAGGACTTCAATGGCAAAGCAGATTAACCACATAACAGCTCACAAATTGTCTCAGTTATGTTACTACTTACCCGTGACAAGGTATTGTGTCCTGGTCTGTGATCCTTGACTCTTCTAGCTGTTGATATGCTGGTCCTGCAATTCCATTGAACCTACCCCGAGGTAAGGGAGGAGTCCTCCGAAAGGCATTTCTATGTAGCATCCCACTTTTTTGTCCTGGGCTGCAGCATGAAGAGAGACTTCTAGGAACAATACCAAGAGTACAGTAAAAATTATCACAGTAAAAAAAGTGTAAACTTCTACAAAAGTAAAGATACAGGATGAATAGCACATGGATTACTGTTTTTATGAACTTCTTGTGATCTTTGATGACAGTAGAAATTCTCTATGGAAATAGAATACTATATTCCACAGTAAGCTGCTGTTTATGCCATATTTAATACATCACCTTTCTTCTAGGAGCTAAAATAACTGTCTGGCATATTAAATACTTTCTTGCAATTCATGAAGATTGATTCTTTTGATGCTGTGTACCATAATCTTGCTAAATAGAGTTGACTCCTCAGACAGTATAAACAAACAGCACAGCTCCATCATACCTACAGCTGAGTTCAACTCAGATCTTAAACTGAGAACCCATGTGATGTCGTCCACCAGGCTTCCAGGTACAGTTTCCTTATATAATGACATTAAATTTGGGGAAAAAAATTAATAAATGAAGGTTATAAGTGAAGCTTAGGGACTGCAGCTTCAAGAAACCATCTATGACTCAAGCTGCCTCCATGTTGAACAAGATTTTTTTCCTACATTGTTTTATTCTTTTTTTACATATATTTTATTTTCTTTTTTATACACACTGATAAGCACTGTGTGTTTCTCTTTATGCAATATAATACATGTTTGAATATGATAAAAACAGTAATAGTTTTCTATTTGTTTTAGAAAGTTGCTTTTGTAAACATTTTTATAGTGTTTTGGAAGGAGAATGGATTTTTTTCTATATTGTGCAGGAATTAAAGGTATCCAGAACCTACAGTTTTGGTGTATTAACCATTAAACCAGCTGTTGCTAAAAAAAAAAATAAGGGAACAAGAGTTAAGGCAAGACATACCTATTTCTACTGTTAACAGGTCACAGTACTGCACAGTGTGACTACTTCCATTTTTCTTGACATCTCCTGGGTCTCAGAAATGCGTATGTATTACCTAATATTCTGTCACATCCTTAATGCTATTTTTATATAGCTTTTTCAGATGCATTTTAAGCATCATTACTTTTGGTAACATGAATTATTTCAACTTCTGACACAATTCAGCTATGCAAGAGACTTTTGATAAGTTTGCTTCTCTTTTCCTATTACAACATGGCTTAAAAGCAATCTGCATTTTATACCTACTGGGAACTTTATTTATAGTTAGGGCCACATCTATTCCCAAAGCAATTCTTGCTTGGACCAAGTATCTTGGACAAATTCTCTTGGAGTGTACTTTTCCATTAAAACCGACCTTTTCTCCCCAAAATCAAAATATGAGAAATAAATTCAACATTTTCTATCCCACTGCTCAGGCTAGCAGTGTTCCATCACAGTCTCTGCTCTGTTCTCTTCCACACTTTTACTTTCCTGGTGCTTTTTAATTGAAATGTTCAATAACCCATAGCAACAGCACTTCCTCAAGGATTTTTGATGCTTCCTTTAATAGTTTTCCTTAGCTATTAAGGATGCTGAGAAAAAGAAAAATTAAACCCCAGTTTCTTTCAGTTCAGAAGGCTGAGTTCAAGTTGTGAGATACAGCTCATACTCTGTAAAATCACACTACCACGTCGCAAAACAACTGACAATTTCTGCTCAGGAGAGCTTGAGATTATTACAGCAGGGGATCTTAAAAGATGCAGCTGAATGAATAATTTGTGATGGATAATGAAATTCAGTGGGTTATATTGACTGCAGTATATTCATCAATGCGCTACAAAAGTCAACAAACTGATTAACTTGGAAGACTTTAGGCCCATTACAAATATTTGAAACTAAAAAAGTGCTGTTTAATTCTGGTTGGTTTCATGCCCTCGCGCATCTTCCCTGTTGGGTGAGACCACACCGTCTCCCACCTAATAACACCCACATGTGAATTCACAAAAGCTCTGCATTTGCAATAGACAATTACAACCTGCAATTGTAGTACAGGTCAGCCCAAGATAATTAGCATGAACTGCTGCACAGATGTAAATAAACGGCCTATCTGGACTTCAACTCGCTCGGAAAGCCTTGCTGCTGTATGTGACACTGGATACTACAGGCTGGTAAAGGTGCATGGGCTCGTTAGACTGAAGGGATCTGGCATACGCCGACATCGTTCTGCTGTCAGGACAGAGCTTAAGTGACCATTTGGTTATAACATGAGGTTCTTTCAACATTTCTGGTAGAAAAAAAACAGAGGGGGGAAATGAACAAAGCCCATTTGTAGTCATGGATGAGACATATCCACTAAGAAGGACCAGGAAATATTTACAGCCAGTGCAGCTGAAAGCTGCAAGTTGCAGGACCATGCTCATTTCTTGAAGCACCTCTGACAAGGCAGTAATGATTTTTCTTAACAATACGGTGAAAGAGTGACTCTAGCATAACACAAGCTTTTCTTTTTTCACCAAACTGCTCTGAATGTCAGAACACCCTTCCTCCAATAACATTAATACAGGCTGTTTCTGGCGTTCGCTCTATTGCTCACATGAAGTATTCCCCTCTCCGAGGCAAGTGATGCCTTTTAGATTTCTTCAGGGAATTTATGCTCCTTTAGCCACCATTATGGTTTCTTCCTCCCTACACTACAACCAGGTAAAAGAAATCAAGCACACATAACTGAGCTGTTCAATAAAACAGACCAATAAGGAAAGCAGCAGCAGATTTGTCCTTAAAAATCTATTAATAAATATTCTGGAATAACAAATATCAGAGTATTCTTGAACTGGCTGACAAGTAATGCTAAAAGTAGGGAGAAATGTCATTCTGATAAATTAAGGGTTTGAAAGAAGTAGTTCAAACATCTCTAAAGTTAATTTAGAACTTGGGATTTATTGTTGCAAATATATTTGGGTGAAAAATTTCTTGGGGTTGAGCAACTGAGTAAAACCAAAGCCTGTCTCAGCAGGTGGAGTATTCTCTTCTAGAGGCACACACACACTCCCAAGTGCAGTTAACTGTGTCCATGAAGAGAAGACTTTCAGTGAATTTACAGTAACTCAGGGAATCCACCTGTCCTGCCTTTTAGCTAATGAGTAAACAAAATTGATTACAAACACATCATGAACACATTCAGAAGTAACTTTGTCAACAGGAGCATGAAAAGCCTTAAGAAGAAGATGACAAAACTTTGAAACTTTACCTGGGATGCCAATGATTCCCTTCTTGTTTAGTAAAGACAACAGAGGTACAGAAACAGCGCTTACAGCCACGCTGTGTGTATCTATTTTACTCATTCTTTCCCTATTTGCCTTGATTCTAATTCATTAAAAGAAAGATGTGAAGTTGAGAGAGAAGGGAAAGTTTTAAAATGTATTGTAAACATTCTGTCTCTGTACCTGCAAAAACTGTACAGAGAGACATATTCCATTGCATAGTATTTTAACTATTGGTCATGAGATGCAAACATTAATACTGAAGACATGGTTTTTGTCCTTGTGAGACAGAAACAGGAAATACACAACCCAGCGACAAAGGTAGCTGCCAGACAGGCAGTGTCTTCTCTTGCTGCCTAGGAGTCACAAGTCTGACAATCTGCTGCTAACATGTGCGCAGATCAACTATTCAGACTTTCAAGCAATTTTCAGTTTTAATAAAAAGGGATCTGTTCCACCTGAGAACATAAGCATAATCATAACTCTGTATCATGACGCCCTCTTGTCAGATTGTTTACAAGATCAAGATGACACACAATGACAGTGTCTCTGTTGGAGCCTGTGTTATAGATAGCCCCCTGAAGGGAGAAAGTTAACATAACGTTTGGGACTTTAACAAAGCTGTATGTGATTCAAAGAACACTAAGATGGTGAAGAGATGATTATATTATGCCAAAAAAGCTGTTGTATAAGTGAAGTGAACTTAACAGTTTTATCCCTCTTTCCTCTATAGCATCCTGTATCCCAAAGCTTTAAACACCGTGCCTTTGCAAAGCTATCTTGTACTGTCTCTGAACATGATTACTGCCTAGGGAAACATCTCATCTACAATGACATGATGACCTGTGTTTCCTAGCTTGTGTTTATGAACCATTAGAGTTGGTCAGGTTTTCAGCCCAGGTGATGGAAAGGGTCTGTAGCCTGCTGTTTGAAAAACTCTCTTCTCCCTTCACATATGCAGGAGAAGCTTTCCAGCAAGCAGCGCATACTTACAAACGTACTCTCGATTTCTGAGTCACCACCATCAGCCTCCATTATAAAACTACAATGATATGCAGGTTACTCCTCCAGAAAATTGTTCTATATTGAAAACTTAGTCTGCTTTTCAGTTTAAAATTATTTTCGATTAGTATATATCTGTCATGTGCCACCATACTCCTTCCTTTTGAATGGGTTTTTCACTCTTACTACATTTTCTCTGATGTATTTATAAGCAGTAGCCATATACTCTTTTCAACCTTCTGAAGACTGAAAGGTAATAGACTATCACTTTCTACGGAATGCAGACTATTTATTCCTCATTACAGGTCACGAATGCAATTTGAGTCCACAGTAATTAGGAGGCCATTTTAATTAGGTGAGATGCTAGTGGTGTATTCTCATGCTACATTCAAATTAAGTGTGGTGGGTTTGCAACGTGGCTTCTTTAAGAAGCAGCTAGAAAGTTTAAGGGTCCAACAAAGCAAATCCCAGCTGTGCTCCCAAGGCCAAACTCCCAAACCCTGTTGCTGACAAGGCCGTCCAGACCAATCAGCACCGGTCACAGGCCTCTGGGAATCACATTTTAGAGATAGAAGAATGCAAACAGCCACATTTTGCCACCAGAGAAGGGAGTGGGAAGATGTAAAAAACTTTGCAGACACCAAGGAAGAGGAAGAGGCTCTGAAAGAAGATTCCCCACTGCCTGTGGAGAATACTATGGTGAAGCGGATGTCCTCCCGCAGCCCATGGAGAACGAAGAGACCCCACTTGAAGCCTGTGGAGAGGTACCTGGGCCAGGCAGGAGCCCACTATGGAGCAGGTGGAGGAATGGGGAAGAACCTGTGACCTACGTTGGAGTAAGGCCCTGACAGAACCTGCAGCCTGCACAGAGAGAGAGAGATGAAGGCCCACGCTGGAGCAGGTTTGCTGGGGGTGTTTGTGACTCTGGAAGGGACCAGGCTGAGGCCAGCAGCCTGGGACTGAGAGNGGAAGAGAAACATCATGAATAGAGTGAAGTCTGTAAAGAAGAGATGGGTGGGGTGGTGGTGTTTTAAGAGCTGTTTTGTACTTCTCATCTGACTCTGGTTTTCTGTGTGTTTCTGTAGTGTAGTGTAATAAATTAGAGAGTTTTCTTCCTCGATTGTTTCTTAAATTTTGTTATTAGTTCCCAAATGCCTGATTGTGTATTTAGTACTGCTGAGCTTCAATCCATCTCTGTTATGCCACTCTTTAAAAGAGAGTAAATTTATTCCTTATATCTGTATATTTAGATATATCTTTTAACTATTTTATTCAGCATATTGTCACAACTCTATGTGACAAACTCATGTACAAAAGCACTAAATGAAATTTGTCCCCAGCTTTTATCAAATTCTTTGAGAGCTCCATTAGTGCTCCACTGGAGCCTAGCACTTACCTTCTCAATGTAACTCCTATCTCCTTTTTAACCACCTCTGTGTATTTACTTTATAGCTTTTCTGCCTCACCTTAGTTTCTCCCATTAAAGGCATTAGATGCTTGACAATAAATGTTGACTGGGGCTATGTAGAGATCTAGCTCACCTACATCAAAGAAAATCATCAGTAGTGCTGCAGGAACTGATGTTAATAATTGCCATGACAATTTCTAGCCTTTTTTTCTAATGCCTACTCAAAGAATTCACTTCGCCCACATTTGTCCTAAAGCTTTGACTTGTCTAATTCAACATAACAGGTCTATAGTTCTTTCAACAGATTTTTCTGCTTTCTAAATGTTTAACATTTACTATTCCAACATCACATGGCACAGCTCCCAATCTGATAGATTTTGCTACCAGACTTGAAATTTCATGACCCAGTTCTTCTTCCAGACTTTGATTGAGATTAACTAGGCCATCTTGACCTAAGGGCTTTGATTTCTGCACTTTACTTCCAATTTGACTGTAGTAATATCTATTTTCATGCAATATGATTCATGTTCTACCTTCATTCTCAGATAATCAACTGAAAAATGAAATATATACAGTCAGGATTGCCCTAACCGCTTCATATAATACCTCTGTCCCACCATCAGCTTTGCTTCTTCCTGTATAGTCTTCTTTATCTAACGAGAGGACCTCTCTATATAGCAAGAATGATTGACTTCTTTTATTATTACCAGTCATAACTCAATGAGTCCTGGAAACATTCACTTCCAAACATGACTTCTTGCCTTCTGTGATAAAGTTTGTTTGTTTCCCTACACCCAGGCATTTTTTTTTAGTAAATTTCTCCAGAAAACTTTTCTTCCCTTGCAAAAATATCAGATTCCTTCTATTTTCTCCCTTTTAGGCTTCCTCTGCCTTTACATTATTAGTTGCTGCAGTTTATCAGTTTGTTCTTTGAAATTCAATAGCTTTATTTACAGAATAACTTTAATTTACTCTTTCTTTTAATTTAAACCAAATCCATTATATTTGGAGCATTGAGTAAAATGCTTACTGAATAAATAAAATAAAATGGTTTTACTGGGGTTTTCGTGGTGTTTAAATTTCATTAAAAATGCAAACACAATTTATTTTAAATTTTAGAGTAAGTTTATCCTACTTTGGCGTTTTTGTGAGACAACACAACTGCTCTAGGCTGAAAGCCCTTCTGTTTAGCTTTCATGATGGTATTCTCTGAAATGAATCCCTATAAAATCAATGATGACTGAATCAATGAATGAAAGTCAGGATGACTAATTACCAAGAAAACAGCTATTCAAAAGGGATCACAACTCAATCCCATAATTAACAAAACTCTAATTTGTTTCTATTACGACAGTGCGGGTTTTCTTTTTACTGAAATCAACGGATAATCCAAGATGAATCTTTGAGAACACTGTATACTTTACAGGAAGTTTACTGATTAAACACATTTGCTACTTTCCAGTCCTGACAGTACTAAGAGTTGTTTTACATATGCAAGCAGATGATGTAAAATTCTTCTACTGTGATAAAAGTGCATAATACAGGCAAAATATTTTAGGAGTAGCGTTCAATGGAAATTCAAATTTTCACTTCAATCTCTGCAGTAATTCTTTGTGTGCAGCTGAGATTGATAGAGACAGAAAATTGCTATTACTTAGTAATCTGAGTGAAATAACCAGGTGTTCTCTGTCAGTCACATTTCAGCAACCCCAAACAATTCCCCACCTTGATAGTCTTACTGCCAGGCCCAAATTGTACTGATTTCAGGAACTGGAAACAGACAGATCCTGATCTTAAGACATGATCACCCATCATTAGTGCTCTTATAAACACCAGCAGAGAAAACAGATCCGGATGTGAAACAAAGTATTTCTGTAGCAAGCAGAAATAAAACAATAATATAGTTTAAGAGCAGCATAAACCGGAGAACCTGCAGAGCTGCTGTAATTTTGGTTTGGAATGGGATAAAGGGATGTTTAGGGAAAAAATGTATCTGAATTAAAAAAAAAGAAGTTTCCTCATTTGGCCACACTTTACCACACTGAACACTACTTAGAAACTAAAGAAAATGAGTAAATCAGGAAGTTGTCACATAGTGCAGAATTTAAAGACAGCCTTATAAGTCTTAAACGCTTAAGTCCCTTGCATGTTTTATAAAGCAAAGGCCTTGTTTAATAAATATTAAGTTATAAAACTATAAAAACTATGAAAACAATTCTTTATACATTAAGCTAGTCATTCCATGTCTTAAAACAGTTCTTAAGCAAAGACTCTTAAGACAGTCTGATGCTTGACATCTGCAAATAAGATAACAGTTCAGGGTTTTCTTGATTTTTTTCTTTTCCTGGTAAAGAGAGATTTTGTGTGCAAAGGTATCAAAAGAGCAATCTTGGATTCTGCATTAGTTCGCTGTAAATTCAGTGTGGCTTATTCTGTAATTTCCCTGTGGAAAACAGATAATCTAGAGAGTCGTTCATCTTCTATTTTAAGTGGTGTTCATAATGAGAAGAAATATTTTCAGTCTTTAAGTTATTTCCACATTTTTAAGCTTAGATTACGTCATGGTATGGCACCTAGAACATTTCACACTTGGATATTGCAATTATATTATTAAAGGTAAGGGAATGTCAGTGTGTTTTTTCTGAACTTCATTTTTTTACTAAATGCAGATAAAATCCCTCCCCCTCCCCGAACTTCTGTGGAAAGCATTTGAGGCAATAGTTCCATAGTTAATCTTTTTTTCAGTGAAAACTCTTAGGCATATTTTGAAAATATTTGTGTAATAAGCCCTAAGAAATGGATCTGACATGACAGTTGGCGTTAGTTTTTCATGCCGAATTGAAGTCTTAAGAAAGGTAAAAGTAAATAGGACCCAAATATTCCTTCCTGGCTAATATGCTGCACTTCAGTAGGTTAAGCAAATGATTCAAAGAGGAAGGAACATGTAGCTGACTGGGGGACTGCAGTGAAAATGCACCAAATACCACAGAAGCTAGATCATAACCTCATGCAATCCCAGATGTCTTTTTTCAGTAATTATAAAAAAACCCCAAACCTTTTAATAAATAAAGCTTATATATTGTAGCTGTGTCTACAGCTTGGATGTTGTCTTTAAATGTGTCCACTAGAACTTGTACAAAAGGCAGATACAGTCGGTGAGCGCTGCTATTGCCTTTTATGTCAGCAGCTAAGAAAATGCTCGGACTTGTGCTGAGGCTCTGTTGGTAGCGTTCCACGCAGCATCCCTCCCGGTCACAGCCCACAGTAACCCCGCACACGTATCAGCAGCTCAACGACATCCCTCGGCAATCTGCCAATTCTCTCGCCAGACAGCTCTTTGCTTACCTATGTTGCTTGATGGGCTGGGTTCCTCTGTCGGGAGACAAGGCCTCTGGGAAAGACTGAGGGCCTGAAAAACTAGACTCCATAACTTTGTCCAGAATAGGCCCAGGATGCCTATCTGTTTTTGAATACTGTGATACAGAGAATAAAATAAATTAATACACAAAAGGCAAAGTACATAGTTGATGCTATTCAATCAGAATTCATATTGAGGTGGGGTAAGTAGTGCTCTAATGCATTTCAAAATTAGCCATTGTAAGCAATCCATTCATTCACTATTGTTTACAGAGCAAAAAGTGCCGGTACTCATTATCCCCATTACCTTTCTCCACATCAAAATGCTGGTATCTGCATTAGTAGCAAAATTACTGACTGATCTGCCCATAATGGCAGGGAACACTGGCCGCTTTGACTAAAAGCCTGGTTTTGTGGCTGTCCCTGCAGAGACTGAGCTCCCGAAACACATCTCAGATGGTCAGCACCTTCTTGGCTTCTTTGGTAATTTCAGTGAAACACTGCTTTTATCAGCATGCATGACTATGAAAACCAAATTCAAACAGCATTTGTAGCATCAGATAAGTAAGAAAAATATTTGAATCCCATCCCTAGAGCCAGATATCCCTTCTAAGCCTGTCTGAAACTTTTGACCTGGGAGTATCTGTGCTAGTAAGAACAGTGTAAACATATTTCTTCTTGTGACAGTTGTAGGCGTAGGGCATACTCTGGGCACATAGTGAGACACGAAGGTCTGCAAGGCAGACACCAGACATGAACAAGAACAGATTTTCTACTTCTTGCTTTATGATTCAACGAGAAATTCAGGAAGAAATGCATCTCTAACCCTGAATGGAACCAGAAAGTCTAAGGAAAAAAAAAACCCCAAATCCATGTTTTGTCTTGGAAGAAGAATCAACATTGTTAGTGGTTACTCTATCTGTGGCAGTGTCTCACAGCTATGAGAAGTTAACCCACAATTCCCCTCAGGTATGAAAAACATTGCATTTTTCAGATTTTTTTAAAGTTCTATGACAATGACCTGCACTAACACGAATTGCTCCATTTTCCTTTAATCCCTTTCCTTCTGTATTCAGTTTGTATTTTTGGCACTAGATACCTAGGTACCCATGTTACCCTTACAATAAACCGGTATTCTGGAAGCTATTAAAGATTAAATATTTTAGAAAGAAAACACAAATTAAAATAGTAATAATAATGTAAAAAATCAAAGTGGTCAAAAATGCCACGCTATGATACAGCAGCATCACTGCCTTTAAAGATAGATTTCTTTCAAAGTACAGTTCTTCACAGTTATTTACTTGTATAACAGAAGACCAAGAACTCCTTAAAAATACAAAATTATTTTCTGATTCTCACTATTATCTACATTTCCTTCGACTTTAACAAAATCAACACGGAAAGTCGTACAAGATTAACTCTCCCTTCAAAATGGGGTACGTGCAATTTTAGTCCATCAGATTCCGTATGATTGATTTCTATAGATGACAGATCTCCAATTTTTTTCCAATGCTATCCTCCCTCATTCTGTTGCATGAAATACCCACATAAATGGGGCAAAGTCACCGCTGACATGCTTCAAAGCTACAAGAGTGACAATATGCATGTGCATGCCACATGTGTGAAGTAAACACAACTGAAATAATAGGAGGAAACATACTCCACGCTTATTTCCTTCAGTTACCATGAGCTTAGTTGTCATTTGTAAATGCTGTAGATAAGATACTCAGACAGAAGTATGATTTTTCAGGTACTCATGTCTGTGAAGGTTTTAAACTTTAATAGTTATCCTGCCAGCTGTAGAAATGAAACTGTCTTTGATTCCTGACCTAAATAAATCAATTTGGGCTACGTAAAGAATGGGTTGTTAGTGACAGAAAGCTAATACTGTCGGGTTTTTTTGAGTTTGTTCACGACACTAAATTGAAAATCTGAATGGCTCATAAGACCACGAGTACAAAGTGAATCATGAAAGACAGTCAGAGATAAACTGCACCTCTTGTTACATCCACGGTTAAGGCGGATGTGGGCTGGAGCAATGGTATACAAAGTCTTTTCTCATCACAACTGAGGAAAACTAGGATGCCCAGAAACTCTTCTGATGCTGACTAGCAAACTGTACTTAACATCCAACACTCAGCACCACCCATACAAAGCAAACAAAGGGTTTTTTTTCCCCCCAACTGAAGATTTCCTTTATGCCCTTTTCAGATACACTACTTGCCAATTACCATAACATTAATTACAAGGAAAACCTGAATCACAATTTTAATTGAGAGTGTGAATATACACAGAATTTGAACAATGTAATTGAACTTATTTGAACATATCACATTACTCACACATTTTAATAGGTTTAAACATAGTCAGGTCTATTTTCTTTTAGCTTAGCCATAAGACCAAATCCCTTCTCTGAGATCGTCTATGGAGAAAAATATCTTCAGGTTTCTGTGAGTTTACAGCAGTTGGTGTACCCAGAATTACGATATAGGTTTGTTCCCCATTTGCATCCCAGCAGATCCCAACTTGCTGCTTCCACAGCCTGGTTCTCACCTGGGTTGAGCTCTGTGGATGACTGTTGTGAGCTGCTAAATACTTAGCCATGGTGGAGAATAAGCTGTGAAACACTTTCAAACGACTGTTCCAGTAGGTTGAAAGCAACACTAAAAACTTATCTGTATTATTTGTTAGATTTTTAAATGGGTTTATTGTCTTCTTGCATGATTATTTATGCTTGTTTGAGCAATTACTGAGAAATGCTGATGTATATGGCTAAATAAATTAAAGAATAATGATAGCATTTAAAAATAAACCATTTTGCAAATTTTCAATTTTTCATGGTTTCATGGAGAAAATGATCTCAACTCTTTGACAATAACATTCATTCCCCCTTTAGTCAAATCTAAGGGAATCTCTAAAGGCAGCCCGGGCCAGAAATCTGAGACAAGCAATCAGCCTCTGCCACTGACCTGCTGTACGACTGTCAGCATGTCACTCCCCTGCTCCAAGCCTTGCATTTTTTATTCTAAAATTCAGGATCCATGGACAACAAATGTCACTCAAGTGCTACAGAATAGCTTGATGCTGTTTTCCTAGTATTATGCAAAACAAACCATCCATCCCTTCCCCTGGCTTTTCTCAGCTCTTCCTTCTCAGTGATTTTCCCAAAAGAGACATAATACAGAATGCCAAAAGGCATGCAGCACTGGAAGAGAGGTGATGTGGGGATCCCATTTCAAAAAGGGCTTAGAAGGCAGAGTGTTCAGCTTTACATTACATTTAGAGAGGGTGCCTCATGCACACAAAAAGCCAGGGATTTTTCTGGATAGACTGACCTTATACAAAAGCCCATCAGGTGGTATACTTAACGTCCTTACAGCTGTTCCCATATGCTCTGCATGTTTGTTGCCAACACTATCTCTAGATAGAGGCCAGAAAATTCAGGTTTGTCTATTCTGGAAGTCATGTGATAAAGAAATGGGAAATTTGTTTTTGATTGATAAATGACATTGAAATGCAAACCCACACAGTAGTCTGTTAAAAGGTTTAAGCATATCTGTTGCTCGACATATATTAATTTCATTTCTATCACAGTGACAACTGAATTTTTTTCCTATTGCTACCAAAAGAGGCAACAAAACATGAAAAGAGCATTTTTTTCCCCTCAGTTTAAGAATATCAGAAACCCAGAGCTAGTGATTGCAAGCTATTAGAAACAAGTGTAGTGAAAAGTGAAACCCCACACTACAGCACGAAAAGCATATTAACCACCTCAGAGGGAAAGCGATGAGGAATTAATAGATCCACTTACTACAATGGGAGAAGGCATTAAAATCCACAGAGGTGAAAAAGGCCACTTTGAACAGCCATGACAACTCTTAGAATCACTAAAGGAACGACAGAGCCTCAGCAGCCTTTTTTGGCAGGTGTGTGTGTGTGTTGCATGATGTATTTGTCCAGTTATGAGAATTTAAAGAAACCCTCTAGGCAAGGTGGAAAAAGTAGCTAGTAATCAGGAGCACAATCAAGACTCATGAAGACATCAAACCATTCAGAAGCACATTCATTAAATTCTTGTGGAACACATTCAGTAAATTTCTCTTGAAGATAATAAAACATCTTTGGGAAGGGGTAGGTAATACTACGAAGTCCCATGTTCTGTGCATTAGGTGAAATAAACCTGAATCTCCTGGGTACTTCAAAGATCCTGCATTAAGAACCGGTACATTATCTCTTCCTGAGTGAAGAACTGCAGCAGGATCACACGTGCATTAGTATCCAAATCTAAGATGCCAGAAAGCCTAGCGAGAAACCAAGCGTGTTGTTGCCAGCACGTTTGGGAAAACCAGCGGACTTGAGGGAGATTCAGGAGAAATGCTAGGAGCTGTGTTCATACACTTATTTATGAATGCTGTTTACAGTAGATTTTTTGTCTGGTTTGTATTGCTAAGAAAGTAACGGAATCAATACAGAGAGACAGGCTCGGCACTGGTGAGCACAGCTCCCAGCTAGGAGCAGCAGAGCTGGGAGAGAAGGCAGCTGTCCTGACAAAATCTAACCCTTTCTTTCATTTCACAGAATCACACCTGAGCAAAGGAAGGAAGTGGAGGAACTGCAGTGAGTTTGAGTGAGGAAAGGAAAAGCACGATATACTTCAAAATGTTGTCAAAGCAAACAAAAAGCTTTATTTTCTGCAGTATAACAAATGACAGGAGGCATCCATGGTTTAATGTAAACACAAAACTCTCTCTGTGTTCTTTATTCTGCATCTCCCCTTGCTTAAGTTGACTGTCCACATCTGAAGAAGCAATCCTGCCATATAGATGTTTAATGAACTTGGGGGAATGTCCAACACTTCTAATCCATTTCTTAAATACTGCCTTTTAAAATCAGGATTGCTGCAAGGTTACTTGTAGCCTAGGATGCATCAGGAAAATTCTGATAGAAGTGGAGAGTGTTTGAAAACCAAGCATTCAGAGCTTTTAACCTTGTACATGGGTCTCATAATCACACTGTTGTAAAGAAGTTTTAATTGCCATAGAGATGAGTTATCGGGGACTGAGGTTTGAAGACCTTGTCATTCTTCAGTAATGCAAGTATAATGTGTGAGGCTAGAACAAAATGCAATCTTGTAATTAATTTTAATACTGGAATAAAAAATGAAATGGGTGTTTTTTTCTGTTAACAGCGTTTTTGATACGTTCGCACGGCTTCTCTTCTTTACAAAAAGATCCAAAATTGGCTTTGAAAATAATTAAGGAAGAATAATTCTTTTCCTGAAGTCCAGCTAAGGGTAAAAAGGAAAAAAAGGAATGATGAAGAGACAAAGTATTACAAGGATGCTGGTCAAGCCTTTTACAACAATTAACCGCTTGAAACACTGATCTGTCATACAACAGATCTTGAGAAGCAAGTAAAACCTCTTTCTAGAGCACCAGAACATTTGGAAAGATGCATGTGTCCTTTACCAAAGGTAACAATCTGAGCCAACGTGTGATGGCTCTTTCAAACTAGACATTATTTGAACAGTCGTCAACAATAAGGAACCTTATGCAACTCTTCTCAGGTCTACAATAATGTATTCTTCTCTACAGAGGAAGAAAAAAGCGGGATGAAAAACCTGAGAGCATTCCCAGGTCCAGTCAAAATAGGAAGGAGAAAAATATGGAAAAATCTTCCAGGGAAACAGAGAAAGGCAACATAGAAGCAAGACAGTTTTCCCATTTAGGATGAGCACTTGGACTAAGAAAAAAATGCCAGACTGAAGGACCAGTCTCTAGGAAATAACCACCTTCATTTATATAAGCTTCTTTAGTGACTGCTGGAAATGAAGAGAACTAGGATTTCTCCCCAAACCCAATGGTAGGAGCTGCAGATGGGAATCACAGTGAGATTACATCCAGGCAGTGGTGGACAGAAAGGTGGCAGCAGATGCCGCAGGAGCAAGCAAGGGGAACCCCTTCCTTCCCGTGCCACTGCCCACCGGTTTCCCACCCAGCAGATACCCCCGGGGCAGATCTCTGGTCTCTCTCTGATGGGGAGCCATTCATCCATTCCCATGAAATACCATTTCAGAGTTCTTTGCTGCTGCTCCCTACCCATTTTTTTTTCATCTTCAATCTGCCAATTTTAGTAAATATTTAATGAACTGCCTACATGCATTCCTGCACTAAAACCTTGCTAACAATAGAAACCACTATTACGCTGTGCTGTTATGCTACATCCTGCACAAGGTCATTCTGTTTTTCTTCCCCAGTATCTTTCCTCCCAAAGGGAAAATGCATTAGTGACAAGGAGAAAACAGAGACCTGCCAGCAGCCATGAGAACAAGAGAATGGTGTGTTAATTACCAGCACTGATAACACCAGTCAGAACAGCATCAAAAGCTGAAGAGGAAACTTGGATTAAAATAAAAATAAATAATAATAATAATGGTTTTCAATCTCTAACACCTGCACTCTACAAACTGCTACTTCAGACATTATGGCTATTGTTGAGGCAAAAGAAAAATACTTAAATAAAGGCTGTTGTGTTTGTCAGCTGCTAAGATGACATCAAACAGTTCATAGTGATGATGGGTTGACAAAATATTGCACTGAATTAGAGTGAGAAAAAGACAAAGAATATAGTGTTAACCAAGACCTACTTTATATGTTAGAACCAAAGAATTAAAAAAGACCTTTACAACTTAACCTTTTGTTGCCATCATTACAACGCAACACCACTCCCAATTGTTTTGTTTTTTGTTTTGTTTTTTTTTTTTTTTTTTTTTTTTTTTCTGGGTATGAAGTAATACAGACTCATAGAATCACAGCAAAGCTTAGGTTGGAAGAGACCTTTAAGAACATTAAGTCCAACTGTTAATGCAGCACTGCCAAGTCCCCCACTAAACCATGAAATAAGATATTTTTCGTGAATCACAAGGCTTATCACCACACCATGGTGCTCCTATGAAACAAAACTTTTACTGCAAGCAATGCCCAGACAACTCCTGTGTCATACCATGGAGGCACTGCTGATGCTGAATTGGTTAAAAGGGCTTACATTTGTTTGTACATTAATTGGACACAAGCCAGGAACTGAGAAGTCTGTGGCTAAGTGTGCATGAGTGCTCACTTTTGCTAAACTCCTACTATTTTGGTGGAATCAGCACACACAGTCATGAGCCCTTATAAGGAAAGCTAAGTTACTGTTTAAAAAAAACAACCAAAACTACTACCACCACCACCAAAACATAACTGAAGAGCTAAGTAGGTAGAAAGGCTTCAGGGCATCTTCTGTGACTTCCTATTATAATTCTACCAGGGTCCTTCTCAGTTGTTCCAAAGACTTTGCTCAAAATAGGACAGGACTAAATGTGTATGACCAGGGGAAAGAGAATGACATGCACTGCAAAATACCTTGCATCGAGGGCTAAATAAATCAGTTGTCTTTGAATTCCTTATTTCAAATACTTTGTATTTAATGATTGTGGGATTCTATTAATATGCATATAGCTATACATGGTAAATGACTACATAAATTTCAAATTTAGTTGAACAAACTGATCTCTTTCTGGTATCATAACTAGCCTTAACTCCAGACCCAAGAAGATGAGAACATCTGCACTGTCTTCCCTTAAGCATTAGTTTACACGTGTAAATTTAGTTCTAGATTTTTAATTTATTCTGAATTAACAGCAACATATCTCTACATTTCTTCAAGGAGGTTCATTAATTATTGGAACACTTGAAATAAGTTAAGATCAGTGATCCCAACTTTACCTATAAGCCATATATATGAGCAAAGGTACTGCCATAAACTGTAATTTCCACTGCTGGATGCAGAGCTAGGGGGCTCAGCAAGGGCTATTACATGAACAAAATATACCCGGATCCATTCAAATAACTTCAGAAAAAAAAACCTAATCCCTGTTTGGGGTTTTCCATTAATAGGCCTGATAGAGACCATTTTATGAAAGAGATGAGAATTCTCGTTCCCATTGCTCAGATGCTAAATAGCAACATGGTGATGTGCTGCCATCAGCAGCAGGAACTCAGCCAGGCTATTAAGTGTTGTAGCTGGCAGGATTACTTACATTTTGCAGCTGGACTCGGCTTTGTGCCATACACTCTGACTTTGCCATCATGCTGGAAGCATTTAGGCTGTAGGTTTTCCTATTCTGAGGTTCTTTCAGCTGTTCATGAATTTGCTTCGTCTGTTTCCTGAAGAGAGAAATAAAATTCACGTAAGAAATAGCTAGTGTGATCCTCTACTATAGCTGTGATATTTTTATAGTCATGCTCCCCTTTGTTCAAAACTTCGTGGTATTAGATCAACCAGATGAGCTAATTCCCTAGTTTCTAATATTTGAAGGAAATGGTCATTTTCCTGGCAAGGCTTAAGAAAGGGAAAAAATAATAAAAAAAGAGCTTTTCTGTTTAAAATATCTTCTATTCTCAGATTACCACAATAGCAGGCTAGTTGTTCTAGTGTGGAATTTTGAAGATCAACTATTACATGGTTAACAATAACTTTTATTTAAGCCTGAATATTAAAAGAGCATTTTGCTCTGGTTTGGAACAATGATTTTTGGCAAATACATCAGGAACTAGCCCCTGTTGGCTAGAAAAGCGTTGAAGATACAAGATTTCTGCTAGCTGATTAGACTTGACCTGTAACCCTGTATCTAGTATAGACCAGCTTTTGCTTTCACGCTTAAACCTGGAAAAACACATCAGTACAGCATCTGAGGATGTGTTTATGACATGTTATACTATGATCCACAATGTAAGAACTAGGGATACCGCTAGATGAATCGCCTGCCATATTCAAGAAATAAGCACACTATTAATAAACACTTTCTGTTTCTGCCCCACTGTATTGACATACTGATTTTTAAAGTTTTGTATGTGACTGAGGATATGAAGCAGCAAACTTTATTTTAAATACCTCTCATCTTCTGGAAACAGATACTTCAGGTGGGCAAAAACTGTTAGCAAAATGTATTTCAGGTCTTTTATCAGTCCTCAATCTTTTAATAAGCTACATTGTCTATCAGTTTTAAATGATCATGAGAAATAACTCCACAATACTACTTTGATTGCTTCCCTTCCCTCCTTCCTTTTTCTACGGAGTAGATGCATCTCCAGCAGTGAACCTATAAAAGCCCTGGAAACCACCTAGTGAGGTAAAGGAATCACCAGAAGCAGCAGCACTTTGTAATACCAGCAGCAGGTTTTGGACAGCAATTGGTGTGGAGTCAAATTTCAGAACTTAGGTAAGAAATAAAGGCAACACAGCCTTTCTACAGTGAAAGTTGAAATTCTAGGAAAGAAAGTTCGGCAACATTTTGGAAAATTTTCTGGTGATTCTGCTCCTGAAAGCTTTCTGATGTCAAATATGATAGTATTAGACATGACTCAGGCTAATGAATTTGACATCCAATGAAGTATAAAAGTAATTTTAACTTATTTCAGTGGAGTCTGTGTCTACTGCAGTAATGTGTAACAAACATGACTTTGTAAGTGGTCAAGGAGGGAAACTGAGAATGAACAAGTTCCCTGAACATGAAAGAAAGCAGTGAATAGTATCAACGGTCAGATATTTGAATTTAAAAATTTAGTTTTTAATATATTAAAAAGTATATGAGATTTCTTCTGCCTGAGTGATTTCTGATTCAGCATCACACAATTTAAGCATCTGATTACATTTAACAAGCTGTAAGCACCTGCTTAGAAGTAGATATTTGTATAGCACATTTCCTCAATACAGGTCATAACTAATAAATTTTGGAGTCTGTATCTCTACTGCTATCTATTTACATCCTATTTTGGAAAATGAAAATATGGCAAATGAAAAATGATGAATTTATGTTGCAGGCATGTAACAAATATGAGTGGTGCATTTTGAGTATAGCTAGGATCTCATAATTGTGAAGGTTTATGAATATGGGTGAGGAATTAATTTCTCAAGCAAAAAGACTTATTAAATTTTTAAAATACTTCCTTAGACAAAACAACTTGTTAAATTAATATCAGAATAATCTGTTCAGGGATGTAATCTGAAGAATTATAGTGTAAAATTAAATTAGTCGATAGATTCTGAAACATGTCTTTAAAAACTTTGTTTTATATCTACTCATTTTTTAAAGCAATGAAATTTAATAACAGATTTATAAAATGTCAAAATGAAGTCTTTTGTTTCCCATAAAATCCCAGGGAAATGTAATAAAAACAACTCTAGAGTGTGTATGAATAATTTTTTTTCTGGACAGCTAAATTGCATATGCCAAGGAATCATTCTCTCATTACATTACATACGTATGCATATGTCCTAATGGAAAGCCAGCCACTTGCATGTTAGTTTCTATCGGGGTATCATCCAGTCTTTTTTTGATGACTGTTTCTGAGTGGAGACTTCATATAAAGTCTAAGCAATGACAGCAAAACATGATCACAGTGTCAGATATTGGGAATCTCTCCTACATGTAGGATTTCTTAGAATTTAATCAGGAAAATAACAAGTTATAAATTTTAAGAACTGTAATTAGGATTTATTTAGAAACCCCAGGATTAGAGATTTTTCTACAACTATAAACACATATATGCAAACTGGAATATTCAGCTTCACTGCTTCAATCTTTAACACCACAAATGAGATTCCCAAAGGTAATTCACTGAGAGAAACAATCTAATAATTAATTTCCTTTTATGTTCATGCAACCTAACATTAATAGTAAGTTTATGCATATTGATTTCACCAAACTATAGTATGCACATTTATAAAACTAGAAACTATTAATAATTCAGAGTTACTAACCGACTACTATATTTATTTTATAATTTTTGTTTTCAAAACAAATGGTCCCTATGTGTTCTACTTTAGAGCTATTAGGCAATAAAGCGGTGTTATTCAGCAAGAAATAAAGTTACTAGTCATTTATAAAAGTCTAAGCCATAAAGAGCAGACCATTACTGTACTCTCCATCTGTTGCTAACACTTACAGCACTTTCTTGATTACTCTAAAAGGAATAATTGGAAGGGCACGGTGTTTAATTATAGTTCTAAACTTCCTCAGATTGAATTTATTTTAAAGAAGGACTTTTAATCTAATGGTGCAGAGGGAAGCACATGTTTCTAGTAACAGGTATTATTCAGTTGTCAGATTGAGAAAGTCTGGGTTAGTGTCTTCATGGAAACTTTTCTTTAAAGAGTGCACTATCCAGAGTTTCTGTAGCTGTTAGCAATATTTTAATTTTTGAATTATCAAATTATACCCAAGGATAATCCCCCACACAGGAGGAATGCATTGATTACTCTTAAGCATGCTCAAGGTATGTCTGCCTGATGAAGAAGCTTCTGATGTGCTGACTGAGAGCTAACATATGATAAGGGTTGGGGCAGTTTAAATGTATTGGGTTTTTACATCCTTAATTCACCAGCCAGTGTCAACTATGTTACTATTTTATGTGGTCTCTATGCCACCCAGTCTAGATTCTGTTACCTATTTTTTGGACAGTTTGCCAGATGGAGCCACAGCCAGGGAGTTAGGGATTGATTAGCACCTTACCATTACAGTGTCTCATATCTTTGATATGACCCCTTGACTGAACTGGAGGTGCTCCTTTTCTCACTGCTCTTCAAAATTCAGTTCCCAGAATCTGGCATAGGCACACTTCAACTCTTCCCAGTAACTCTATCTCAATTATAATGCAGATAAAACCCCGATCCCAACATCCCCACCTCCTGCGGAGACAGGAAGCACTACTGCCCTGTGAGTTCATCTTTGAAGCATTATTTCTACTCATTATCTTTAGACATAGTGCTTCCCCACCACTTCATCAAAGCCATGGCATTTTGAAGCTTGCTTCAACCCAGGTCTCCACCACTCCCCACCACAGCGCTCAACCAAGAGGGGCCCAGCTGAGTAACACGGGGACACTGTATTCACACTACGCTCGGTTGGTGACTGCGCGTTCTTCCAAACTGACAATCCCATCCCGCCTTTTCTGAGCCTCTCTTTGTCAGAATACAGCTCAAGTCTTTCCAGGCTTTCTCTTTCTTTCCTCTGCAGACCTAAAATGCTTAACGACATTTTACATGCAGTGGCAAAATGGTTGTGTCTGCTCACAATTTACTCTACAACCAACAGCCCTCCTGCCACAGCATCCGCTCAGCTAGCAGCACTGTCATACTCTTGGTCCAAAGAACGATGAAACACAATCCCTCAAGACATCAGAACAGGTAAGAGTGTTCAGATGAAAGATGAGCCAATGCAAATTTTCACTGAAAAAATGCACAGGCCACCCCTGAACTTTGAGGGGAAGAAAAAGGGGAAAAAAGCCCCAATGGTGTGGTGACTTTTCCAACCTTTTTTTTTTTTTGTGATAGAAATGCTTTTTTTTAATTTTTTTTTTAATCAAAAGTAGTCCTGATCAGATTTCCACCCATTAAAATAAATTCTAAAAAGGGGGATTCAGATAAGCATCCAAACTTTTCAATGGTGCAAATCTTCCACATTTTGATGCTCATGTGTTCTCTCACTACCTCCACCTGGAACAGGAATGAGGGATGACAATGATACAGAACATATCTATAGATACAGTGGTACTGACAAGCATGTCGTATAATTGCTATGAGGATTTTGCAACTCAAATTACACACATAACAATAAATATTATAAAATAATGTTCAGGTGGGAAGATAAAGAATGGAATGGAAAGTATTTAACTTGAGATTAGTTTAGTAGAGAGTATTCCACCTTTCTTGGATAGTTCAATGTGTTTGTTCGTTGCAGATAGTCATTATAGGACTACATCAGCAGTTTACAACTGTAAGCTACAGGTTATGGATATCTGCAGAGAACTGGTCTCTTTCCATATTTCTAACGTTACCCTTGCCCCCAGCATACAGAAAGAAAAGGAACATTCAAGGAGATGAAAAGAAATGCATAAAGGAGCTATACGTTTAAACTTCTATTTTCAAAAAAGGGAAGTGATTATAGCACTGATAGTAAAAGATGGAAAATTATTATTGTCAAAAAAAGATGTGGAAAGGACACGATCTCTTCTTTCATGAAACATATTATTGCTGTTTACTTTTTTTTTTTAATGTCAATAGTGTAGCCATGGGCAGCTGCTCAAAAGGAGGGGAGAACCTGAAGAACTGTAAAGCTTTAGAAAGCACAGAAACTAAATAACAAACACGCTAGATGAAGGCTCTTACTTTGTTTTGAAGTAGAACGCTGCACAAAGCATGCCCACTACGACTATGCCAAAGACGATACAGGAAATAGACAGCACCTGGCGCTGGTACACCTCTTCGCTCTCTGTGAACAGCAAAATTGAGAATTATGAAAGCATCAGAAAACAATACTTGCAAAAAGTGGATTTCAGCACATCACAGTTTCAGTAATGATGGACAGAATTTGGAGGTCTGGGTTGGCCAATTCCTCAACAGAATGGATGCTTCTCTGAACCTCTCATCTAGATAAGATCCATGGAGTCGTGGCCTGCTGGGAAAGTTTTAGAAAATGGTTCCAATGTACACTGAGAGAGAGATAATAATAAAAATCAGGATAGTTCAATATTTTCTCTGCCCTATATGTTATTTTTCAGCTTTTTTTAAAAAGCATCTGCTGTCTACAGGATAAACAGCCCTAAAACCGTGGAGTTTCTCTGGCTTAAGGAAAGACCCATCAGAGCTCTCACGGGGTCCCACAAGATTCAGAGTTCTTGTTTAGCTGCCAACGTTTACTTGAATGATGTTTACATTTCTTTACTCCCATGTCATTCTCTGTAATTGAAGCTTACATAGAACATACCACTGTAAAAAAATTAATCAACCCTGATGGAACCCAGTGACTCCTATGTTACAAGGCACTAGATATAACCTTCATGGGAGTCAATTTTCAAAAAAAGAATAAATTTCCTTAATAAATCCCATAATCTTCTAGCCAATTTTAAAACAGGTACAGAACAAAAATGGGAAAAAAAAAAAAGAAAACAGCTAAGAAAACAATAGAAAACACTAATTCATGACATCAGACACAAGCTGCTAGGGAACTGGAGTTACTCACACTGAATTCATAAACAGCTCCTTAAGTGTTATATTTCAACTATCTCCTGAGTCCAAAGTGGTAACATGCAAAACAGATTGTTATTTTTGTTTTTAGATCAGTTTCTCCAAACATGCAACATCAACCCCAGTATTTTCATTCGTAATTTTAAGCAGAAAACCAATATGTAGGGTTATCACAGTACAAACACTATACGTGTCCCTTTCAGGCTGGAGATCTTCAGTGCAGACCCCCCCCCCTCAACAATATGAATACCAGACCACTGCAGTACACAAAGGACTAATCTTACAGATTTTGAATTCTTAGGTTGAAGTGGATCACACTGCCAGTAGTTAAAGAACTGTCAGTTCAGCAATTGCAGATTTATTCTGCCTGAATACCAATTTCAGCAGCTACTGCCTAAGACCACAACCAAAATATACTTATGCACTTCAATTTTCCTGAAACATTGCATATTATTTAAAAAAACCCTCTACTTATTAAAAGAATATAAGTAATGTGTGCAAACAGACTTAATTTTGCTTCTCTTCTCTTTTAATCAAAGTCTTCATTAAGTACTTTTTTTCAGAGAAATTGTAAGTTTAATGCAACTATGGTCTTTTGTCAATCCTGAATAGCTATCACTGTCTTGTTAAAGATGCTTTAGAATACATCTAACCAAGATAAAAGCACTTCAGAGACTGGACAATAGTATCTTCCTCAAACAACTATGTGCAGATTTAAGTCTTTTGTGTAGTCAGACTAATCCCTGTCACTAGTTTTCAACACATGCTGATCAGTGCTTTCTTTCCCTTTTGTTTATTTTGTGCAGTGCATATTTAAAGAACTACTTATTGACTGACTTTACTCCATTTCTTAGACACCTTTGTTCATTTTTGAAGATGCTTTGAATCTTTATTTACATATTGGGACTCCACCAGTTTTTATCTCCAACATCATAAAATATAATCAGTTGAGCATTATTCCATCCTCTAATCTTCTACACTGGCTTTCAAAAAATAACCCAAACAAACTGCACCTTCTTACTGATGGAAATATAAGCTGTCTCTCTCCTCAAACTTTGAAGGTCTCTTCATTGTTGCTTTGATTTAACCTCACTATTGCTCTAAACACATACAGCACAAATGAGATCATACAATCATAAAATTATTAAGGAAGGGGCCTTAAGGATCGAGTTCCAAACCCCCTGCCATGGGCAACCTCTCACTAGACCAGGCTGCTCAAGGTCCCATCCAACCTGGCCTTGAATATCTCCAGGGATGGGGCAGCAACCACTTCCCTGGGCAACCTGTGCCAGGGCCTTGCCACCCTCAGAGGGAAGAATTTCTTCCTAAGATCCGATCTAAATGTGCCCTCTTCCAATTTAATACCACCCTCCCTCGTCCTATCACTACCTGCCCTTCTCAAAAGGCCCTCCCCAGCTTTCTTGTAGGTCCCTTCAGGTACTGGAAGGCTGCTACAAGATCTCCCTGCAGACTTCTCTTCTAGATGATATCCTCTCTAGCCAACGTTCTGTGAATAGGGCCTTTAAATAAGGCAGAAGACGATAGCTGTACTGCAAAGATCTTTTTCTCTCACAGAACAGAAAGCTGCAGAAATTCAATGTGCAGAATAGAGAATAACTAAAAATTCCTTCTCCTCAGTTGAAGATGTGCATCAGCTTGTGCAAACATGCATTTATATAGTGGAACAGACTTCCTGAGGTAATCTAAAGTGTGACTGAAATTATGTGTCTTTTCACATATATTCATGTATTGTGAAGTAAATCACCTTAATTTCATTCTATTGAAATACATACTCTAGGGAGAGGATTCATCACTTAATCAGAAGGCAGGAAAAACATTTCAGCCGAAACCCAAAACATAAACTGCCATGGCTATTCCTGGATAATCCATCTGAGGAGTTAAGATCACAGAACACAAATCCCACCAAGATTTCAAGTTATACAAAATAGATAACCTATACCAACAGAAACAGAACCACACACCACAGTGCAGAAAAATAACATAGTAAACTGTTTAGGTGCTATTTTGTTCCATTCAAAAAAAATGGTCAGAAAGATCTCCCCAGAACATAAAGACAAGCAAATTTCCACAGGACATAAAACCTGTTGAAAGGGGTTCCCACAGACAAGTCCCCATTCACTGTGTGCCCTGTTACATGTCTGACCATTTTATTTATACGATTCTTTCCTATTTTCATTTCTGTTACAAAATTGGCCCTCTCCAGCTCTGTCATGTCACCCCACTAAATGGAAACTTCTCATGCCTTAAGTGCTCCTTTTCCCAAGCTTCTCTCTCAAATTTACTACTGTTATGAAACACAAAATGACTACTGGTGACCCATGGAAGCAAAGTTTCTTCCAGTGCAGTCACATTTCATCTGTCTTACTAAAAAAAGGTGCATGCCATATTCCAGGTACCTTTTTTTTTTTTTTTTAAATTCTCTTGCTCTTTAAAATGTACTTCTAAAGGCTGTCATCTGTCTGCTTTGTGCATGTGGAAAGACCCACTGAAGCATACATGTAAGTCTTTAGAGGATTAAAAAGTGTAGGGTTGACACATTTTTCTCATGATTGTTACTTCTAAAGGATATGTTAGTTTTATTGTGTAAATAAGATGAAACCTGCCTCTACTTTGTGACTTTATTATAAAAGGATGAAGACTGGTAAAAGGTCCTTGAGAAACAAACACGTATGTTTCTAACTGTATTACTGAGGAAAAAAAAACCATAGTTAATTAAACCAGATTATATTAGGCTTTGTTAGCACCTAAATTCACAGTAATCATTAACAGGCATAATCACTGGATCCTCTAGTTCTATTCTGTATTTTCAGAATTCATTGAAATATATTTGAAAGGTATTTCAAATGTGAAGAACAGCATTGTACGTGTGGCCTGAGCAACAAAATAATAAAACAAAAATAGCAGCATCTCCCCTGGTCGTGTGTATTCCAATGGCTCCTAAATAAAATCTCAATGTGGACACACAAGCATCACAGAATAATTATTGAATGTTCAAACTGACCCAACATAGAAATTATGACATTTACCATATGAACACATTACTTAAGCTTTGCTCTGTAAAGAAAATATATGAATAAATGTGCAGATTAATTTTTCTGCTGAAGCTTTTACTCCGGGCCCAAAAAGCAGCACAAGCCCTAACGGCATTCAGCATTCCCTTACCTTCCTCACTCCTCTCTCCTAAATGTACCCCCTTTGCACTGCCACAAGTGAAAATGTGCTGTGGAATAAATATGGAAAGCCCGGTATCTTCCAATTGGGATGTATGACAAAATTGATTTCCATGGGCTTTCTCCCATAGATGATGCCAGTGAAAAGTTTGAAAATAATTCTGTGACCTTGATTTTCACAAGAAAATTGAGAGATGTTCTTCTTCACCTTTTCCTCAATCCCAGCCATTTATGAGTTAGCAGAGGAACAGATAGAACAACAGAGGAAGACATGACATCAAGATGCCTGATACAATGTAGATTCCCATAAGTTAAAAGGCAAGAGAGTAGATAAAGCATATTTCTCAATATACTTAGATTTATGCGTGACAAGTACTGAACTACATACAACATTCTAAATTTAATTCAAGTAGCGAATAAAATAAGCTTGCATGTTCCACAAAATCTGTGATTGCCTCAGCATCAGACTTCCAACTCTCCCAGGAGTTTTCTCTGTTCTTTAACTTGCAAAAACCCATCGTACAGATTGGCTGCCATATGCCGTAGCTTGTGCTAAGCTAAGGCAGAACGATTTAACAGCTGAAATGCTACAAGCCACAGTTTACAAATTCCTTCTTTGACCTTGGGTAAGTCAAGATGATCCTTGTTCTTTCTGTAACCATAAGGATAATATTGCCTCTTCCATTTCAATGATTAACATGATAAATATTCAAAATAAACATATTAACTTCTAAAGGAATGAGTCTATGCAAATACACGAAGTAGATAAACCTGCCCCAGATAATACTGTTCCAACATCTTTAAGAGCATATGCATTACTTCACAGAAGATAACACATTTCATTCTAATTCTCAGCTACCTTTATTGGAGACTGTTTTCTTACTCCAACTTCTGTCTGTCTGGGTAGAATTTCCCTTTAAAAAGAAGAGCCTCAAAACACTTAGGTTCACAACGAGGTGTGGAAGTTTGTATCTGCTATCATTTACAGAAAGGGCAAAGTCAAGGTTAATTGCACAGATTCACATTTCAAGCTGGAATCAGAGCAAACTAACTCCTGCTGGCGAAAGTTCATAAAGCATTTCATAGTTTTGATAGTGATTCTCTCTTGGGAAGAAATGTTTGATAGTTCTGATTGCAACAAAGATTAACAAAATACATTTTCTTCTACATGTGGAATATCCACAGCAGAAGGATCTTAATGAGAGCAAAGTGAAATAGATGCAGCCAATCATATATTATAATTACATTATATTATACAGTCTATTGATATTTAAGACTAGTGAGGTAATCTTCTGTGTACACAGAAGGCAGAAGAGGAAAGGATGAGTGTTCAACCTGTTTGACCTATTTTGAGTACTTGATCCTACAATATTAATGCTGTGTTAGCACTGGTTTTGCATGGAATATTAAAAATGAAGCTATGAATTAAGTATAGAGTAATAGAATCATCATGAAAAGGAATGTAAAGCTATGTACTCCAATCCTGAGCTTCCATCCAGCTATCTTAGGTTGTTAAGTGAAAGGTAAAATCTCATTAAAAAATTAATGAAAAAAAAATGCCTAAAAAACTATTTCTATCAAACCCATCCTTAAAAAAGGCCACAAAATAAAATGAGCCTAACAGCAGAGGGCTATCTGTACAAAAAAAAAAAAAAAAGATATATTCTTACTAAGTACTACTTTTTATGAAGTGAAAATTTGACAAGTACTTTTAAACAGCAAGTTAATAAATTCTGAAAGTAAATTAATTTTAACTTTGGTTTCCTAAGAAACAATGATTTCCTTTTATCTGCAGGGACCTTGGGAATTTGTGTCAGCTATAACCAGAACTCAAATCTCACAAACTTTCAAAGCCTTAGTTAAATACATTCAATGCAACATATTTATTAAATCATAAGCTTGAAATAACTCCATAGGCAGTTAAGGGATGAGAGGGAGCTTTATCCTTTTTTATAGAAAGTCTGGTTAGGAGTTCTTTGTGCACTGGCAATTTACAAGCAAGACAATCCAATTCAGTTATGAACTTTACCTCTTTTCATTCTGTTTCTAAGATAGGTTAGGTCAGTCATCTATCAACAAAATTCATTACCTAAGTCTCATCAGCCTCTGTGTGCAAATGCCAATTTTCCTTTTTGAAAGATTCAGTTTCAGAATTTATTATGGCAACTCTAAGTTTATGTAAGACCTTCTATTACTGCAAAAACGCAACCCGTAAGCTAACTGGTACTACATTTTAACAAGACTAAAAATTACCTATGAACCTTGTTTTTATATTATTAATTTTTAATACAAGCTGATTATAAATGTTTTGAGTTTGCTAAGTAGAGGAGAAAAATAGATATGAAGGCCAGTCTTATCTCTCTCCCCTAAGTTCAAGTCTTGATACAGGGAGGATACCTGGCTAATAGAGGCTAACTGATGAAAATCTATAGCAACATTTTAGGTGATGAGCACACCGAAAAAAAAACTTATAATACAAGGGTAAAACTGTCTAAACCAAACAGTAATCTCCCTGCCTGATGGCTGCCTGCATTTTTGTTGATGTGAGAGGGGGACAACCAGCCAAGGAGCAGCCCCCTAAGGAACACCAGCCCTAAAGGAGAGAAATTTGATAGCCAGTAGAGAAAAAAAAGAACACACTAAAAATTGGAATCATTTAATTTCTATTTTTTATCACTCGAGCGCATGTCTACTAAAATGCACTGAAGAATATTGCGGGGATATGGTGTGAAACTGTGGGCAAACAAGCTACACCTAAATGACACGAACTCTTGCCTTAACCTCATGTGAAAACTTGCAGCTTTGAGAAGCAAAGATAAAGCTTTACCACTGTTTTGGAAAATATTACAAATATACAGTTTTTTGTTTTTTTTTTTTTTTAATTAAATGACATTTTTTCCATGATGATTTAGTTTTGGTTTTTGGGGTTTTTTTTGGGTTTTTTTTTTTCAGTGGTTATGTTTCCACATACTTTTTCACAGGCTAACAAAATTATTTGCCATGTCCTGGAGACCTCTCATACCATGGATTTCCCATGGAAAGCATTATTCCCTCGGTCTCTCTCTGTCAGACCCTCGCAGGAAGCTCTACAATTCTGAATAAGAGTGTTCAGCCTGCTCCTGCATGACGATTCTCCCCTTTGACCTATCTTAATTTTTGATTGCTTCTTGGCACATCTCATCATCTTCCCTCTCTGACTTTGTTACCTTCATTCTCCTATTTTTTTAAAAATTGCAAATCTCATAACCAAACACAGATCTGCACTTGAAAAATGTCTTTTCTATAATTTTTTTTTCTCCACCATCAGCAAGAAAAATCTTCCAAAGCAAAACTTCCATTCAGTGTTCAATCTTTTGTAGTATGACCTTCTATTTCTGCAAAGTCCATGCTCAGCTGAGCTTTCCAGCTCTCCCGAGACCCCGTTTCAGTCACACTTTGTGCTGGCAAATGGAGAAAGCAGAAGGAAAGGCATTTAGATGCAAGCTTTCTGCATGAGTTATTCCAGAATTTGTCACAGCTTCTTAAGATATATAGATATATATAGGGTCTAATCCAAAGGCCATTAAGTGCAATAGGCATCGGATCAGATACATTATCATTGGACTTTAAATTGTTCTATATGTAACTCCATAGAGACAGTTTCCGACAGGTTTAATACATAAAAATATTATAGCTTTATAAAGCAATAAGATTCTTTAATTCTGCCTTCATAATTCCTTAGCTGATGAGGGTTATTATTCCTAAGATCCTAAGCATGGCTAACATCTAGTAAGATAACATCTGAATTTTCCAGCTGATATTTCACTTATTGTCAGAGCTTTCTCTGCTATAATGAGCAAACCCCTGTCACTGGAGTTTCTCCCACAGGTGAGTGAGGCTTATATATTCTTCATCTCGCTCACTCACTGATATTGAACATTCCACTCAAATCTTGAGCTAACATCAAAGCTAACAAAGTATATTTGACAGTTATTGTTGATGGCTACATTCTCAGGAGCTCTCAGTAAGTCAAGCAATATTATAATTAAGTACCATCTCTGTTTTGACTGCTGCTGTTTTTACAAGGTTGATTATATATTTTTTTTCCCCCAAAATATGGTGTGAGCAGTGACAGGAGAACCATGGAAAATATGTTTGATAACTTGAAATATTTTCTTTTGCTTTTCTTGATGCACTGAAACAGAAACATGATGTTCTACCTTGGAAGGCTCTGGAGGGTGAGGGCACAGAGGATAAAGACAAAGGTTTAGTCAGCTGCAGAAAGATGTGACAAGGGACACTGTGTTTCTACTGAAGTACGACAGTTTCTGAACACAACTCTGAAGGCAAGGGACTGCATTTATGCACTGCCCTCGTTTTGTTCTGAGTCCAAACTCCTTGACCTGGCATCTCCTCACAAGCCAGTGACCATGGAAGGACGTGACGACAAGGAGAGAGACTACCAGAGAGTGTCAGAAAAGTGTCTCTTCATGGAGCACTGTCAATCTGTGTACATCTCCTCTCACAGCTCCCAGGCAGGTAGAGGATTAGGGAACTGTATACTTGTGCACCCTTTACTTGCTTGGCTGATTTTCCTTTCCTACTCCACGAGCCAGTGGAAACTGAAGACAGAGATCTGGCTTGGTGCACGCTGTCACTCACTATACCAGCACCCCCTTACCTTTAGCCAGGTGTCCATCACAGCAAGCGCCTGTTTGCTCACTGCAAGCACTCAAGTCTAGGCTGGATAATTGACCAGAGGGAAAACCCCACTATGCTGGCAGAGAGAGGAAAGTAAATATGGTGACTGTAAGCAGCTATACTCTTCCTTTGATCCTCCAGAGGCTTTGCCAACATGAGGGATAATGCATCCAGTTGTTCATACTGAGCAATGGCAGATGCTTAAAGTCTACTAATGTTAGTAGCAGTGTTAAGACACAATGAAGCCCTAAGCCCACAAACTGTCTAGCAGAGCACTCCCTGCGCTCACCCACGTTGAGGGATCTGCTTCCTGTATTTGGCAGTGGCTGCAGCGAGGCAGCAAGCTGCCAAAACCAAGTTGCCTAGTGCCAGCTTGTATGTCTTTGTGACTGCTGGGACTGCTGCAGTGCAAGCCTCATCACGTTCCTCTGCTTCATGAGGACTGAACAAGGGGATTAAAATCTTCAGCAACTGACATATTGAATCACATCAATAATATATGCTAATTTTGTTCCTAGTTAAAAGAAAGTTCTTACCATAATTGAGAATACAGATTTATTCCTGTAACTTCTCTTGCTGGCCTCTGGAGTTTTATATATATATATAAATATAAATCAAAATATAGTCCAATCTCTCTGTATTAATATATTTAGATGGGTTTTAAACACCTGCAAATCAAACCTGAAATGCATGTAGACACATACTTAAAGATAGGCATATACAAAATCTCAAATATATTTTTTGCAATAGATTTTTAAATTTCAAAAGTTCTTACATACACTGGGGTTTTTCTTTTCATGACACCAACTGTCAGGAAAAAACCCATAAAATTGAAAATTCAAAGAGATGCATGGGTATCCAAAACCATACAGTGCAATGTAATATCTAGTAAGCTACAGAAGACTAAGAAATCATACTCAGCAATAGCTAAAGTATTTTCAGAATGACACATGTAGTAAAAGCTTATAGTTGAGAGTGACTTAAAAAAAAATATCAAATTATCTCTGACCCTGAGGAGGTTATTGAGAAGATGGAGCCAGTGGTGCATGGCAGGACAGGACAGAGCAGTATTTGGAACAATACTTTCCCACTGCACACGAGGAAAATCTTCTTCCTATGAGGACATCTGGGTGGTGGACCTGGCCGCCCAGTGACTTCACGCACTGCCCAGCCATGGAAGTTTCTGGCACTCAGCTGACTAACTAGGGAGGCTCCTGAGGTTCCTCCAAACCTGAATTATTTTTGACTGCAGGAAAGAGAGCAGCTCTATGCTGTCACTGGGTGGCAAGCTGAAGGATGCGTTACACCGATGTCAAACATTTTCAAGTGAAACCTGACTGGTGGTACCAGTAATGAACATTTCTACACAGAGTGCCTGGGTGGGTGTTCCATGCCAGGAGCTGTCATACACGATAGTGATGCTGGCAGCACAGGGCAGCTTTTGATGTGCTTTGTAACATCTCTGGTCGTGATTCTTATCTAAAAATTGCAAAGGGAAATACTATGCCAGAAGTAAGCGCTACCTCTCGTTCATCACAACGGCTCAGCATAAAGCTCACTTAGTCAAGCAGTCACGTCAAAGCATTTTCTGACTCATGACAACCCTTTCTGTGCCCCTCAGCTTCATGTCTTTTAAAAATACCCACGTTAATTTCCATGGCAGTCATGATGGACAGCTTATGACTATAGGGCCAAACGGGTGCTGAGCCTCAAACATTGCTGAAGCACCACAGCTCTGAGCATGGCTTAATGAAAAGAATAAGCAGCCTTGGAGAGACTGAAAAGAACGATGCAAAGAAAGGCAGCTGAATAGCACGCAGCAACTTGGCCTACTTGGGCCTGCCTGCGACCCGGTTTGCTCTTCTGCCTGAGAGACATATTTTGAAGAGCTCGGATAGCGCTGAGAGACCAGGGGAGGCGAATGGGGAGGCAGGAGGACACAGCTGCTGCATTGACATGGCATGGAAGTGGAAGGTAAAAGAACACAAAAGAATAGTCTACAGAGGACAGTGCCATTTACGACCTCAACACAGTGGAAGACGTGTGAGAGTTCACGACGCCTTTATGATTGCGATGAAAATTCCACACAAAAAGGCTTCCTTGCTGGCTAACCTGCTGCCTGTGGCTCTATGTCATTGTTCTCTCCCCTACATCTGAAGTTACTCATGCTTTAAAATTATATGCCTTCATATTTCCTAGCAGCTTTAAAGAGTTATGATTAATTCTCCTGTCATTAATTTGGGAAAAATCCAGTTTGCAATATTATCAAGAAGGCAGCTAGGTAAAATCTCTGCACATTTTAACTCTCTTCGGATTTTTTTCCTTTGCTGTCAGTTGTTGCTAAAGCCAAGGAAAATGCATCGCCTTTCTATGTTGCTCTTCATACAGCCTCTTTGACAACTCCTATCTGTTTTGCTCCTCTAAGCAGGGTTAGAGAGGCGATTCCTTCAGATGACCCTTCTTTACTCATCATCTTAATAGCATACACATCTTACAGCTAACTCTACAAAATGATCAGAACACATAGGATTTACCCATTTGCCAACATATTGTCATCATCAATTTCAATTTTCACAACACTGCCAGAGGATGCTGAGGTGGTGTGCAAAGATGATGCTTTCAAACTAAGAAACTCGAATTAAGTAAATTATCAGTATATGGTAAGGGGACTTAGAGAATCCTCTGTTCGTAACAATAAAGGAGACATCAAATATCTGCTTGGATGTCTTTTCCTCTAAACCATTTCTGTTTGTATATGCTATATATATAACAAGCATATAAATATATGTGTTTATACTATGTTCACAGAGCTGTGAACTTGGTACAAGAACGTATTCAACTGACATTGTTCAACCCCCAACTTTTTTCACTTACAGCATTTATATAATCTTTCCAGATACTTACACCTTGTGTGCACACATCTTGGATGGATTCATCTGGGCAATCCCAGCTGGGATTCTTGTGCAGAGAGCAAGAATCTCTAGGGATTCTGGTCCGCTTTGCCACATGCCAGAAAAATTCAGTGAAAACTTGAGAGTCACAGTGGTGTAAACCCAGAATGTGAATGAGCTGCCACTGCTATACGTCCACGGGAACGAGATCTGCCATTCTGATGTGAGCATTACATTTTGTTTGAAATGGTTCTTATTGAACCAAATATTCATTTCCAGGTGTTTTTAACTGGGACATGGAATGTGAAACTTTCCCATAACGCACAGACCTTTGAAACTACAGGTAGAGAATCAACTACCAGCTACCTGTCCCAAATAAGTGAAGAATTAATTGATCATGTATCTATTAGTTAATGCCACATTTCAGCTTATGAAGAGTATTTTCACAGAATCAACACTAATATTTGAAGAAAGCAGGTGTTTTCCTGGGAAAAGGTTTGTGAATCCTCTGACAAGACATTGTGATAGGATTTGGAAATGCTGACAAGGATTATTCTTGAATAAATCTTATGTTTATGCTCACCTGGCTCCTGCTCCTTGTTTTAGTTGTTAGCCACCTCAGAATGAAATTACATACTGAGCCATTTCTTCACTAAAAGGTTTTGTTTGGTTACTTGGTTTTGTTTGGTTTTTTTTAACCTTTTGACAAAATCAATATTATATTCTAGGTATTCTAAAATCAGCCTAAATTTCCATAACTTTACAAGACAAACTATGACCAGCAGAATAGTGCAACACTGCAATGATTTATATAGTACTTGAATTTATATAGAGTCACAACTGACATCTCCATCAAATTTTGTGGGTGCCTTCAAATTCATTGAGTCACTGAGGTCATTTATGAGATGCTGAACTTCACTAAGTGGCTGTGTCACAGTGTATTTTTTTTTGCTTCAGAGAATTCATGAGCAGAAGCCAGTCAATGGGACATATTTAGGGGTAACTCCTGTACATGCAGTGCGTTTGTAGCTTACTATCAGGTTTATGAGATTAGACTAGTAACTTTTAGTCTACAAAATTCATATAAATAATCCAGTCTATGAAGACTAAGGATTTTGATCATCAGTGATAAAGTGCTGTCTGTGCAGTCATTTTCAGTTATAGCCAGTTGAAGTACAAAACACTCTGGAAGCCTATTGCATAAGAGGTCTTTACATATTATTTTCACATTTTCAAAAACAATTTAAAAATTCTATCAAATACTCCCTGCAAGTCCTGATGACACTGAATCAGTAGGAAACTTCCCACTGACCTGAAATAGGGTTTTTTAATTACTCATTGCCTATTGTTTGTAACATAATTTCTCTAACTCATTTAAACTACCAACAATAACCAAGACCTATTTATGGTAACCAAGACCATATCACTGAAAAAAACATCAGCACCTATTTTTAGTAGCATAATTATATGAAACTGTCCTCTTCCCTTCAAAAACCCAGAAATAGTATAGAGAGAAGCTGTTTGATGATTCTTCTCATGAAGTCCTTCTCACAGACTAAACATTGTTTTAAATAGTGGAGAAAGACATGTTTTGGTTTTTTTTTTTAATCATAAGAATCCTTAAGTTCTATTCTTCAGATAAAAACTAAAACTTCGATGAAAACTGTTAGAATTTGACTATTATTCAGAGAAGAATCACAGCCCACTAGAAAAGAGAACTGATGATGCTTCTGAAAGATTTTCTCTGCTAAATTAATTTCCAGAACTTTACTTGTAACATCCAGTATCATTAAGATACGGGAAGAAATCTTCAGATGTAAGGTCAAAATTTATCCTTGATCGTAGCCCCATCCTCCTACTTTTGAGCTTAGAATTGGCTCACTGTCAGGAAACTGCACCACAGTTTCTGGGAAGGGGAACAGAACAGCACAATCATCCTCCCAAATCAGCTGAAAATTGGGATGTTTCGAAAGTCTGTAAATTCTGCTGAATCCTACTCCTACCTTAACTATCTTAAGTTCTTGGGGTCTATGTGTTGTAACTACATACACATGCTAGCTTTTTCCCCAAAGCTTTCTCAACAGTTAAAGAAAATTCAAATCTTGCTAATTAATCTTTAATATGAAATGGGTTAAAATTGACAGAACAAATTTGTGGCCAGCTAGGTACAAGCAATATAAATCCCCCTCTCATGAATAATGGAGCAGAAACATCCAAGATTTTAAGAAAACAAGAAAACATGATTTCTCAGAGCTTCTCACGCTCACACCGGTCACATCTCACAATACTGAAATGCGACAGGCTTTTCTGCTTCCATGTTTGTAAACTCAGTAATCACGTTGCTATCAATGAATAGAAGTTGAGTAACATGCACAGGACATACATAATATTACATAATATGGAGATATACACCGGGGGTTTTTCCAGTAGGTGTTATTATGTTTTTAAGATACATGTACTTGTATATATACATCTATATATATACACACACATATACATAAACACACACACAGCAGCCTCTCTACTGTCAGTCCTTCTCATGGGCTTTTGTACGACTCTACGACTAATAGTTTGACCAATGTTGGGTGACTAAAGCCAGTACCCATGATGAAAGCTCACCCCTAGTACAATCAAAAGAAGTAGTATCTTTCTTGATGAAAGTAAATAGTCCAAAAAGTCATTGATTTTTTCCAGTGGAACAAACTATTTCACTCCAAGACTTCTTTTGCATGTTCAATGAACATGTCTCATAAAATATTTTCTTCTAGAGGTAATTTTTCATTCTCATAGCTGCACAAAGACAGAGTGAAGAACTATTATAATTTAAAAATCAAAGTGTGGGGTGGCTTTTCTTTCCTGCTCTTCCTAAAATGAGCATCATACCTGTTTTTGTGAAACAAATCACACATGTAAATCACATCTGTTTCTGTGAAGTTAATAAAATATATCATATTTCCATGGCAAATGTTTTCCTAGCTACACCTAGCACGGTGTTTCACATACTGTTGTCACAGTACTATTGATTGGCATTGTTGTGGCTTAACAGCATCTGGTAAGCACGTGCCACTCAGCCACTCACTCACCCTCCCCCTGCCCCAAGATGATGGGGAGGGGAATGGGAAAAACTCATAGGGTGAGATAAAGACAAATAAATAGGATAACAAATTAAGAGAATAATAACAGTTATAGCATTATCAATAAAAAACCAGTAGCAACAGTACAAGCGATGCACAAATGCAATTGCTCAGCACAGGGGAAAGGAAAACAAACCCCAACCCAGTGCCCAGCCTGTTTCCAAGCAGCGATCCCACATCCCAGCTGCCTCCCCCAGTTCTACCCAGAGCACGATGCTCCGTGGCAGGGAATGTCCCTTTGGCCAGCCTGGGGCAGCTGTCCTGGCCCTGCTCTCCCAGCTCCTGTGCACCTGGCGGGGCGTGGGGAGCTGGAAAGTCCTTGACTTAGCGTAGGCACTACAACTACCTAGCAGCAACTAAAATAGCAGTGTGATACCATTACTCCCATTCTAAATCCAAAACACAGCATCACACAAGCTTCAAGAAAGAAAAATTCCTCATGCAAAACCAGAATGGACACATAGCTCTTAAACTGGAATATACAAACACCTGTAGCACTGCCTTACAAGTGGTCATTTGACAAACCAGAAAGAAGTACAGGATATTTCTTGCAACCTCATATTTAACATGGAATAACTCCACCATTATTCTGCTTGGATTTACAGAATGAGGAACTCAAACAGCAGTGAGATCAAGAGTGAATATGAAACATTACGAAACATGTTATGAAACATTTTCTTACAACAATACCTTGGAAGTCAAATCTGCCTAAACAAAACCCTTTTAATGCCTTAAAGTAAAGCAGAATCTCTCAGTTTACCGCGTTACACTGAAGAATAATGAAAAAAAAAAATGACCTTTTACTGATGTCTAATGTTTTATTGCTTCCCATCTGGCACACTTCCTGCCATTTCAGTGCTACCTAGAAAACCTCTCAGTTTTAACAGAAGTAAAATAAATGATGATGCCAAAAATCTCTCTTCGGCACTTTCTTTTACTAAATTAAGTCCAAAACATGGACCTTCTAACAAGCTCATGTACCTGTGTACTTTAAAGGTGTTCATCAGTTCGACATGGTACCTTAATATATGCTACTCTATCTGCTTGACATTACACTTGCTTATATTCTAAACTATAAATACCCTTCAAGGCAAAGCATCATTGAATTTAAGTTCTTCAGGTGCCCAGGAGGATATAATCTGCCTTTTTAGTGTCTTTGAAGTCCCCTCATACTAAAATGTCCTACCTACGTAGCTTACACACCAAATGACACCGTGCTTTAATAGTGACTGCTGCTCTGCACGAAGCAACGCAACTCTCTCAGGAAGAACGCAACACGTACAGTGAAGTACTTCACAATCTTACTTCAACATCTCTGTACAAGATTTTTGCTTACTTTTAAAATTACCAAATATCTAACCAGACTTCTCATAACCTCTGTATTTTTTTATTTGTACAGAAAAATGGGATGCTAATATCTTATAACAGCTCAACTCATTATAATGTACTGAGATACTTTTTTTTTTTTTTTCTTGCTATTTCTGGCAGAACAAGAATTCTATCTATTAGGCCACAAAGACACAGTTCTTAATGGAAACATTTAAAAAAATCTCATATTGAATTAATGCGTATTTCTCTTTAATCCAATCCTCTGATTTCTGTCTGATAGTCTATTGTCTTTTATTAAGAAAAAATAAAAATGAACAACCACAATAACTTGTACTATAAGAATTCAATTATTATTCTAATAATAATTATTATCCAATAACTTCTAATATAAGAACTCAATTAAATTCTGAAGTAACCAGAAATCATTATATATTTAGCTTCCTATTTAAGAGTGCAATTAAATATTTTTGCTCGATTTGCAACAAAGCTGGATTGTTTTGATATAAAAAAAGTCTCAGGATACAAGAACTTCACAAGAACTATGTATTCAGCATGGCCCAGAAACTTCTTTTTGAGTATAAGCTTTGCTTTATTTACTACTTTCAGTAACTTATTTGCTGTATGTTCATTTTCAGTATCAAAATTTTGGACCCCTAGCTAACATTTTATATTATGATTCTAGTGAACAACTCTGGTGGCTGAAGAACTCTGTAATCTCATATGATCTCTTTAAAGTCAAGAAGCAACACGATCTGCTCCTCCCTAACAGCCACAACTTACTCTTTTCAGACCATAAAAATAGAGACTATAATGATATTAAGCAATGCAAACAAATGCAATCAATTTTTATTTTTTTAAACCAGCATGAAATACTATTTTTCTATATTCAAAAATATTCTGATAAAAAATTCTAATAAACTTTACCTCCTCATTCAAATTGTGCCCCATTAAACCTTCTCTACCGAAACATTTCAAGTCTATGGGAAACTATAAATAGTACCATCCAACATTTTTAATATATATGAATTATAAATATAAATAGCCTAAGTACTGCTCACTGGACCAGTGAATACTCTTACATGTTCCAAAATCCCCAAATTCCTCCCTAGAGAAAAACACATCCTTGAAAGAAACATTTCAGAAATTTATGGCCATGTGACATAAGAGATGCTAGGAAGAAAACAATTTTTTCGCTTAGAAGTGTTGCAACTCTTATCAGGTATTAAAATACAGTGCTATTTAAGCCAGCTGCCAAGGGAGGAGAACTTTAGAGCAATGCCATACTAGGGACATTGGGTTTTGTTGCTATTTCCGTGACATTAACACATCGATTACAACTTTTTTTTTTCACTAATGAGCAGTAATTAACACTAATGAGCAAGTGAAGCTATTTGGGAGATACAGATAATCAATTTACTTGGTTTTCCATGCAATGCAATGCATGGTAAACTACTTAGATTGTATTGAATAGGTTTTCTTTCTGTTAATTGAAATAAAATTGAAGTAAAATGGGCCCCCAGTACAAACCTATATACTAATTGGGAGACAGAGTAAAAATTGAGTTCATGTATTTTAATAAAAATTGTACTTTACATATATTTAGAGATACTTTTTATCTCATATCCTAATTATTTTTAACCTAACAGTTATTGCACTCTCTTCTGGCAAGATGTGTCTCCTTCCTGCTTTTTTAAAAATGCAAATGCTCTTTCAAAATTGGATATTAATTTGTATGACCTTTTCAATATTTTTTGAAGAGCAGGTTGATTAACTTAAATTGTCTCTAAATATTTGAGTAAAGGAGTGAATTAGCGTCAGATGTACTAATCCCATTTTGTGAATATCTACTGCTTGCCTGCACAAACAATTTTCTAGAACTACAAGTATTTGAAGTAAATTTTAATTTGTTTTCATTTAAGTTCCCATGGGACCTGTGTTTTATATGGTAAGTGACAGAACATGATAAACACACTGTTTCCCAAAACCAAAGCATGCAGATCCTGCAGGATCCTTTCTAGGAAGCAGAGAAGCACCCGAGTGACCCGCAGAAACTCTATTCTTTGACAGATTCCCAGCCTCAGGGTTTTGGGACACTGAAGAAGAAGCAGAGACCATGGAAGCCCCAGTTAGAAAGAATCTGTCCCGCTACATCCCTGCTTCTCTCCCATGCACCGTCCTCTTCGGCATAGAGGTTTGTCTCAACGCCTCGTCCTGCAATAGGTTTGTGTATCTGCCAAGCCCAAGGCTGGGTTTACTCCACGTGCAGGTGAATACTGCAATGGCATTCGAGCAACTCCTCTGTGCAGTGCCTGGAAAAATGCCACCTGCTAGTCCCCCTGGGCCCCAGGGCATGTGTCCTACCAGTGATCCCCATCCTCATGTTGCTACTCCATCTGAAAACTGTCACAGGGAACTCAGTTGGTGAGTGACTTTATAGAGGACTGCTTTATACAGAGAATTTCAGTTTAACAGTACTTAAGATATTTTTCAGTTAAGACAAGACATTGTTCTGGTAGCATGAATGGTGACATCCAATCAACCCAGTTCAGATATTTTAAATGCAAATAATTGATTTTTTTTTTCTAAGAGCTAACTATTTGTAAGAGTGGTAACACAACAGAGGAAGCAAAGATTTAAGATTAAAAATAGAAATGCAGGAAAAAAGGAATTATGTTCTACAAAAAGTTTGTTCAACTCCTGTTAATGTTAGAAGCAATTTGGACATCATCAGTAGACACCAGCTGCAGCCAGGGATAACTCTTGAGCCAAACAGCAGATATTAGTGCCTCTGATATGGGGAAATGACTCAAGCTAAATATTAAATGAAAAACATGCACTCTCTGGTTTATGGAACTTTTCAGTACTCCCAGACCAGCAGGATTCATGTTAATTCCCACAACAGTATGTCTGATAAAGATCACAACAGTATTTACAGCTCTGTGGAAGGAACAGTGATGAGTTAAAAAGCCAGAACAAACATTCACAGAGGGAACATTGTACTCTCCACCCTACTCCTCCTCAGAAAATTCAAGATCTCCAACTTCAATCTAGGCTTCAGAATCAGTACTTTTAACTACTACCAAAAAA
>VXBZ01006334.1:328300-341960 GCA_013399135.1 Heliornis fulica | reverse complement strand
AAAAAAAAAAAAGACAGGAGAGACTGGTGAAAGTATTTAACCTAAATAGTTAAGATGAGCTTTACCAAGGAGCATAATGAATGCTTCAGCTGCAGTTTGGTTTAAATTAAGTGGCTAATTTATGTTGTGCTTCTTTGTTAACTGCCCCTGACGGGCAGCTCAGCAGTGTGGATGCAGTAACAGATTCTGCATGACATGATTATTGACCAGTAAATGAGTCTGGGGATAGACAAATGCTGCTCTCCCTTACTAAACCCTGAGGTGGTAGCTCCCAGGCTGGGCATTGGTAAAGTGTGTGGTTATGAATGGAAAGATTCAAACCAAAGGGGCGCTACTAAGCACAAACTCCAAATTCTGACAAAACTTTTTTTTTGTTGGTTTTTTTTTGTTTGTTTTAATTATGTATCACTTTCCTTTCAAATAATTAAATCCTGTCAGATGCTACTGGTGTTCACTTCTTCCTTCACAAAGCAAACTAGTCTCCTAGTCTAAACAAAAGCAGCCTGAGTATGTGTGTTCAAGCCACTGAGTATTTTCACAGTCCTCCCATTTATGGCTCAGACTCTTCCTCAATAAATAAAAAGAATAAATGATAGGAAACAAAATACCCAAGTGGACTTTTATTTCAGTTTCAGGTTGAGAAAAATACTCATCTGTGCATTTGCAATGTCACAACCACACTGCCCAAATAGCACCTGACAATTTGCACAATAAGCTCTCCCAGGCATTGAACACAGTTGTACTGTGCCATACATCCTGGGCTCTCACTCTGGCTCCTACATGCTACATAAATAAACACTTATAAAGACCTAAAACGTTTGAGGAAAAGCAGTGATAAAATTGTCTCCCCACCTCAAGCTCAGTGGATATTTGCTGGGATGTACTTTGCATAGATAGGGCTTCAAGTTCAGAGAAAGCCGACTAGGAGATAAAAGATAACCTTCAAAGCTCTACTCTAGCACTGAAAAATGAAAGTTTCCTGCATAGGTCTCCAATGGATTAGCAGCTTTGTTGTGTGCAAGCCCTCCCCATGGCTTTTCATTAGATTTCATAGTCACTTAAGCCTTTTCCTAATAAAAAGACAATGCCAAGGGTGAGATTATGAAATGCTCCAAAGTTAAGTTGATAACGGTTTAATTAAATGTTGCTCACTAACAACATTTCTGGCATGACTCAGACAATAAGACGGAAAAATGAATGCTGTAATTGCTTCTTTTGCTGCCTTTTCACAGTCTTCTGAGATGCTCTTCCCATGACATTGCCTTTCAGAGCATTCTGCAGAAGATCTCGTTACCTGACACGGTTGCTCAACTCAGTTTCACGCTGAGCATGAAGGATTCATTTTGACTCTGGGTTAGGTACGGAGCAGGCTTTGCATGATCAGATTTTTTCTGCTGCTTCTTAATCAAAATAAGAGGGACAGGTCCTCAAAGTAAGTGAGCACAGCGCTGTTGAACAGAGTATTTGGTAAGCCTTCCCCCAATGCCAATAACAAAATCTTCCTATTAAATTCAAATTGTACTTTCTATGGTGATACACGTATCTGTACAAAGAAGGTTCATGGCAATTCTTATAAGCAAGATCCATTCACTTAATAAAGACACTTAAACTGCACTATTCTGATTTCTTTTGATGACACTTCATTCCTTCACACTGCAAGTACTCCATAGTTTGTGCCCTGTGTGCCAGATAGCATGCTTTCACCCTACAAGTCACTCATGACAGATACGCAGATAAGTGGCTTCCCTGCTATCTCCTCTATTATAGCTTCTTCTACAGTGTTATTTCTTATATGCTATATTCTTTCCATATATAAACCAACTCTAAATCAACATCAGCGTGGAAATCCTACTTTGATAAGTAGTTTGGTGTCAGTGTCTGGTCATTTGCTGGTGTTGGAATGGGCAAGTGACATGTTCCAAAACGCTTGTAACTATTTTCTGCGGAAGATGTAGAGAAGAGTGATTAAATTTACATTTCCTTATAAAACTGGACTGTTCTTATGGCTTTGAATGATATAACACAATAATCTTGAACATTAAAAACTTCCATAGCCTTCTAGATTATGTTCAGCATGATTATCCATTAATAAAGCCTAGTAAGTAATGATACACTGTGTTAAATAGTAACTGTGGTAAAACAGTAGTAAAAGGGGTATATAAGAGTTTTACCTCAGCAAATTGGAAGCCTAAATAAAAGAATGCATTATATCAGGGAAATTTAATAAGGAAAGAAATACGAGTTCATTTTCAGTAACAGAAGTATGTATAAAAATATGCAGAAGTACTACCACATGTAAAGCAAAATTAATTAAATCCCAATATGAAACTTAGCAAGGGTACATTTACTAGGCAGTGTGCACAGCCATGAACCACTCTGAATCAGACACAGTCTCACCTACAGATCAGACAGAAAGAAACACTCCTTACAGCTGCAAAAGCAGAAACCTGCAGAAGCAGTTGCATGTAGGAGAGGTCACCGTTCATGCTAGAACAACCTTCATTTGCCTCCTGATTGTTCACACAAAGGCATATTTTATTGATGCCTTTCCCCAGATCGACACTCATTTTCTGACTCAGAAGCAGACTGACTCTAACACTTGTTGAACTTTTTTTCCTCAGCTAAGCTCCTGGCTCCCCTTTTGCCACTAGTTTGCCTTCATTTTCAGACTTTCTTTTAGGGTAACAACAGGAAAAAACCCTTTTCCCCGTCCAATGACAGAATCACGGTGTTTCCCAGGATCAAAGCTGCCTTTTCCAGCCCTGGACTCCACTTCCTAACCAACACTGAAGTGGACTCTCCTTGTTTTCTTGAAGAGGTGCTGGACTTCTCTGTTAACTTTACCTTTCCTGCCTACATCAGCCTCTGTCTTAATCGATTTGACATACAGACATGGGTCAACAGGAACTATTACACCATTTTATGGCTCTGATCTATTGTGCTCCATGCTGAGCAAACAACCCAGGGAAGTAATCCAGCAGACAGGGGTGTTTTTCAGACACTGCTTGTTTCCTCCCTAAAAGGCAGCAATTTCACAGTAGGTATGGAAAGGCACAGCAGCAAAGAAAAGGGCATCAGGCACATCATACGCAGTATTATAGAGGATAGAACTTTATTTCTTCACTGTATTCCTAACAAATGCTCTTGAAAACACCGAGTGTAACACTAAAAACGTAAACTAAATGGAACTTGTCTTATTATAAAGGTACCCCTGTGGTTTCAGACACAGCATCAATTGTTCCTTTATCCCTAAGACAAACCAGGCAAATATGGAGATGCATTACACTGTACCAAAAAGTATCTATCAGCAGTTTCACAAAAAGGCTGACAACTCCACCTGTGAGTTCTGAACCTACTACAACCATTAAAATCACACAGGTGATTGATGTACCCTTGCTGGTACATGTGAACATATCATCCTGTGAGTGACATTTGTGGCTCTTTGAGGAGGAGGAGGAATACCAACACAAGTTAGAGCCTCTTACACTGCCAACTATGGATGGTGAGGTGGGGGACGCCAGAAAGTGTCCAGAGGTATTTTTTGCCTCAGGGAAGGATGGGGGGGGGCATAAAATGCACCCCAAAAAGCAGGTGAATACTGTTACTAAGTAACTGCAAACTCTTCTACAAAACCCTCTAAGAGGCAGAAGGCATCCCTACACTGGTACCTTGTCCCTGCATTGGCAGAACAGGAAGCAAAAGTTATGGTTACCATTTCATGGCCAAACTCTGCAGGCTGGAAATGGACCACGTCTGATTAGTTTATCTTGAGAGCTGAGGTCTTCCAATTCAACATGAAAATAGTGAACTGCGTGACTGCTAACCTGCCTGGTACTTTTAGAGTAGTAACACACTTACCAACCGAGAATGGTTAAATGTAGAATTCTGAGCAAGAAATCATATTTCTTTGCAACATTTCCTAACTGTACAAGGCCTGAAATGGTTCCCTCCTGCTTTCTGTTGAGAGAGCTGAAAGAAGCAGCAGAGCATCCACAACACGATCATCCATATTAATAGTATTCTTCGGGGAAGGAAAATGTACATTCATAAACTGCTGTAATTGCGCCTGGACAAAATGGGATGCGTCATTAGATGACGCATGACTGGATCAGTAGGTTAGATTACAATGACAGTACAGGGACTTTTCTGTGTGTTTGTATATAACACAAATGAAAAGAAGAAGATAGTTTAATTAAGTGTGTGAGTAAAAGCTTTAGCTAAAATAGAAGCCAGAAGAGGAAAATAGAAAACTAGAAAGGATTCCAGGAAACAGAAATATATACACTAGGTAGCTGGTTTCTCTGTTTCCACAGACAAAATAAATAAATAAATGAATGATCGCGAGTTCAGTAGTTTTCCATTAACAAGTTCATTTCATTTTCCTTGAGTCCTATTTTAGTTCATTATACTTTTGACTTTAGACCCAATTCCTCTGAGATTTTCTGTCAGAAAGTAAGCTTTGTTTCACCTAATATATACAGTCATGTATTTATACATCTAGTCACTTAAGAGGTTTTCATAACATATAGGAGCACTTGCAGGTTACATCTCCCAGTCCCGCAGCAGTGTAAAAGGAAGCAATGATAAGTGCAATCACAAAAGATGCGAATGCCAGGTTGCATAAACAAACCATGATTACAGCACAAAGATCTCTTCTGTGAAGCCTCTTGTTTTAATCAAGGTACTAACAGAAGGAATTCAGTTACGTTTTGTATGGAAATGCCACATAGTATATTTCTTACAATTAAAAAAAAAAAAAGCTAAAATGAACAGCCCCAGCCTCCCCCCCAGTTATCACAAAGGGATGCTCAAAAGCCCTCACCTTAGAGAATCTATCAGCGTAAATGACTTCAGATGTAAATGTCACAGATTAAGAACAGCATTAAAAAATTAACTATGGTAGAGGAAATTTCTCATTTTTCTACTTCTATCTCAGCTTTAGCACTGACCTAGATTAGTACCTGCTTAAGAATAATGCTGCGTTGCAGCCTTAGTACAGCATAAAAACTGGGAAATAAAATCAGGGCAGATGCTATCATTCAGTTCTAAATGTTTACAGATTTGTGGGTTTTTGGTTTTGGTGTGGTTTTTTTTTTGGTTTTTTTTGGTTTTGTTTTTTTTTTTTCACATATCAATAAGAGTAAAATCCAATTTGTGGGACATTTATGTTTGGTCACTAGTTGGCTGGAAGCTGTTACACACTGCACTGTGAAACTTCAGTATTTGTTATTTTATGCACTTTATTTTAGCTTATTTTAGACACTACTTCCTGAGAAATATTTTTTTCTTAAGTATTTACTTGTTTGACAAAATACAGTGTTAATGAAAAAAACCAAATTTGATCAGGTCAGTGTTTTGTACTACTGTTATCTGCGTGAGTTGATACATTACTGACAGATACTAGAGCACATCATGAACTTACATTTACAGTAGCTAACCCACAGTGCTAGGATGCTGGAGAGTGTTAAAATACCCAAGCCACTGATCCATACAATGAACTAAAACAGGGTTGTCAATTACTTCTGTAGAAGAGTATTTTTATTTATATAGTCCTTTTAAATTGGTGTGGAAATGTGTCGCAAAGTACAAACACACACTCCTCCTGCTGGAGCGTGGTTTTGGTAATGGGCTCGAGCTGGTGCTTCTGATGGCTCCCTCAAAGTTGCACTGCCCTCCCATTTCATCAGCAGAATGCCCAGTCACCCACCTCCTCTGTTACAAAAGCCACAGATCGCATCACCATCCCGAACGCGAACAAGAGAGCAGATAACACGAATGGAGAGGTGTTGTATGAAGGCATTACTGGGGTTGTTAAGCTCTATCAATGCAGATTGGCAGAGTGATCGCTGACAACGTGATTTTACGGTATTTTATGAGTCAAGAATTGTGTCTGCCATATCTCAGTACATTTCAGGTACTATCATTTGATATGCCAACCTATTAAACTTGTGTTAGCAATACCTTAAGCTTATAGCCAAAATGCATTCTGACCTCAGGTTAAAACCATGTTCATTTTCACGAGCAACTGCACATTTTCATGAGCATATATATACACACATATATCTGTGCTAGACAACCCAGAATCCTGCTGTATTCTCACACCGGGTGCTGGATCAGCAGCAGAGAGGATCCAGCTTACACCCTGTCACCTTGCACAGTGTTACACCCTTTGTTACCTCTCGTGTCTGTTTGCTTCTTAGGTCAGCGCAGAGCACACACTCACACCTCTTGCTTGGGAAGTGACCAGCACTTTTGACTGCACCAGAAGCACTTAATGAAATAATAACCAAAATGAATAATCAAACTGGCTGTTCATACACTTTATAAAGCATCTTACTTTATGAAAAGAGTTCTAAAAAGAAGTTTGGTCAATGTGCAAAAAAACATTGGGAAGGAAAAGTTCTCCCTAAAGGGAGATCATTAGTCTTCTCTTCCATTTGCTGATAGCGTCGTCATAGAAACACCAGAAAAGAAAGAATAATCTATTAATTTCACTTGGATTTATTGAGTTGCATGATTATTGCCACCATCCACCATAAAAATTGAATAGATGAATCTCAGTCTAGCAGAGTGTTGTCATAAAGCATCTTATGCAAAGCATTTTAATACTACTAGTTGTATTTGCTATGTAAATATTCACTAAACCACAAAGATGAGTTGTATATGAAAGTAGAAATACCATCTAAGAAGACATATTAATTATTTCAGAAGCTGCTAAAATTCTCTTCAAGTTCATAGATTTGGAATACACAATACAATTGAAGCAATTTAGATCTAGACAATGTTAGAAAGGAAACAGCAAAATGGTATTCAAGAAAAGTCTATCATAGATTTTTAACACTGAGGCATGAGTCAAGCCTGACTGCTAACCCACCTTTCGTGATTATGCCACTGATTCCAGCTGCTGTGAAAGTAAACATCTATTAATAAAAGCACACATGGAAGAGAGTGTGTATCTGCTTAAAGTTAGGCCTGCATCTTAAATACATTTTTAAGCTTATTTTGATGACATTCTCTAAAGTTTAAAACTCTCTTACCAAGGCTCTTTGAAGATGAGACTGCATTGTTGAAGCTGTTTCAAACAGTATCTAATTCTGTTGTAACAGACCCAAAAGACCTTTCAAGGATTCTGGTAGCCTCAGAACTGAATTTGGCTGAAGAGTCTGGTATCAGGACTTGCAGTAGATTACATACTGTACTTCCATTGACTGTCAAGCCGGTTAAACTGCTTTGCTTGTCTTTGCCGCAATTAGAAACCTCAACACTTCCAGTTAATTCTTCACATTTTTGCCTAAATACAGAGTTTAATGTGAAATCAGGTACTATGTGAGAAATATCACAAACCACTGCTACGTAAGTAAAGGCATCTAAAAAAGAATAACTTCCTAGATTTTCAGTTAGGAGGATTCCCTAAAAAAATGTCCTCAGCTCATAAATTACTGCAGGACTGTATAATTATGAAGTCACAGAGGGAGGTGTACTTTTGAATTACATGACATACTTTTTTCTAGTAGTAAAATGACAGAAATAAATGAGGACTAGTATAGTTTTGACAGGGCAAAAGAAGGACTATCAAACCTACAACTAAATACATTTTTACATACCAAAAGCACAACTTTCTAAAGAAGCATAGAACTGAATATTAACAAGCCAATATTTGTCTGAAATATAAAGTGTCAAGTATTAGAAAATATACCAGTCCAGAATATATCTACATGATTAATAAATTTGAGCGAGAAATTTACACTAGATACAAAGAAAATCTTTTACCGTTAGGACAGTCAAGCATTGGAACAGATTGCCTAGAGAAGTCACACAGTCCCTGGTTCTTAAACAATAAACTGGATAAAGCCCTGAGCAGCTTGGTGGCACCTGAGCTGACCCTACTTTGAGCATCAGTTTGGACTAGAGAACTTCAGGTCACCAGGTCGCACCCTGAATTATACAGTGGTTCTGTGACTTCCACTCTCACAGGCACACCAACTAATGCTCCAGAGCACAGAAGTTCTGGAGCATTACAGACAAGTGTGAAACAAATAAAAAAGTGCACGAAGGAGCAAAAGAGGTGGCAAAAAGCAAACCCCCCCCCTTTTTAAAATGGTATTTTAAAGCTAAAAAGATAGTAAGTATCAAGTAATATTCTCAGATAAAAGTATGAGAATTAGAGAAAAAAATTTTTGAACTAGTAAATAATATATAATAGCTCATAAATAATACATTATAGATCAGATACTACTTCAAACATGCAGAGAGGTTAGTGCATAAAGACCGAGATAGCAAAAGAGGGAAGGGATACTCTCAATTCCTTTAACAAGTATGTAGCTCCTTGCACTGCAGTGTCCCTCACAAATAACTAAAAGACAGTTGGGACCTTGGAGATAAACATGAGATCAGCAAAAAGAAACCTGAAAAATAATTGAAGGCTAGCATTTATTATTGAATTACAACAGAGGTTTTAAGGTCAAGTACAAAAGAAATAAAGTAATAAGTTCTGAATAATAGATGCAGATGTTTGTATATGGATTTGTGAATAATTCAGAAAAATTAACATTACAGACTTTTGGTAAGAAAAAAAAAGGTTAACATCAACAGCACAAGTAATAGTGACACCAAAATAATCTGGGGATAAGATGACAGCTGTGAACAGAGGTGTGCCAAACAATGAGAATTAAAAGGAAAAACACCACATAAGTGAAGTAAATAGCTAAAAAGCTACTTTTTCAAGAATGGTGACAGAAGAGGAATGACAGGAAGGGACACACTCCTTTGAACAGCAGAAGACCTTGGAAGCGGGTCTATTGGCATGACTGTGCTGTAACACAAGTATCAATATTATTTAGAACACCAAGACCAAAAAACTGAAGGATAAGATGAAGATATTGAAGAGATTGAACAGGCAATAAAGATGACAAAAGGATCAATTTAATGATTGATGGTGCAACCCTTGATATCATAAAGAATAAGGAATATAGAATGGGAGAAAACAGTAACGTTACATCATGGGATGTGTTCAGAAGATAAGCCCAAAACAAGTGAATCGTATGCTGGTATTTTCATGAATTTTTATTAGTATTCTTCACCGAGAAAAGGAACTCTACAAATTTAAACTGAAGCTTTGAAATTATAAAATAATTAAGGAAGCTGAGTATAGCGATAGTAGTGGTGGCGTTTGGCAAGGAATGACCTTAAGAAGTGAACCGTTTTCCTAACCACATTCTTCAGAGTACCAGAAACGGGAACAGACTACGTCCCTATTTTTGCTACATGGGTGAGATGGTAAAGCAACACCACCAGAATCTAGGAACACAGGCTATACATTCACCAAGGTGTTTGGAGCACATCACGATACTAAACGCACAGCATCACAGACTAGCAGGGGTTGGAAGAGACCTCTGGAGATCCAACGCCCCTGCTAAAGCAGGATCATCTACAGCTGGTTGCACAGGACAGCGTCCAGCTCAGTTCTGAATATCTCCAGAGAAGGAGACTCCACAAACTCTCTGGGCAGCCTGTCATCATCAGAGTGCAGAAGTTTTTCCTTATGTTCAGACATAACTTCTTATGTTCCAGTTTGTGCCCATTGCTGCTTATCCTTTCAGTGGGCATCTCTGAAGAGTCTGGCCCAGTCCTCTTGACATCCAGCCTTCAGATATTTTTTAAGTGTTGGTAAGATCCCCTCTCAGTCTTCTCCAGGCTAAACAGCCCCAGCTCACTCAGCCTTGCCTCATACGAGAGATGCTCCACTCTCCTCGCCATCTTCACAAGGCAGTTTGTCACAATAAGTTACAGCTGAAAACTTGAAGGTGATTCTGAATTTTCTTTGCACAAGGACCGTTAGATCCTCACTGCACATGAATGAGCAGAGAGAATAGGATGATTACTGAACTGATTCATGGACTACAGATGCTAGATCCAATCTATAAAGGTACTGAGGCAATGAAACAATAAAAATAGCTGATACACGAATAGTACCAAGCCCTAAAAGATACAGGAAAAAGATACAAATCATTTGAGAAGCAAGCCAATGGCAATACATTACTCATCCCTTGAGCAGAACAACACCTGCCATAAAAGTTGACTGAAGCAGCACTGATGACAAGGCATGCATTTTAATTGTCTTTCAGATGTCCTCTATCCATACCAATGGCATCACAGGCAATTAAGGAACTTTGACTCAGTACTGAGAAGTACGATATCGTCCTGCCAGCATAGGTCTCGCAAGTCACTAGTCATTTTCCGCACACCATTCATCAGTAATATAATTTCCATATATCTGTGAGGTTTTCAAGACAGAATGTAGTCATATAGGAACAGAATCTTGAGTAGAACTTAAAAAGTAGAGCTTAAAATATGTATTATTGGGAGAAACACATGAACAAGTATTTAACTTCAAAGAAACAGAGTAACTTAAGACACATACCTCAAACCTGTTCTCTACATTTCATCCTTAAGTAATTTCCTGGAATAAACTAATTTAAAACGGCTCTATTTGTTTCTATAGAATTTTTACAGGATTCACTTACCTTTTCCCACTAATGATCAGCCATCTTATTCCAGACAAGATACACTACTACTTGAAAAGATGAGATACTCTGGCACTACCTTACTTTGAAAAGAGACTCTACATGAGGTGAGTTCAAAAGACACTAGAGAGATTTACAAGGAAAAAAGCAAGCAAAAAAGCAAACAAAAAACCCCAACCTGATATCAAGTGTTTACTTGTTCTAGTGATTTTTTTTGTGATATTTTTTCTTCATCATTCATTAAATGAGCTGCTGAGGACACTTCCTTGGTTTTGTCTTAAGCACACCTCCTAAAGTACAGAAGCATAAGGAAACCTCATGCAGCAAAATTAGCAGGAGTTACAGTGCTGTTCTCCCTGAGGCAGGTTATTATTTGAACTGAATAAAGTCTTATTTTTTTATGGTACACATTCTAATAATGCACTGCTTACAACTATTCCTAGCTCAACAATTTTAAAGGTCTACTCTAAGTCCACTGTAATGCCCAAAATTTCCAGCAAAGCTGGCTTTATTTTCCATAAACAGTCTCTAACTTACAGACTCAAAGAAAAATGTGGCACAAGGCATTTAAACATTCCTCATCAGAAACAAATTGTCCTTATCCAGGAAACAAATTTAAATTAGTTGAATGAGGGTAACGAGCACAGTGTAGAATAAATACCGAAAACGAAGTAGCTAGTATTTTTTTCATTAATATCCCATGCAAGTGCATATTATAGTGATAAATACATATTTTTGTTTTTCTAAAGCTGATTAACTGTATTAAAAGTGCTGTACTCATTTTCTGAGCATTCATATTGTATGAGCTGAGCAAGTTAATGTATATTGCAACTCCCGTTTTTCAAATGCTGTATGACTTCTGGGTACAGGAGGGGGACATTACAATTATAAACGAGCAAACTTCAATGTGTGTGCATGCCATACTATCCATTAAAGCTGGACTTGTGATACAGCTGAGTTGTAGTTATCCCTGTAAACAGCATCACACACTTTGTAATGGCTTAGGTTACGCTGATCAGTGAATTTATGAAACTGCAGGGGTATAGACAAAAGAGAATGAAGCGCATAAAAAAGAGAAGAGGTGAGGAGGAGAAGAGTGACAGTTCAAGAGAAGATATGCCTAGCTTTGCACAATTACACAGAATTACTTATACATGCTACATTTTGTAAGTACCACTGAGAGATTTGGTTGATTTTCAGTTTTAGGTGATTTGGAGCCAATCGGGAAAAGGTCGAACTCACTTCATATGTGAATCCAGTGACACACGTGTTCTTGATTTAAAGTTCTGTAGATTACATCAGAAAGAATAAATTATATTGAAATATCCATTGACTTACATATGATTTAGTCTGAAACCATGAGCAAGACAAAAGTAATTCTTACTATGTTCAACACTGCAACTGTCAAAATTTCCAGTAAACTAACATTGAAAACACTCAAAGGATTTGTAGGCATCAGGTTTAAATATTCTTGGTTTGCACAGAAATACCTGTCTTTGCAGCACTGAAGAGCTCGGTGCTTAACCCACAGCACGGCGCTCTGGCAAGAGAGCTATGCAGCTGGCCAGCCCAGCAGACGGAGGTAAGCCTCAGCCTGGGCAGCGTCGGAACTGGTATGGAAGTTCTTCAGCTCATTTAATCCCATGCTCCTTCTGTGACTTCAAAGCTTGTACTTTTGGAGACCGATGTCTTTATGTCAGTGACAGAAACAGCTTACAGTCCCAGTCATTAACAATGTGTAGGAAACTACTAATAAAAGAAGCTCTTAACTGCAAAGAAACTTCTTTTCTCTTCCATCTCCTCTACAACCTGCTCAGTGTAATTGATTTATTCCAGCTCTGCTCATGATTTTTTTTTATTTTACTGTCAAATAGTGAAGACCCTAAATTATTTCAGTTATTTCTGCATAGAACTTCAGTGCTGTCACATTTTACGATCCTCCATTACCAGATTATTATTTTAGATTTCTATTTTCATTTTCATTTCTATTTTAATGTGAAATGCAAAATTACCAAGAGACCTGAAAGAATAACCACAGAGTAATATTATACTACAACAGAGTTTACTTGCTAATGTAGGCATGGAGTAGTACATAATTAACTTATCACGAAAGTAAAAAAGGATCCTATTAATTCATAAGAGAATTACTGGATAAGTGATACAATAACCACAGTGACTAAACTACATGGGCACGATGCAAAAGGTGTCTGAAAATCCTGAGTCCATACTGAATGAAAATACCTCGTGGCAATTAATTTAACGATTCAAAGATGAAAAGTCAGCACTGGTAAACAAAAAAGCTTGTTTGTCATCTGCATGCAACAGTTTGCAGTTCTGCGACTCTTTAAAAATTGTTAAGGACTGAGAGTACAAGAGATGCACACTACTACACACTACTTGCTTTCTCCCCCCTCTTCTGCTGCTGCTCAGGCTTCTATCCCAGATAACTGTTGGGCTGTGTAGTCAGAAGGAAATACTGACAGATCACTGGGGTAACTGGACAAACAGCCATTTTCAGCAAAGACAGGTTAGTTTTGCAAAGACGGTAAACTGATGTTGATGGGGAGAGCAGACGGGATCATGAAGCAAATTTCAATTATCACAAAAATAACTTTATTTTAAAAATCAGCCAGAGTAGGAATAATGTATCTCTGTACTTCCTGACATGCCAATATCCTACAGCTCCTGCAAAAGAGAAGAAAAGGAAGCACATGAAAAAACAGTTTAGTGCTCTATACAGCGCACTGGCAATTTTTCCAAACTGCTTACCCTTCTCCTCTTCTTCCAGCAATTACTGGCAGGACACTCTCTCTACTCATTCTAGGCACAGAGGACACAGAAAGGTTTAGTTCACTGTCAGAAACATCGATTTTTTTCTACACAACCATAACATGCATTACAAACACACCACTGTCACGCAACATTTATTGTGATACTTACCTTCTCCTTTCCAAATCCTTGAATCATTTACTGGATATTTGACATCTACAGGACATCTCCAAGTAGGAATAGAGCAAAGTAACACTGATTCATCGTGGCTGTGTAACGAGGGGCACAGCTCTGCCGTGTGGAGCCTCTTGTCCTGTAGCAAGATAACTTCAGTACAGTAAACCACCTTCTACTAACAACCCGCGCCC